>SOMO01000065.1:38251-56362 GCA_028128575.1 Paedocypris carbunculus
TCGCTATTCAGTCAAAAGCAATCGAATCGAATCACGATGAAGATGAACTGACTCGCAGGTTTGCGACCAAACAAACCTGCGGTGTCGGTAATTGACCGAAAGCTTGGCTTGCAAATTGCCTTTATAACAGCAAAAAGAATAAGATTTTTATATTTTTTCTTATTTATCTACGTGTTTGTAAGTGTGTTTGGGTTTCGAACCAGTTTCGGCCGAGGAATGAAGCCCGAGACTCATTGCGCTACATGCCTTAATTTTCGGCGTCTAGCGGGCGCAGCGGTGCCGTGTTACTGACGTCACAGACATTAATGTGTGGTTTGTGTTTGCTGTCATTCCCGTGTGGCTTTTGTTTATGGCGTTTTCACACTTCTCGAGTTCGTGTGACTCCAGTTTTGGTTTCTCAACCTGTCGTGAACGTTAAACCATTTTTTAGATGGTTACACCACGTTTTAAGACTGTTTAAAAACACTAACGTCGTTCAATAAATGTTATAGCAAAAACAACTGCTCGTGCCTAATATTACAAATGTAAAAAAGTGACGTGAAATCCATATGAAGGAAGAATCATATTCCATCTACTGTACATCTTTACATTCGAAACATTTGTGTAAGTAGCAATTAGAGTAAATCAAGAACTGCAGTGGATACAGCGGAAACAGCCACGGGGTCGCCGGGAATCCACCAAGTCCTGGCCGCAGCCCCACGGCCCGCACGTTAAAGTTAATATCTCCGCGGCCGCGCGAACAAAAAAATAGTGACGCGGCTCGTTGCAATAGTGGCGAAAAGGCGATGCAAATCGATGGGTTGTTTTCTCAGAAACACGCACGGGGTCGCAGGATATCGACCGAATTCCTGCCGCGGAATCCGCTCTTATTAATACTAATCTCCGCGCGAGCTACACATTTGTGATGCGGAGATATTAATTTCCGGATATTTCAAGATGAATACCGGATATTTAATCCGGTAAACGGGTGGGAAATACACACAACACCTTAAAGATAGAAAAGTACAAACATGAGATTAATCAACACATGATTCCGTTTAATATTCACATGCGCAGTTAAAGATGTGACGACATGGCTTTCAAAGAAAGTAACGGCGATGATGCCTGGGAGGCTGTGCGGTCCTGAATTATCCCGAACAACCCGCGGAGTCAGTTCATCTTCATCGTGATTCGATTCGATTGCTTTTGACTGAATAGCGAAAACACGCCCCCTCATTTGACTACACTTTTAGGAATAGAAAAAGAAAAAGGCCAACACTCATCGAAAAAGAAAAACGGCTTGAGAGAAGGAAAAGATAAAGGGTTACATTTATTTCTCTTTTGTGGTACTAATATAAATATATGTATTTATGAATTTATTTTTCACTAATGCATTTCCGCATTTGTTAATACACAAGTACATTTATTTCCTTTGTCATTTATATTTGATTTTGGCGGTTTTGGTCCTCCATAACTATGACGTTAAATTATGTGTTCTTAAACCAAAACTTTGTTTTTTTTAGTTAAGTTAACTTAAAATTGTTCACTTATTGCATTACTAATAAATATAAGTGCAATCAGCTACAGTGTAGTTTAATAAACTTACATTTGATAGTAATGAGGTAAAACTCAAGTATTTGATTACATTGTAATTGATTATTTGATTAGATATGATATCCGGGTTTACAGTGTTGGAGCAAAAGTGCATCAAACAAGTCTTCTCCATGATTTTTCCCCACCACTCCCATACAAACCTACAAAAAACATATCAAACTATATCAGATACGCTAGGTTTAAATTCTTGTTTGTGTGAAGATAAGTGTATACACTTCTAAAAGTATACTTTTAGAACATTTAGTATACCTTATTATTGTCCTTACTATATTTGAAGACATACACAGACATTCCTGGTGTAAACAAAGGAAAGGGTTCTGTTTTTGCGTAACTGCATGTTTGCGAAACTCCCATTTCCCACCATGCGTAACTTCATCCTATAGTGTTTAAATATCTGTCCTCTCTTTTCACTAATAAATTGGCAATACACACATTTCTAAAACATCTCTTTCTGGGGCCTGCAACACAATAACTCTAATTAGAAACATAAGCCGAATACAAGTAATCACTTTCATATTCTGTATATATAATTTTATTATTTAATTATATAAATAATGTATTTTAATTTATTAATTATTATTATTTAAACCTAAACTGTTTTATGTTAAGGAAATGCTAATACTGCACCTTCATAAACGTGTCTCCAACGTGTGTCACACAATATTGTAATTAACATTTAAACAAAAAGCTATTTGATTAAAAATATAAAATTACACAAAATGGGACATGTGCACGAATAGCGTGCCAGCTCTCCGAACTTCTTTTGAAGTTAAAGTGTTGCTTTTGGGCACCACACTGTGCGTAATGGTCACGTGCGTGCGTGACGTCATACGTAGTTCACCTCGAGTCGCCTTTATCTCACGTGATCAGACCAAACCTTTGCCCCGCAGTTTTGGCGATAGCATGGACAGCCCAGCCCAGATAGTAGTTCGTCTCACCCATGTCCGCAAGCAAGACTGGTAGTGGTCACTCACCTGAGATGGCCAAATCAGATTTCGCAGGTAGCTCAGAACCCAGACAATACGTCCCTGAGTCAGAGTCTGATTCCGATGAGCATGTGCCTTGTGTGGACGTGGTAGCTGGTTCCGGATCGGCTCGGCGATCTCAGGTGATTCACAGCGGACACTTTATGGTTTCCTCACCGCACAGTGACTCGGTCAAGCGGAGGGATCCCGCTCTCAATCGTCACGACGGTGTCAACACCGCGAGTAAACCGGATGGTCAGAAGTACTGGTTCGGTCCACTGAGTTCGAAACGACTGACCGTCGACCCGAGCCTGACGACACTGTTTGAGTGCATGACTCTGGCGTACAGGTAAACACAACGCTCTGTTCAATAGATAGATCAAACCAGCGTTCTTATTGAGAGATACAAATACCGGTAAATCTGANAGCAACTCACTGTCTAGTGTTCATGATCGCTCTTTCTCAGGTGTTTATCAATTATCTATTCCTCTGTATCTAAATTCTTTCTACTGGTCTGTCTAACACAGTTCTCTGTTTTCTGTCATGTGAGGAGCAGAAGATTGAGTGTCTTCAGCTCATCACTCAGTGTTAATGGTGTTTTTCTCTCAGGGTTTGTTCTGCTTCTCTCTGAACTCTTAGCAACAAACCACTCAATATGTGTGTGGAGTTTGAAGAGAACAGCATCGCAGTAAACACACTCACTGTCACAGGGTGAAGAGCCGAGATTTCATCATCCTACTGCAAGATCAACAGTGTTGAGTTCTGATAAATGTCATGGCTTCACTTGAGTTTCTTGTAGTGTGTGCAGACAGAGTAAATCTGACAGGGAAAACATTTGTATTAATTGCAAACTAAGATTAAAAATGTATAAACATGATTAATGCAGTTGTCAACATCTTGACTTGTTCACCTTTAGTTTCAGTGTTCAATAAAGGCATTTATTAACCCACCAAAGTATCCGCTTTGAGGCAGGGACTGTATTTATTTGTTTTAATGACTGTATTTTTGGATGTTAAGATGGTTAAGATTCAGCACTACTGTAGGCCTACAACTGGGGTCGACAATATAAATGGCCCGGTGGCCCGAACATACTTTTAAAACCATCCAGGCCACCAGACTGGTCCAACCGCTGGCCCAGTGGGGCCAGTACAAAAAGTCTCGATTTAAGAAAAATTATTTACTTTACTTTACTTTACAGTCATTTGGCAGACTCTTTTATCCAAAGCGACTTACAAAAAAAGGAGCAAGTGAAGCATTGAAATTCTCATTATTTACTTGTGGTTCTATTTTTGATTTCCGTAAAATCGTCTCGGAGGTTATACAGAATGTAGAAGACTTATATATATATATTCTAGAAGAACCATAATATATATACATACAGACTTATAGAAGCAGCGGTTTATTCGCTCCGCCTCTGCCGCCGTGTTCGCCTTCCTCGCGGCTATAGTGTACACGCGCGCGACCTGCCCAGCAAAGTAACGTCCAAGAAGCAACGTCCTCGCGCCGCGAATAACGCTCGTTAAATTAGGGCATCAAAAACGTAAAGCAAGATTAAATAAAGCAGCGCAGGAGAACAAAGACGGCAACTGCTTGTTTTACCAATAATCTCTTAAAAGGAAGGTTTGTTAAATCACGACGCATTTATATATAATGCTTACGCGACTTTCTTTATGCCTTTCACGACTGTGAAACAACGACACACTTTTAAACCAAAGCATAATGGCCAAACTACTATTGTGAGTATTACCCGAAGTACATATCTGTCGCAAGATGCAGCCTTACACGCATCCTCATCACACAAGTTCCTAAACTTTCTCCAAGTTCTTTATTCGATGTCTGGATACTTTTATCAGTTTAAAATAAATGCTCATTTAAAATTAAAATGTAAATATTTTTGTATTTCCATTTTCTGTTGTTATTATTGCGTTTTTATAATTTTTATATAACGTTTTTATTGCATTTTTGTAAGGTCAAAGGTCTTTGGTGTTTAGATCACTGTGGTAGGAGTGAGTAAAAACACTTTACTATGGCACTTTTATTAAGTCACTACTGTGACGCTGCTCTTTGCTCGTTTTATTGGAAACGTGTTACATTGGCACTTGGACAGTAAATGTTCTTTTATTATTACTATGATTGTTACAGACCGATTAATTCTGAACACTTAAATAGTGCTAGCTTCTCAAGATTAGGCCGAATAGTTTTCCATCTGGTGATGGAAACACCAGATCATTGGTTCGATTCTCAGGAAAAACTGTACAATTTTTACTAATCTTGACGAATTTTACATCTAAGTTGCTTTAGATAGAAGCGTCTAATTAACAGTATACAATTTAAAACCTGGGCAAATGGTTTTGGTAGTCGGGCCAGTGGCAAATTTCTCTTATTGTCTACCCCTGCCTACAGTATGTGTGAAATTAACTGTCCACCACTGATATACATGCATATATACAGTACTGTGAATTGTTTTCCTGTACTTCGCAGTGGAAAGATTGTGTCGCCCAAGTGGAAGTCTTTTAAAGGTTTGAGGCTGTTGTGGAGGGATAAGATCCGTCTGAATAACGGCATCTGGAGAGCCTGGTTTATCCAGTGTGAGTCCATCAATACTCTTCTCACTTATTTTTTTTGCAATCCACTAATATATCCATCCATTCTTTTACTCGTTCTTTTGTTCAATCAATTATTATTTTCCATGTTCAATTTTTATATCTTTTTAAGGTTGGTACCCAACCATCGTGGAACATTTTTAGCAAATCACCATCCGACTGTCTTATGTGTTTAAGATGTTGAGAAAAGGAAAAACCCAGTGTGTGGGTTCATCACGCCGATGGACGGATCGGAGGCTGAAGCTCATGGCAAACCACAGGTGACACACATGCTGCCCATGCTGATGCATCACACACTTACTCAGACAGCTGGTGTGTGGCATCAACAGGCCATTGTCCTGGAAGGAAGCTACTGGAAGCGACAGATAGAAGTGGTGACAAAAGAATATCACAAGTGGAGGATCTACTATAAGAAACGAGTGAGATTTGATGGCTTTTACTCAACTTTTTTGATTTATCACCTTATCTTTACATTTATCGATGGGAAATCTGTAAGAAAGCACACACACACACACACACACACACACACACACATTCATCACCTTATCTTTACGTTTATAGATGAGAAATCTGTGAGAGATCTAGGTATTTTCCCAATGGGACAGGCCCGGAACACCTCAGCAATGAGGCGTCCGGGGGGCTTCCTTATCAAATGCCCGAACCACCCCATCTGGCCTCTCAACCCGGAGGAGCAACGGCTCTACTCCAAGCTCCTCCAGAATGGCAGAGCCCACTCACCCTGTGGAGGAAGCTCATTTCCGCCGCTTGTATCCGGGATCTGCTTAAACTTCTCCACTTAGGGAAAGACCTTGTCTCTGACCTGCAGGGGGCACCCCTTTTCAGTTGAGAACCATGGTCTCGGACTTGGAGGCACAGATTCCACCCCGGCCATTTTGATCACTCGGCAGCAAATCGATCCAGTGAGAGTTGGAGATCATGTCCTGACAAAGCCAACAGGACCACATCATCCGCAAAAAGCAGAGACTCGATCCTGAGGTCACCGAACCGGATCCACTTTCCACCTCGACTGCGTCTAGAAATTCTGTCCATAAAAGTTATGAATAGAATCGGCAACAAAGGGCAGCCTTGGCGGAGACCAACTCTCACCGTAAATGGAAATGACTTGCTACCGGCAATACGCACCAATCTCTTGCACCGGTCATACAGAGACTGGACAGCTTGTAAAAAGGGCTCCGGTACTCCATATTCCTGGAGTACCCCCCACAGGAGTCGCCGAGAGACACTGTCGAATACCTTTTCCAAGTCAACAAAACACGTATAGACTGGTTGGTCAAACTTCCATGATCCCTCCAGAATCATTAAGAGAGTATAGAGCTGGTCCATAGTTCCATGTCCGAGACGGAAACCACATTGCTTCTCCTCAGTCCGAGACTCAACAATCCGACGAAAATATCTGAAGAAGTGTGAACCAGGAAGGTTCAAAATTTTCACTGAGCTGAGAAAAGGTTGCAAATATGTTACCGATGTATAGATCTTTAATGGTTGAAAGTTTTTTCTCCTGACAGCAGTATCTGTTAGGGAAGAGCGGAAACGCGTGATTTTGACTAATGGGAGTAACCACAGATGATTAGGCGGTTGGATAGTATTGGCCGCACTGGAAAAATCAATGTACATGATTCTCACAGAGTTTCCAGCCTGAGCCCGGTGTGACAGACCTTTGTTCACAAGGAAGATGACGCATCCTCAACTCTGACACCATTCACCATGGGACAGAGATGGGTGAGCACTGGTCTCTCCATCATCTTTAGATGAGAGGTCAGCGCCGTCGGTCTGTAGTCCTTGAAGTCAGTCGCTCAAGATGACTTTGGTACTGTTACCATGCAGGATATCTTCCACGACTGTGGCACCTTCCCCAGCTTCAGGCTCAGACTGAACACTGAATAAGCCTTAAATAATAGCCTACATGATGTCAAGCAGTTTGACCGTGGCATTTCCAGCAGCAATCTTCATCTTATCACATCGAACCTGTGAGTGTTCCTTCGAATTCTCCGATGTTTGGTCACCTTTCTTTGTTTTTTGCTTGGCCAACGGTCTGTAATAAACAGAGCGCAATCTTGTACTTGGGTTTTGAGTTTTGACTGCAATTGGCAGAATGGAAGACATTATGCATAGTTATAGACCTTATATACAGATGCAACCCCCCATTGTGCCTGCTGTGGTGTTGCACTTTGCCCATTTTTATGTGACAAATTTTGTTTATGTTGTATGTTTCACAATGGTATATTGTTCGAACTTGGACAGTAAATGTTATTTAAATATCTTTGATCTTCAATGATATGTAATTGTTTCTTTTGTGAACACTAGTACATCGTGAACAAAGCAAACCAGACATGCAAAAGAACTATGACAAAACTTCCAATAAACTTCTAGCATTTTATATCTAGCATTTTATGATTGTGTGCATGGTATATTGTCCAACACAGAATGGGGGCCCAAAACTGCTAGCAACAGTGCAACTGTTCAGCTTAGAGCTTCAAGTGACCATGAGTCTTCTATGCATACAAACAATAGAATATGCATTCATACAGAATTTTGACAAAATGTCTTTCTTGTCATTCTTTTTTTTGCATCTTTCTGAAACAAGGTGGTAAAATATTCACAGCTAATCTCAAGGATAGTATTTACACTAAATAATAACTGCGTTTACCATAAATCATGTTTATAGCAACGACCAAGCAGCCCCCCCCACCCCGCAGCAGCTGCTTTCAACACCATCAGCACCTCCTGGAGAACCAGCCCACCAAGACCCTCTACTCACTGGTACAGCAACACCACCACAACCCCTGTCTTTCTCCAGTATACAGGTGAGAAACCAGCTTAAAAGAATCAATGGTAGGAAAGCAGCCGGACCAGATGGCATCAGCTCCAGACTCCTCAAGTCCTGCGCAGATGAACTGTTTGAAGTCCTGGAACTAGTCTTCAATCTGAGCCTCAAGCTGAGGAAGGTCCCACAGCTCTGGAAGACCTCCTGCGTGGTACCAGTGCCTAAGACACCGCAGGCCAAAGACCTCAACAGCTTCAGACCGGTGGCTCTCACGTCTCATCTAATGAAGACACTGGAGAGACTAGTCCTGGGTCACCTCAGATCTGCTGTGGGAACCTATCTTGACCCACTGCAGTTTGCCTACAGACATGGCACGGGAGTGGAAGACGCCGTCATCTTTCTTCTGCACCGAGCTCTTTCTCACCTTGAGAAGCCCGACAGTAGCGTGAGGATCATGTTTTTTGATTTCTCCAGCGCCTTCAACACCATACAGCCGGTGCTTCTGGAACACAAACTGGAGGAGGCTGGTGTGGACCTCTATCTGACGGAGTGGATCATGGACTATCTGACAAACAGGCCACAGTTTGTGAGAGCCAAGGACTGTGTGTCTGACACTCTGAGCTGCAGTGTGGGGGCTCCACAGGGGACTGTACTGGCTCCTTTCCTCTTCACCCTCTACACCTCAGACTTCAGACACAACACGGACGGCTGTGTTCTGCAGAAGTTCTCTGATGACTCAGCAATTGTTGGGTTGATCACAGGAGATGACGATGCTGAGTACAGAGGACTCACTCAGGACTTTGTGGACTGGTGTCGGCGGAACCACCTCCTGATCAACGCAGGGAAAACTAAGGAGATGGTGGTGGATTTTCGCCGGCGACAGTCTATTGTCATCCCACCGATGCACATCCAGGGAATGGACATTGAGAGAGTGGACTCTTATAAATACCTGGGTGTGCATCTGAACAACAAACTGGACTGGACTCACAACACAGACGCACTGTACAGGAAGGGTCAGAGCAGACTCTACCTCCTGAGGAGACTGCGGTCTTTTGGAGTGAGAGGATCACTCCTGAAGATCTTCTATGACTCTGTGGTGGCATCAGCAATCCTGTACGGTGTGGTCTGCTGGAGCAGCAGCATCTCAGGCAAAGACAGGAAGAGACTGGACAGGATCATCAAAAAGTCCAGCTCTGTCCTGGGATGCACTCTGGACACAGTGCAGGAGGTGGGTGAGAGAAGGGTCCTGGATAAACTATCATCCATCCTGGACCTGGACTCTCACCCACTGGTGGACTCACTGTCTGCTCTGGAGAGCAGCTTCAGTGGCAGACTGATTCACCCCCGCTGTGTGAAGGAGAGATATCGCAGATCTTTCCTGCCTGCTGCAATTAGACTCTACAATTTGAACTTAAAATTAAACTGGTGACTGGAACTATGCTTATGACGGGCAGCGTTTGTTTTATGTGTTTGTTTGTTTGTTTATTATGATGTGTGCAGTGCGTTATGGTGATGATTGTTTATTTATTTGTTTGGATTTGTTGTTGCTGTCGTGACGTGAAATTTCCCCGCTGAGGGACTAATAAAGGATTTTTCAATTCAATTCAATTATAATATTGTTCTTCAATCTATATAGGTATGTAGATACAAGACATCTCGTATGACTAATAATCCAGTTTGTGGTTGTGTGGTTTCAGCTTCAGAAGAACAAAGATCTACTGTCCATGCTAAAGGTGAGCATACTGCACGACTACCGTCTAGTATTCCTGTGTTCATTGGTCTGTACCACTGTTCATGTAAACATGTAAAAGATGGTAGAAGTCTGGTGTTAAACATTGCTCTAGTTTAATAGGTTAGTAGTACAGGTATGGCTGCCTGTCTATTTATATTTCACCTTCACTGCCCCCAGCTGGCCAGAAAAGATTAAATACACAGCTTTTCATGGAAATGTGAGTTGAGACGAACACCAGAGTTGTTTTGCGTCACAGAAAATGAGTTTTTTGATTAGCTGAAGTTCTAATCTTCCTCTCTGGATGCGTTCGAATTTAGCAACACTTAATCAGAAATGACCCACATTCTAAATCACGAGGCTGCAGCACAGATCTGAAACAGCGTCATGAACATGCGGCTGGAATTGGACTTTCTTTGGCTATCTTGGGTGCTTGTGGATTATCTACTATAGAAGTTGATTTGCTCTGGTGGGGTAATGACACCAGCCATGTTCTGTCACTTTTAGTGCAGAACTGGTAAATGCTGTTTTTGTCTTAAGGTCAAAATATGGAAACTTAACTTTTTTTTTTTTTTTTTTTTTTCTGTAATTTGCTGATGATTTCCACACAATTTCTTTAAGCTGCGTCTTCCTTTCCGGGTTTCTTTTATTTTTCTTTTTTATGTACCGGTACATTCTTTTTACAGTTAAAGATAAAAGACTCAAATTCTTGTTGGGATAGTATGAACTCAAGTTATTTTTTTAGGCCCAAAGGCATTTAGCCCTGTCTTTTTAATTTCTTTCATCCATTCCCCCCATTAGTCTCTTTCCTATCTATCTATCTATCTATCTCCATCTACAAAACCTATCTATCTATCTATCTATCTATCTCAGCTACTGAGGACGTTTTTGTGTACAAACTGTATTTGTATATAATTGCATATTCGTATATACATATAACATGTGATTTATATTTTGATCAAAGGTTGTTTTTTGAGAGCATGGAACAATGAAGAATTTCCCCAAGGGGATGATTAAAGAATTTCTGATTCTGATGTCTTTACTAATCAAATATTCAATAGGAATGCTTTGTCTGGTCTGTCTCTCCATTCATTCATATTTACATTACTCTGTGCATCTCTCCATTCATCATTTTTGCAATACTTTGTCCTTCTCTCAATGCATCCATCCATCCAGCACCAGCCATCACTGTGAGTATCTATCTAACCATCCATTATACCATCCATCACCTCCATCCATCCTACCATCCATCCATCTATTTTGCCACTAACAATAAGTTTTATCAAACTGTTAATTATGTAGAATAATGTCATTTCTGATGTTCTAGAGATGTCGATTGAATGACGTGAGTGTGTGATTTTGTCTCTTCAGACGTGAGAGTGTTTCTGCAGGAAGTAGGTCAGGGACAAAAGAGCAGCACACCGTCAGTCCGACAGATGAACATGGGAAAAACACAATGGGATCGGGCCAGGGGTCCCGTCTCTTCCTCCTACATACGCACAGATGCACTTTAGAACACATGCTATAATTTGACATATTTGTGTGTGAGTAAAAAAAAAACGTAGGTAGTTTTCCCAGAAAGACATATCAGGTCTGCCTACGTAGGACGCTGGGTTTCCTATATAAACCTCAGTCTTAGGAATGCTGGGAAATCAGCAAGACAGCTGCTCTCCTGGTATAACCTCCACGGATCTGCTTTTTCGTTTAAAACCTGTGAGTGGAATATCTGATTTACACTATATATTTTACATTTTTCTGCAGAGGATATTTGGATCCTCTGATGGGTTTTATGTACTTATTACCCGGGTACCATTCTGAATTCACTTTAAGTAAAGGCTTCAGTCATTTAAGGACACAGTTTCATGAGGTTGTTTTTGCTCTAAACTGGACTTTGATACTATCTTCAGGCTGTTGTTTGTTTAGTTTGATCATTCAAGGTATCGAATGAGATTTGGCTGTGGGAATTGGTTTGGCTGTCCAGTGGTAGGGGACATGGACTCTTTTCTGAGAGGGTGCATGTTCGAATCCCCCTATGCCTGATTCTAGAACTTAGCGTCCTGGGGCAAGACTCTGATGCTCATGCCACAGCATGCTGCCCACTTCTCCTGGTCTGTGTGTGTTCACTTCACTGTGTAAATGTGCACTTCACTTTGATGGGTTAAAAGCAGAGCACAATTTCGATATGGTATTGGCAATTGTGAGATCTTGATAATCTTATTCACTTACTGTACTTTACTACGTATCAGTCTTGTGCTTCTCAGAGTCCTATAGACCGGACTGGGCTGGAGAAATGGACCAGTCAGATGTATGTGGATCCCGAGACGAGGGGGGAAGAGGTGCACATGTTTGACTTGGACTGTTTCCTGTCTGACATCTCAGACACGCTCTTCACCATGACTCAGAAGCCTAGTCCATGGAGCGAAGATTGGCAGAACTGTGAGTTTTTCCAAACCAAAAGCTGTGTCTTTCCAAATGTGTTATGGCTGACTGAGATGATTGGTTTGTATGATATTATGTGATACCTTCTTCCTGTACCATCTCAGCGTACACCAGTAATGCGGATATGATTCAGCCGGGCCTGAGCCCACTGCAGCCCAACCTGGATGACCTGATGGATATTCCTGGTGAGTTTTCCACCACTGATAGAGACAGCTGCTTCTGAAATAGAAATATCAATAAAACTATTCATAGTGGAGTCAGTATATTTCATATACTGCTTTGAAATGAGAGATTAAAAGTAATATACTGTGATATTTGTCCCCTGTATTCTGTGAGCATTTTGCAGATCTGAAGAAAAATATTCTTATGCATATTTGTTCCAAATCGGTTTCAATCAATGTATAAATCCAGAATTATGGCGTAGTTTTTTTTCAAAATGTACAGTACAAAAGTGCTTTGAAATAATATATTACTGTTACATTAGCCTTTATTGTCAATTTATATGATCATCAAACAATTAAATTACGGTATTATCGACATGCACAGACTCTGTAGAAGAAAATTAGATTTTTCAATGAATGGATGTAGCTTTTTAAAAAAAGAGGATTATTAAATTGAAAAGTGATTGTTTCATGTATTCACAGTTTTTGGTTTAATAAATGTTCCTTCGTATTTTTCAGATATTTTCCTGAGTTTCCGTGGTCCTCAGTCGGATCTTTCTGGATATTCTGATTTCAGCTTCTGTGACAGTTTCTCTGATGGTATGGTTCCGTCCACAGCATCTCCTGCGCTCTCGACTCCAATGATGCACTCCTCATCTCTTCTCACAGAGGTGAATCATGGGTAGAAATGTGCACATAATCACATGTGAGCTGTTTATCATGATTTCTTGTAGTCTCTTTCAGAAAAGGGATTTTCCCAGGCTTGTATTTCATTAATACCACCTGGGACAAGTTTCTCTCGCCAGAACATGATCCCTGACATGACCTTTAACCCCAGTGCCGACTTTTCACACTCTACTGCCCCGTACGATCCACCAGAGTCTCTCAGCACTCAAACCAAAGAGGTGCCTGCTTTCATGCCGCATGAATCCTCTTACCCAGTGCCATCTTTACTCCAATACAAGCAATCATCCAGCCAATCACAAAATAGCATGGCTACTATAGCAGCCGTAATAACGCATACCGGCTCCCCACTCTCTTCGGATTGCACTGGCATGTCTGGAAGCTACTCGTCCGGCCTCTCTCAACGCTTCCTTGTGCCACAGCGGGTGGATGTGGTTACTGGCAGAGGGAAATGCAAACAAAAATCTGTAGGAGTTGGCACTGCGATGACCTCACCCAAAGCCCCGCCAACTCAGACCAGCTGCCTCACCAATCTACTGACGTCCATATCTCAGGAGCGTATGTACTATATCACAAAAGAGAAAGATACTTATATCTTATAAATGTATCTATTTTAAAAATATATACTGTACTTTATCAATAAAATCTATATGCGTTTTTTTATAATAGAACAGGGATGGCCAACCAGAAACCAGAAACTAAGAAACTAAGAGCCGCTTTTTATGTGTTAGAGCCACAAAGAGCTGCAAAGAGCCACATCATACACATGTGCACACATTAACATCATCCCAATCCTTAATCTTGTATGCACACACACACACACACACACACACACACACACACACACAGACCTCTGCTCAGCCAGATTTAATGAAAATAACCACACCAACATAATAATATTAGTTATTTTTCAACAGTTAACATTGTGTGCATATTTGACTCATGTCATGTGAAAGCTCCTGAAGAGCCGCATGAGGCTCAAGAGCCACGGGTTGGCCACCCCTGTACTAGAAGTTGATTAAAGTAGACTCAAAGAGTTCCCTTGTTGTTTCTACAAATTTGTTGTCACTGTAGTTTGCGGGCACATGATGTGGTCACTACTGTATCTTGTTTGTTTCATATCAATTGTTGCATTTTATAAAGCACTGTAATTGAGGATGTACTTGGATTAAGTTTGGATTGAATGGTGAATCTTCTGTCTGCAGAAAAATCACGGAATTTTGATGCTGCAGCTTCAACTGGGTATAAAACGCGAAGACCGGTGTCACCTCTTTCTCCTGTAATGTCACCATTTACCCAAGAGACATACCCTGTACCACTGAAGAACAACAAATTCTCGCTTTTTGCTTAGGCAAACAGTAGCAGTGGGCGTGGCTCACAGCTTTCCCATAATCCTCCCTGGGGTCAGATGACATCTCTTCTCATCCCCAAAACCGAGCAACTGTCCCCAGTACAGATGCCTGACAGGTTGGCTTTACCAGGTGAGTGGGCATAGAGTTGACTCTTTTTGCACTCCACTAATGTAACTCCGCTCTGCAGGTCCCTTCTCAGGAATCTTCAGGCAGACTAATTCACCAACTAATGCCCCAGAGAAAAACCCAGAGGCCTTCTCAGGACCCCTCAAGATCGATGCCGGAAGAGTAAGACCGGATTCTCTTTGTAATAAGATCTCACTCCTCACCTCGATGAACGTCACTGTTTGCTGTGTTGTGATGTCACAGGACGAGCCGCGACGCATCACACACATTTCTGCCGAGCAGAAGCGGCGCTTCAACATAAAGCTGGGATTTGACACGCTGCAGGGTCTGGTCAGCACTCTCAGCTCTCAGCCCAGCGTGAAGGTACAGCACAAATGCAATTGTTTTCCTTTTTTGCCATCCAGTGTTTCTGAAATCTGAAATATATATATGCTTAATACAAATAAATATCGTATATATAAATAAATACATTTGCTTAATTCCGTTTAATCTATTTTTAAGCAAATGTTATAACAATATTATTTATATTATAATAATATATTTTTTTTATAAGTCAAATGCATTACCTTTGTATTTTATGAATTGTATGGGTGCATCTCTTTATCTTCCTGTCCCTTTTTTAGTCATTTCTAAACAAATGTATATACTTATGCATGCTTGCACACAGCTATATGTAAATGTGCATGTATGCTGTGGTCTGTATGGGTTTATGTAGTTTTGATGCGGGGCCTGGTGTGTGTGACATTGTGTTATGGTGTCTGTTCAGATAAGCAAAGCGCTGACACTGCAGAAGACGGCGGAGTACATCAGTAAGATGCAGCAGGAGCGAGCGCAGCTTCACGACGAAGCCCAGAGACTACGTGAGCAAATTCAGCATCTCAACGGCGCCATCAAGTCAGTGTGGACAACTGGGTTGATGTTGATGATGATTTTGATGCTGATTTTGACTCACTGTCTGTCTCTCTCTCTCTCCCTCCTTCAGTGTGTGTCAGCAGCAGCTCCCAGCCACCGGCGTTCCAATCACACGGCAGCGCTTCCACCATATGAGAGAGAAGTTCCGAGAGTATGTGAGGACTCAGACGCTACAAAACTGGAAATTCTGGATTGTATCCTGCTCTTTCTAAGTTCTATCTGTCCGTCCGTCTGTCCAGCTATTCATTCCCACTTTATAGATTTGTATATAGTAGGTTTGTTTTAACTTCTTTATCTTACAAATCTTCTCAGTTTCTTGCAATATTTCTGTCTAATTCTTCCATGTGTCCATCTTCTGCATGGATTAAGCCGTTATGTCTGCTAGAGCATGTCTACTGTGTATGTTTGTGTGTGTGTTTGTGATACTGTTGCTTTTCCTGAGCGTGTCCTCTCAGTTCAGCTTGATGATCGAGCCTCTGTTCGAGTCATTTAACAGTGTGGTGTCCACATCCAGTGTGGAGGATCTGTGTGGCAGCTCTCTGTCCTGGCTGGAGCAGCACTGCTCCCTGCTCGCGCTCCGACCCGGTTAGACACACGCACTCAAACACACTCACACTTCACTCACATTTCATCTTTCTCTCTCCCCAGCGGTTCTTAGCTCACTGCGGCTCCTCAGCACCTCCACCTCAATCCTGTCTGATCCCAGTTTGCTCCCTGAACAGGCCATCCAAGCGGCCAATCACAGACCACTCTCTCCCAGCTACAGCCAATGAGAAACGCACAAAGAAACATATATCACTCATGCGTGCGTGTGTGTGTGTGTGTGTGTGTGTGTGTGTGTGTACTCAGACGACCTGTGCTCCTTTTATCTCTTGTTTTTTCAGATTCTTTGTCCCAGTCAGGCAGTGATTGGTGGACAATAAGTGGACCATGTTTGGCTTATCTAAGATCATTTGTTTCAGATCTTTTTACAGGGTCTTTCAATTTAACCAGAATATATTGTTTCTATATAAATGTACTTTGTGACCCAAAGTGTGTGTAGTTAAAATTTTCTGTTTTGTCCCATAGTTCGAAGATCTTTGCCACCGAACCAGTCCCTCTTTCACCTTTAGGGCCAGAAACACTGTTATTGGCTACAACTTCTCTCTGTAAAAGGACAGTAAAACGAATATAAATTTTTTTTATAAGGGGCCTCATTTCGCCTTATGAACGTGGACACAACAGACAATGCATGAACATAGCATTTATCATTTCCTGGCAGAGCATTGACAGATGAACGTGCCAGTGTTGTGTGCACATCTACACACAGACAACAGCAACGCATCTTTTAAAGACTGTTTACATTTTCTAGGTCTTGTTCATTGTTGTTTTTCTTCTCTGTAATGTGCCTTACTGTTTAAGGCAAAGGTTTTAGTGGTAAAACATGTTTGTGATTACAGTATGTATTTCCTTAAACAAAACATGTTGTTAAAACATGAAATAAACATTCCTACGTCAATGTTCCTGCTGTTAATCTGTTCAAAATCAAAATCTGCTCTGAGAGTTTGAGCAAAACTCTGCCCTGCATGGTTTCATTTAGTCGTTTCAGTTAACACCTGTTCTGTTAATGTTATATTGAAGCGTTTAATGATTGCTGAAGTCGAATGGTTTATATTTTTAATTTCTAAAACGCAAAAGTACAAACTCATAGTATTTAACTTTTGGTTTTCTATTTTTCTAGATATGAAGAATATATAAACTAATTTATTGGGCATTTAAAAATGCTTCACAAATTCTAAATCTGTTTTGAAAGTAGCCTAATGAACAGAGAAAATATTTCATTTGCTCTCACTTTTTTCACTTGCACGTCCTTTCACACTCACATGTCTCACACTCATTTTATGCCATTCTCTATTTGTTCCTCATCTGCTTTCTTGTTATTTTTTTTCTTACTCCTCTCGTTTTTTAAATGCTGTACATTTTCTTTACCTACGCAAAAAGGAGCCGGGGCGAGAACACCTCCCAACCGCCGGGGGCCGCTGTGACGCCAGCGCTCCGCCTTTAAGCGTCCCCGTTCGCTGCTCTAAACAGTATTGGAGCCTTTCAGCACCGTGGACGGAGGACAGCTCCCGATCCTCTGAAGAAACCTCACCGCATCCCGCTGATCCGTCCTCCGCCAGCGCGATCTTTATCAGTGGCAGTTACCGGTGAGATGTTTCCCGCGTTTCATCCGATTAGATGCGAAATAACGGTGTTTAAAAACCGTGTTGACGTCGAGCGCGCGCACACTCGCCCGCGCGTCGCTTATTAAAACCTCTTAATATGATTAAACGCCCGTGTTTTTATTACACTACCGTTTAAATAACGCGATTCGTTTGTCTTACTTTTTGTCTGTGTTTGAGAATTATGAATCACCCGTCAAAATCATTTTAGAATGTTTTCGAGTATGTATTACATATTCGCCCGTATGTGACGGTGAGGCTTGACATCAATGACGTTTAACTCTTTTTTTTTTCATAGATTGTAAATGTTGATATTTTGTTGCAGGAATTATTAACTATAATAATGAGTTAATAATTATTATCTATAATAAATTCTTAATATAAATATTTTATTAGCAAGAAATCTTAATGTTTTTAGCACATGTTAGCAAATGTTTTGAGGTTCATTTGTCATCATTTGCCATCTATCTATCTATCTATCTATCTATCTATCTATCTATCTATCTATCTATCTATCTATCTATCTATCTATCTATCTATCTATCTATCTATCTATCTATC
>SOMO01000065.1:56719-81457 GCA_028128575.1 Paedocypris carbunculus
ACACTGTATATATGTTATAATAATATGATTACTGTGTATCATATTGTAACAATCTATGTTTTACTGCAATTACATTTTTAATACTGTTTTTATAATGAAGTGTATTCATTATGTTTATGTTTCTGAAAATATTTTCTTTCTCACACTCACACTCTATCTCTGTTTTTCTGTTTCTCACTCACTTTCCATCTCTCTCTCTGATTGTATTGGTGTCAGGCATCATGTATGATGGGGCAAGGTTTTCCTCCCCGGAGGGCGGCAATAACAGGGTTCCTGTGCAGCACGAAACCCTCGCTGCCCCATGTCCTTCAGCAGAGAAAGAGGAAGTGGAGCCGATGCTGGTGAAGAAGAAAGTGCGGCGTGAAATTCTGGACCATGACAGGAAGAGGAGGGTGGAGCTGAAGTGTATGGAACTACAGGAAATGATGGAGGAGCAGGGGTGCGTTTCTCTCTCTCTCTCTCTCTCTCACTTATTCTCTGCCTCTTAAGATAATTGTGCAGTTGCGAAAACTCACAGTAGTTTGAAGGAATTATTCACTCTGTAAGAAGAGTGACAGGTTTCTTGTCATAATGATGAGGATGAACAGGATGTTGAGGGTGGAGCTGGATCAGCCATCTGTCATCACACACACACACACACACACTTCTCTGTAGAGGATGCTAAAGAGAATGATGAGATGGGAATGAACAAAGTGTTCATTGCTCACAAAAAATAACAAAAGAGATTGAATGAGAAAGACAGAGTTTGAAGATTTTTAAGAGTGTAAGGAAAAAAAGAGAGAAAACCTAGTGAATGAAGTGGGAGAGTAAAATGAGTAGACAGAGAATGGAGCAGTGACTAGTATAGTGAGGCAGAGAGAAAGAGAGAGAGAGTCAAGAGACGGGGATGGCTGGGGGAGGGTATATTTTTGAGCTGCTGCAGTTTTAATGAGGTCGGGGTCTTTTATCTAGTACCGGGGTATAAACCAGCTGGATTTAAACCCACCAATCTTTAACCCTTGCTCGACCGCCTCAGCTGCTCTCTCACAACTCAGTTTGTTCAGAATAATTATAAAAAAGTATATTGTTATATCTGTATAATTATTTGCATATATTTTCCATATGGAACTTATCTAGGGTATTTCTATTGTTTATTGTTGTTGTATCTGAGATATGGATATTTGATGTTTGCTGCTGGAAATGCTGGAAATGTTTAATATGACCATAACTAATAGGGTCAATAAAAGTACTATTGTTTTCAATTTTCTACATTTATTTGTCAAATTGGCTGAAATAAATTAACCAACTATGAATCAAAAAATTTATTGAAAAAGCATTCCCTTTTTCGTTTTGTTTTACTTTACTTTTACTTTACTATTTTTGTTACTGTTACCAGTACGTTCTCATTTTCATTCTGAATCGGAATAATTTCTTCTTCAGTTGTGTGTGAGCATCACCGCATCTCCCCTAGTAGCAACACGCCATAGTAGTAAGTAATGGCAAAACTAGCCGAGTCTAAACAGTCGAACCTATTAAGAATCTTGTTATATTAATTGTTATATTCGGTTCATTTTGCAATGTTAAGTGCAATGAGTTCTGACATTTAAATGGTTACTTTCTCCAAGTTAACTAGTAAACTGTCTAAGCAAACTTATCATAGATATAGTAGAAGAGCTTTATATCAACCAGTAAAAGAGTGAAGTGGCTCAGCTCATTTCATGATTTTTTTTAATCCTTTCATATGAAATGAAGCTTCAATTTTCATACTCAGCTCCATTCAGCTACTCGGCTCAATTTTTTTGGCTTTATACTGGCTTATTGCTTGCTCAACCTGCCTCGTTACATTTTCAACCACACACACCAGTGACTGTGCTTTCTGTGGTTCTGCAGGCTCTGCTAGCACTGTCCTTAGTCATAAAATGGGCTGGATCCTCACAATATTAATAGAATTACTGTGTACTATTTATTGTAATATATAATTAAATTAACAATTTGGATTATTACAAAATGTATTGTTGTTTTAAATTTTGTCTTACTGTACGTCATTTATTTATTTATTTATTTTGTGCACCCATGTCTTATTTTTGTCTGTTTTCATTAGTATGAACTGCTGTTATTCTACACCTCATACGCGTGTGCGTGGGTGTGTGTGTGTGTGTGTGTATTCGTAGGTACTCTGAAGAGGAGATCCGTCAGAAAGTCGGGACATTTCGCCAGATGCTGATGGAGAAAGAGGGAGTGATCGCCCGGGAAGGGGGGACTCCACGTCCACCGTGAGCTCATCTCAAATGTTCATTTTGTCTTCTCTGATGGTGACCATTGACCTTCACCTCTTCACCCTCAGAGTTCGGCTGCTACCCCACGAAGATGAAGAACACAGCGTCTACCCTGAAGACTATGAGGACCGTCATTTGAATGAAGAGGATCAGTATTCAGAAACCTTCAATGACTGCAGGTGAAAATGAAGATAAAATGAGTGAGAGATAGAGGAAAACAGGAAAATGACATGATGAATTAGACAAGTAAAGAGATAGAAAAAGGAAAAGAGAGTTTGAATTGAATTGAATTGAAATGAAATTCAATGGAAAAAGCCCACAGCGGGGAAATTGCATGTCACAACAGCAGTATAAATATGTATATAAAAACATCTAAATGGAAAGTAAATATGCAAATGAGCACGCATACATTAACATAAACAAGACTGCACACACTGTAAATAAATATAGTGTTTGGGGGGGCGTAAGATTTTTCCTTAGATTTAAAGGGGAGCTCAACCAAAAAAGTTCGAGAACCACTGCTGTAATGCAAGGAATTATTGCCAAAAATAATATTGAAGTAAATGATGATTTCATTTAGTTTAGTTGATGTTGTTTTTCACTAGATCTGGGAAAAGATCGAGCAGCTCAACATCCTCACGACCAAAGAAAAGAAAGAAAAAAAAGGCGAGGAGACACAGCAGGTCTGTTACTCAGGACGGAGGAGCTGAACACTACACTCTACTCTCAGTACTACACACTAAAATAATACACCCTACTCTCTACACACTAAACTGCTGTGCACTACTTTCACTAAACTTAAACCAAGAAGGCTTGAGTAAAAGTGGTAAAGTGTCCGATTTGAAAAGAACATCATTATTTCTTGTACTCAATGTAGGCGCAAAAATGCCCATGTGTGGAAATGTGAAAAACATACAATTCTTTATTTATGAGGTTTTTTTTTTCTAATACAGAAATGAAATTTACCACCACAATGTTTCACAGTGACCGAATAAAATAGATAAAAGAAAAGAACAAAAAGTCAGTCTCAGCCATATTAAAAGGTGCAAATAGTCACAAACAAAAAAGTAGTAAAATAAAATTCAGAGCAAACTTTGATGTGATTCACCTCTCAGTCTCAGTCTTTAATAAAAGCTGGTTCTCAGTCCTTAGACCTTATTCTAGATCTTTTTTCCTTGCAAAGGAGGCCAGCACTGCTAAACGCTCATCTGATTTCGCTCATAAACTTCAGTATCCTGGAGATTCGCAAGTCTGCCCAAGGAATTAACTGCAATAGAAAAAGATGCAGACTTTTTGTGCACAACCAAAATGTAATGAGTGGAGTCTATTTAAATGTAGTGGAGTAAACAACTCAATCAAAAGTCAAGTAGACAGTAAAAGTGGCTTATATTTTTGAGTCCAAGTACAAAGAGGCCAAAAATACTCAATCCATTTACTCAAGAACTTTACACCACTGACTACAACACACTAAACTATTACAGTACACAGTAATCTTACTACAACACACTTAATCACTACATGCATCTCTGACCACTACACACTAAACTACTACATACTACTCTTACTACTACAAACTAAACTGCTGTACAATACACTCACTACTACACGCTAAGCTAGTTCATACTACTCTCTACAACACACTAAACCACTCCACGCAGCTCTCAATACTACATGCTTCGATCACTAGATCATATGCATGCACTCACTTAATGTGCCTTGTGTTTCATATAGAACTGAGAGTGCATCACCTGGTTGCAGAGAAAAGAAGAAGAGTCACAGAAAGCACAAACGAAACAGGTTGGACACAAGTCAAAGTTATGTTGGTTGCCTTAATGGGTCAACTGTGAAAAGCGCCCTACAAATACTCATTATTATTATTATTATTATTATATACTGTAGATTTGGTTTGTTTATTAAAATGTTTGAGGAGGGTAAGTTACTCAGAAGGTTTGTTAATAAGAACGATGAAGGTGGCCTAATTAAAAAGTCATATTCATTTGTTTTGTCAGGTCTGAGAGTATGAAGAACAAACACAAAGACAAGAGCAAAAAGAAAAGGTGAGTCCTGTCTTTTCCAGTCCGGGTTTTCTGCATTTCAGTACTTTAACTGAGTTTGTAGACCAAATCTGTAGTTGGTTTCAAGTGGGTTGGTTGGTAAATCTGTTACGTACTTAACTGACTGTAGTGTTAGTAAAAGTAAACTAGTAATGCAGTCATGGTGACAGAAATGTAAGCCATTGTAGTGAAGGGCTGTGTAACCTGTCCGCAGGTCTTCGGTGGAGTCTACCGGCCAGACCACTCAGCACAGAGACAGTGTGTGCAGCTCACGCAGCAGATCTTTGTCCTCCATCGGCAGCAGATCACCTGACCGGTCAGTTATCATCAAGTGTGACCAAGTCCATGCTTTTAGAAACAAACTCAGACCTCACAAAGACCAGAGACTCCAATAATTCTCTAAGATTCTCTCGTGAGATAGGCGAATCCGAAGCAATACAAGGGAAAGAAATCAGAGTTAGAGTTTAACAATTGGTTTATCCGACATCCAGGGCATCACCAAAGACAATTCAGGGAGAATTATTTTTTATACCCAATATTATATGATGTGTGAAAGTCATGAGGTATATCAATCATACCCCAAAACACAGATACACTTTGGCACTAAGACACAAAGGATTACACGTAACAGGTCTCCACATATTAATAGACACTATATAATATAGAATATAGAATAACATTATTAGACTCTTAAATTGAAGCCCATATAGTACCAATATTATCCTAGGGCGATTTTAAGTAGAGTCCATACGTTCATACGAATTTCAGGAACTGTTGGATGTCATGTTAGTTTTTTCTGCTTTGGCCCAAATTTACGTCTCATCAGAAGCAGCTTTAGGTCAAACTAGTTAGAGCAGCCGGATGTCCTTATCAGAAGGAACTCACGAGGGCCAGCTCACGAAGAGAGGCACGTTTGAAATAAAGAGAAAATATAAGAGGAATATCAGAAAAGAACATTCTAAGGTACATAAATTATTCCATATTATCGACACAAGTGAGAAGCAGGTGGAGATGACCTCTTAGTCACCATTCAGCTTATACGTATAAGGCAAGACAAGAACAACTGTGAACAACAATCAGTCACTATGCACCACAACGCTATCACTCTGCAGCGTTTGCTTTTTGTCAAAGACAAAAAAAACCTCTGAATACATTTGGCTACAGAATAAAAAGATATAGAAATGAATATTAAATATAAGACCAATAATTCAGTCTCACAATAGTAAACACTTCAGACAACATTACCTGGCCAGAAAGACACAGAACAATAACACAAAAACTTTGCACAAAAGCATTTCTTAAGCACAAATAACACAGTAAAGAAAAAGAAAACAATTACAGAGTTTCTCTTCAAGGCAGCTTGTTTATAAGTTGTTCTTCGTCTCAATGAGGCTGTATGGTGCATGAATTATCATCTCTAGTCTGGTGACTGCAGCATTATTTACATTAATACACGTTATACATTATTATTCAATGTAACCCTCTTTCTCGGTACGGCAAGCCCCAAAGAACACAGGATGCAATTGAGAAGTCTGTCACATTTTGCCCATTCAGATCATATGTGATGAGCAGCGACAAACACAAGCATGAAGACGGCCACTCCAGTAACAGTCCCGTGCCGTCTCCCAATGGCGAGCAGCCAATCACGTGGCAGAACGGCAACCACAGCGTCCGGCTTCGCAATGGCCGAGAGTCAAGAGCCAATCACAGCGATGGCAGTAAAGTGAATGACGTACGTATTTTTCTTCACATCCATCTCTCAGCTGTTTACACTCGTTTCCTTACAAACACTGGCATGTTGACTGAACCGGTTCCATTTTGTGTAGTTTGTTGTTATTTTGCTCGATCAAGATGTTTTTTTCGTCAGGTTTGGTATTCTCCATTTTGTTTATATTTTCTTCTTTCTTCAATGAGCCATTTTGACTTGATTGATAAAAAGCGTACGTCGCCAAATGAGACTCTGTGAAGACAATTTGATTGTCTCAGTTGGGAAAAGAGTAGAAAACTGTTGCTAATGTTTGATTTTGCTGCTTCGATGCTTGAAAGGAAAGTGCTGGTCAAGTTGCACATTGTTTCTTGTGTTGTTAAACCAAACGTGAAGCGGCGTTGGGAAAATAGTTCTGGTACGGATTGCATGCAATTCTTGTTTTATTGATCTCACGCTTTTATCTCCCCCATGTTTTATTATTTTGCTCTGTCCATTTACTTCTGTGATTCATTTTTTTGCTCTCTAAGAATACATGTGATCGGATAATAAGGGAAATGAAAGCTAAATCTATGTGTTAGATCACAGTGACATTACCCGTTATCTTCCTCAATATTTATTCCCCGTACCGATATAATTCTTGCTGTAAAAACATATTAAAAATCTAAAAACTGGATTTTAATTCCTTCCCCCGCGAACATAACAGTAATACACATTTTGTTACAGCTGGGGAATAGATTTTTTAAATGATACATATTTCCTTACTTGTTTATAACATATAATCTTATAACATATACTTGTTAACATATATCATATTTTGCAAGTATAGGATGTTAACCAAGAAAAACTGGTTAACCAAGAAAAGAAAATTTGCATCAAGAAAAGGATTTTTGCAACTCCCTTTCAACAAAATGTCACTGTTTTGTTCGAACACCAGCATTACATTTTGCGGAACCAACCCATGTTGAAAAAGTAAAAATGTATAAATGTATGTGACTACATGTGCTCGAGAATTTATGAGCGTTCTAGAAGCGATTTTTAATTTTGTTAATCATTATGCGAAAAAAAAGCAACTGCACAAAATTCACAATCAAATTATGACAATTATTGTACAAGCAACAATTCGGAGAGATTAATTCTTTTTATTTTTTGATGTGTAACAATATTTGGCCGTACAAATTATTGCAGTTGTAACAAACTGGGACACAACACATTATTAAGACTTATATCGCAATAAACATTTTAGCAGTACATTTTTTGACCTGGCAGTACACGCGTTTGTTTTTTTTAATTACCAAAGCACAAGCTTGAGAGAATTAGAAGAGTGAAAATATATAAATAAACAAATACTTATATATTGGGAAAAGAGCTTTAGACTCTTAGAAACTCTTGAATAGCTTTAGCTGTTTCAGTGCGGCTGCTATGACAATTTCTTTTTTTTTTTTTTGTTGCTCAAAATATTGCAAAATGTACTACACCCATAGTTACTGTACACAACCGATAAGCCAATACAACTCGCTAAAGCCCAAAAATCTATTGTTTTTTTTTTTGACACCAAAATTGAAAAAATGTACAGTATTGTGCAATCCTAAGGCAATAAACTCGACAAAGCGCAATTAAATTGCTTTAAAATACAGAGATTGCATTAAAACACTCGCACATAATTTTCGCCTGGAAGTTTACTCTCACAAGGACATTACAGTTGGAATTGGGACTCTTGTTTCATAAATTTGTCAGCTAAAAAGACAACCAGACCAATTTTTGTGAAAGCATTACGCATCAAAACGACAAGAAGTAGCCTGAGTTGTTTGGATTTTTTATGTTAGAAGGGAGCATCCTTCTCCATCCTTCAACCTCCCTCCATCCGTGTTGTGATCCCATCACATGACCTGCACGCTCGACCCCGGTGCTCCGCAACAACAAACCACGGTCTGCAAACGTGTTCAAGCAGAAAAAGACGGCAATCTTTGGGATTTATCCTTGTGTTTTCCACTCCTTGGGTTTCTGTCTTGAATCTCTGTTTTGTTTTGATTTAGTTTTGTATGTCGTTTCCGTATTGTTTGGATTTTAGTCTGTGGATGGATTTGCTCAGACTGGGTACTAAAAAAATTCATTGTCTTTTTCCCATTTCGCTGCGGAGAATTTTTCTTTCTCCTCTTTATTTTCCTGTTTTCTTCCTTTGTTTTGTTGATATTGCAAACGTGTCACTGACTAAAGGTAGGTAACGCTCTGCCTACGCACGTGGAGAATGTGACAAGCACCCTAGCTTGACATCAGTGTCTTTCTCTCTCTCAGTCAAAATCACACTTACTCTTCTGTACTATTCACTCTTCTCGCTCTTTCTTTCTCTTTGCTTAACTCTCTTTCACACTGAATTTCTTTCCTCCTTTTTCTAAAACTCAATTATTCATCACTCTCTCTTCTCTTATTCTCTGTTTCTCTCGTCTTATCTTTCGTTCCCCCTCTTTCTCAGGGTAAACAAAGTTTGCAGGTGGTTTCTCGTTGTCTTTTCTTTTTACAAGTTTCTTCATTATTCTCTTTTTTTATTTCACTCTTCAACAATTCTTGCTTTCACGCTTCAGTCTTCAGTTCTGCCTCCCCACAGGTCCATTTCCTGTCTGCGTTCTCTTCTTTTCTCTTCTTCATGTCCGTTAGAATGTATTTCCTGTCTGCCACATTCCTTCCGTCTCTGGTGTCTTTTGATTTGGTCACTTCCCCTTTTTTATAATTTGATCAGATTGATTTGTAACTAAAGGATGTTTCTGGGGATTTTGCTTCGCAGTGTTTCTCACTTGCTCAACTTTATTCTTAAAGAAAGTCGAATAATAGTACATGTTTGATTTATTTGATTAAAAATTTGTTCATTTGAAACTGTTCAATGTTCTATATCAGATTAACATTTAAAATAAAGCAATGTTGGTTTTTTTTTTATTTTTTTTTACCACGTTTGCATTGATATTTTAAAGTCCACTTAATTTCCTTCATTGCGTTTGTTTACTTACGTGTTCTACAGAACGTAATTNAATGTTGGTTTTTTTTTTATTTTTTTTTACCACGTTTGCATTGATATTTTAAAGTCCACTTAATTTCCTTCATTGCGTTTGTTTACTTACGTGTTCTACGGATAATAATTAAAATAATAAATAATAAATAAATAATTTATGTTTGATATATTCTGTATATAATACATTTTATGAACATAATTTTTCATAGTTTGTAACAGTTACAGATGAGTTATGATGGGACTTAAACGCAAATTCTGATTTTGTTCATGATAATTCATACATTGTAGTTTCCCCTCCTGCTTCAAATGATGGACTTTCACACTATTATCTATTATTTATAATGCAGATTTCCGAAGTAACTTTAATGCATGCTTTTTCCTTACGTTTCTCTCCAAAGAAGGGAAAAAAGCGAACTACAGAGAAAACGCTGGTGTGTTTGCCTTCCGCTGTGTATGTGTGTGTTGTTTTTTTCCCCTTGGGTTTGAATCTCATGCATTGTTTCATTCTATCCAGCGAAAGGGTGTTGTGTCTTTTCTCTTGCATTTTGTGAATCTAATGATGCACTTATGTTGCCCCACTTTTCCCTTCTCTTCATACCTTACCTACTAAAGGAGGGAATGACACTTGCTTGGTAAGTGGACGTGAACCAAAAGGGAGTTGAAAAGTCAGAATAAGCATTAAAGTCAGCTTTTAGCACAGTGAAAGGGGGCGCTGTTCACTTCTCCAGGACAAATCGAACCCACAAATCCAGTTGTTTTTTGAGTAGAGGAGCAGTTGTGTCCTATAATTCAGTCTGTTCCTGTGACAGTTGATTTTGTTCTTTCCATTTCTGTGATGTTTCGTCAAGTTTCGTCTGCTTTGATTTGATTAGATTTCACCTTCTTTTCTTTCGTTTGTAGCTTTTTCTAAAACTAAAAACGTCCTCTTTTTTATCTTCTACATGCTCTCCAGTCTCTTTGTTTTTTTTCCCTCTTTCTCTCGGTTCTCGTATATTTTCCCTTTCTTTTCTGCTTTCTTGCGGGACTAATTGTTTTCTATTCATTTTGGTTTTGCATGCCGAGTATTGCATGCGCTGCACAGTTTAGAGGACTGTCTGTAAGCAAAACAAGCAAATCTCTAGCACTTCCTTTTAGAAATCGTCTGGCAAGTTCACGAGAACGCGCCTGCGCCTCTGAGGAAAAATTTCTAATTGTATTGTCTCTCTTTTCATTTTTTTCTTTCTCTTTTGGTTTCTTGGTTGTAATTCTTCTCCAGAATCTTCGGTGTGTGGCCACGTCTTCTTCCAGCACACGGTCGTGCGGTTCGCCTCCGCTGAGCAGCATGAAGCACCTTGACGAGGGCAGCGAGCAACCAGCAGACGATCCGTCAGCTAAACGTGGTGGGAGGCCGAGGACTCGAGAGAAGACGCCCAGCTCCCACAGCAGCGACCGCGAGTTGCATCTGAAAAACAAGAAGCCAAAGAAGTACGAACTATTGCAGTTTTCTTTATTCGTATTTTTAAAGGCATGGACACACCATGACAAGTACTGTGCAATTTTTATAAGCCGTTGGTATAAGTGGTGTAGTGGGTAGAGCTCACCGTGGGAACTCAGGACCAGTTCCAGACTCGAGCCCCCATGGAACATGTTCTCTATGTGCTTTCCTTTCCTCTTGGCTTTTTATCCCACCATTTAAAAACAAGTGTTAAGGAAAAGTCTCAAAAATTGTGTGATGCATGCGCCCTCCACTGTGATTGGTTGGCCACCAATCCAATGAATGTGTGTGACATACCATCAGGCCCATAGTTGCTGCGATTGGTTCAAGCTCCCAGTAAACCAGTAAAAATTTCCTGCCTGACACAAAGTGCTGCTGTACAGGTTAACATGTGCTATCAGTGTTTGACAAAATGAGTCAAATGACATGCAAATGTACACCCTGACACAAAGCGGTGCTGTGTGTCGCATATATGCGCATATATGTGCCACTCGGTTTTTACATCTAAGGAGAGAAGTTCGTATTGCTGGACGCAGATGTCAAAAAAGAGTGTAAAGTATCACCAAGTTGTGTAAAAATTAGTGCTGTCAAAGTTAACGCATTAACGCACGTGATTAGTTTTAAGTGCTTAATCACGTCAATTATTTTAACGCCATTAATCACAGATGCATTTGTTTTTTACTTTCGGTTTGGCAACGTGCAATGAATAGAACCAAGAGAGCACGGTGGCGCAGTGGTTAGCGCTGCTGCCTCACAGCAAGATGGTTCCGTTTGACACTTGAGGTGTGAGTTCAAGGCCGGCCGGGGCCGTTCTGTGTGGAGTTTGCATGTGTCCCGCTCTGCGAATGGTTGGCCACCAATCCAGAGTGTGTATCCTGCCTCCGGCCCTAAGACGCTGAGATAGGTGCCAGCTCCCCACGACCCTGTAAAGGATGAAGCGGTAAAAGATGAATGAATAAACGAGTTTTAATTATTGTTGAGTTTACATTAGTTTACATATCACACCTCAATATCCAATATTACAAGCTTCAGTCATTTAATCACAATTAATTTGGTCAGGGAAGTGTGATTAAAAAACCTTAATCGCTTGACAGCCCTAAATATAACTTAAGCACCCGAAAACACTGTTTTGAACGCAACAAACGCATCAAAACACCAAATAGATTTTTACTTATTTTGAACAAGTACTTTAAAGAAACCATACTTTTTTTATTACAGTTTTCACAGTTCTCAAATGCTAAAACACATTTCACAAATGTTCCCTGCATGTTCCCCAATGTCTAAACACAACACCCGTTTCTAAAGCGACATAAACACAACTACACCTTCTCACTTCAAAACTCCAACCTTCACACCAAAAGGGTAGCTCGATGCTTTCAAAAATGTAAACACAATACACATCATTGCCAGTGCTGTCAAAAGTAGTCACTTTCGTTACTTCGTTAGAAGTATAGATATTAGAGTTAAAAAGTACTTCTGTGAAAGTAAAAGTAAAATGCCCAATATTCTACTAAAGTAAAAGTAGCGTTACTAATACTGATAAAACTACTTTTAAGTATAAAAATAAAAGTAATGCGAGGAAAAAAATAGCATTATAGAACTATTTTTTTCTATTAAATTGTTGTAATTACACTGAAAATTAATGCATTTTATTACAAAGCTTCTGTACAATCTGCGTGGCCTCAAGACACTAAATCACACAGGCTTCTCGGAGGTTGATACATCTGTAAAAAATTATTTTAAATACATGTTATGAAATAATGACCTAAATATGAACTCTTATGTTTGAAAATCTAGCTTCAACATTACATTTTCTCCTTTAAATCTAGTATAAGATAAATCATATCTCTCAAAGTCTCACAAAGATACTAACTGAAATGTATTCACGTGAGCTTTGAGATCACGGCAGACGTATGGAGCTTTTGTGCGCTTTGAGACAGTTAAACTGTGAAAAGCGCCTTACAAATGCTCAGAACTTGAACTTGAGCTTTACACGCGTCATTACGCCTCACACTTGTCCGGACTGGGACGATATGTTGAAAATCCGTTTGCCGTTTTACCCGCATTTCTCATGTCTCATCCAACCACAACCGTTTACCGGCGTGATTTGACTGGATGTTTTTTTTTATATCGATTCAACACGGAAATAAAACTAACGGGTAACGCACCTGGTTTTGAAAAAGTAACGAATAGAAAGTACCGATATTTGCTTTAAAAAATAAGTAGAAGTAGAAAGTAAGCGGAAAAATAAATACCTTGGAAAAGTTAAAGTAAGCCAAATTTCTATTTTAGTTAGGTACCTCCGATCATTGCACACTATATTAAAACTATACACTACACTATATTGTATATATACTATAAACACAATTCTCGGTTTGTGAGAAGGTTCCTTGATTCACAACCGCCAATGCATATTTGTAGAAATTTTACAGTTAAAAAAAGTTAGAAATCTTAGATTTCTGCAGAGGATTAGGCTTTTAGATTTTTGAGTTTGACAAGAGGAGCATATATCTATAGCAAATACTGCTAGTACACTACTGTAACAACTCCGCGCACAACAGTACTCTTGAAACATGATCAGGGTGTGAAGTAATTGTATTTACGTTATTCACACCACACACACACACACCACAATCACTGTGCGGCATCTTGTCGCTGAACTGCATCGGACCACATCACCTCATCCACATCGCAGGCTATTGTTTCTTGCCATGCAACGTGGCAATGCCTGGAATGGTGAATCCATACTTGGAAGGCCTACACTGGGATGTCATCACTGGCAACTCCATCCTTAGGAGGTTTTCTCTAGTGTATGGTTGTCTGTCATAAACCTTACATCTCGAATTTCCTCTATATGGTTCAGGAAAGGGGAGTAGGGTGGCAGACAGACGTTTAAAATGTGGTTACTGTTGGTGGTAAGCTACTCTGACTTTGTTCGTTCTGTGGAAGCGCACATTGTCCCAAATGATCACATAAATGTGAGTTGTGGTCCAGTGGTAGGGGACATGGACTTGTGTCCGAAAGGTTGCAGGTTCGAATCCCCCTAAAGCTGATTCTGCAACCAAGTGTCCTTGTACAAGCTATGCCCCACGGCATAGGTTGCCCACTGATCCTTGGCCAATGAGGTTACAGAGGCCTCTTTGCCTTTGTTTCTGCAGGTTGAAGCCAGCCATCCAGGAAGAGGTACTCATGAGGTCTGGACCCATCGTGTCCAACTGTAATAACCTCTGTGAAAATGTGAAATTGTACAGGTGTTCAGAACAATCAGGTATTGACCAAAAGTAACGTAGACCACAGAGCCCACTAACTGTACAGTGAATAAGGATGTATAGTTACTTGTATTGCGCTCAAAGGGAAACCCTATAGACCTGTTTCATCCGCATCTTTTGCAAACTCAGGTCTATTGTGGTCAAGCTGACATCATCAATGCTCTAAACATTGACATTACGTATCGGCAATTACTTTGTCTCTGATCTCGCAGAGTCTGATGACGTTGTTCTCACGGACTACATCCACAATGAGGGCTTCTTGTGCCGCTGTAAATATGGCAACTCTCCCACCTCTATGTGGTATTCTTTCAACTACAGTAACAACTGATTTGAAACCAATAGACTACTTTTACAGGCTTGCAAAACTGTATTGTGACAAACAAAGCAATAGGGCACAATACCTGTTGTGTTGTCTGAATGCCTTGATAATGGTGGCCACAGTGAACCTACTCAGGTTCAGCCATTGTCATGCCATGGACAATGACATGGTCAATGTTGCTCGCATCTCAAGGTAGTCTTGCTCTTCCTCTTGGACCTTCTCCTCTTTCTGTTCCTCGTTGGCCTGCACCTCTTCTTCCATGACCTGCTCTTCTCTCTCCAGTGACTCGAATTTCTTTTCCCCTGACTCTGCCTTCATCCATTGTGTTGGTTTGGAATCTTCAGCAAACTTTGTACTCTGAACTTGCTTTTATACATGTAGTCACAGCATTAGCAACAAGTGTCTTCAATTTTGAGTTGTTGTGTGTAGTGAATGACGCCAGGTGTGTTCATTCTTTTCAAATACTGCTGACTGTGTCAAGCATTTTGCATCACATGAGCTTTCAGTTGAGAATATGACCAGAGTTCTTTTGCAACTTGTTTTAGCAAGGACAAATGTGTTTAACGTTGTGAGAACGGAGGATTGTGTTTTGTGAATTGTGTCTTCATGTGAAATGTGTTTATGATATTGGAGAATGATGGCTAGACTTGGTAAATGTGTTTAGATGACTGGTCATTTGGTTTAGAGGATTGGCTTTTGTGTTTTAGCATTTGAAAAAAACTGCAATAACATTTTTACATTTTGCTTTTTAGTTCTACATTTTGCGCTTGTGTTTTCAGCATTGTGTTTGTTGAAATATGCTTGGTCCTTTTGACAGGGTGAAAACGTCTCGCTCAGCAAAGCGCCGGCACCGCGTTCGAGCGCAGATCCGACAGCGTAGCTCATCTGCCTCGCCTGCCTCACACACGCACACGTCCCACAGGAGGAAGAAGAAAAAGAAGAACAGCAGCAGACAGCGTAGCAGTTCATGGAGCAGCCAATCCACTTCACAAGAACACAACTCCAGCAAGAACAAATCACCACACAACCGCCAGAACAACTCTCGGTACAAACACACACCTCTGAACAAAATGCATTTAAACACATACATATATTAATACTATGGCTGTCAATGTTAATGTGTTAACTCGTGCGATTAATTAAATATATTTAATCGCGTCAAATTTTATTAACGACCTTAATTGCACCTCCGGTTTTCCGGTATTTCGGAGTTTCACTTCAAAACCATTCACTATTATGTGTACAGTATTTTGCAAAGCTGAACTCAATGCGTACTTATATAAAGAATAAAGTGCAATGCAGTTATTCACAGTGCACACAGACCATATGTCGACCTTGACTCGAGGACAGGAGAAGTGAAGTGACTCACGGGCGCAGCGCCACCAATCGCGTTGGTTTTCTGCCCCGCAGAAAATGCCTGAAGATGCAATTGCCTTTAATTGAAAGAACCACAGCTTAAGCTGGAAATTGTCACTTTCTGTCGAGAAATACTGTGGAAAAGGCTGCAATGCCTGCTCAGCTACTCCGCAAGCACAGCTGCGATGAGCTTTTGCTGTAGAAAGCAAGGGCGAGCTGACGTCTAGTTCGAAGTTGGTAAATTGCTCATATAATCCTATTTGTGCACAGCAGCACAATTATGAATACTGTAACAGAAACGAGAACAGCTATGTTTCAGTCGACTTTCAGCTTTGTTTTGTTCCTTGAAAGTGTGATCTGCGCTTTGCTCCTTTTGATATGAATATGTGGTCGCCGTTTTGTTCCTTTAGTTAAAAATGTGTGATCAGCGTTTTCAGCCTTTTGACAAACAAATATACAAATACATATTGGTACAACTAAACACACGCATACACAGCCACACACACACAACACTCAATAAATGAACGCAACATGCTCACACATCAGAAAACAAACACAATTATGAAAAGGCCATCAAGTCCAAACACACATGTGCGCTCTCAGAACTGATTATAGTCTGTGTGTGTGTGTTTAGGGAAAGAGAGAGCCCTCAGCACTCAGATCCAGACAGATCTCGCCACCGTTCCCGTAGTTATTCTCCTATCCGGAAAAGACGAAGAGACTCTCCCAGTTTCATGGAGGCGCGCAGGATCACCAGGTGAATGTTTTAACAAAGCAAATTTTTGCCTTGGTGTGCTAATAGAGTTCAACAAATCTTTCCCCTGGAGCGTCTTTAGGTTGTTTTATAGCATGTTAATCCGGAGATTTGACAGGAGCTCCATCACAGCAGTAGCTTCCTCTGACCTTTCAGCCTTGTTGAAGTACATCTGAAAGCGCCCCCCAACAGACCCCTGTTGATCTCCTATTCTCGCTGGATTTCTTCTTGCAACGTTTTGGTGAAGCAGCTCACGGCTCACTTTTCTTTTAATCCGCTTGTCCGGCCCTTAATCACTCTCCTAACCACTAAACAAATGTCTCATAAATTAAAAAATACATTTAGAACTTTTTTTATTTTAATTTTGATTTCTAACTGATCCTTCTACTGAGGATTTATTTCTAAAAGTTTTTTGGATTAACAGTCCTTTTCTTCCTTATAGGTTCTAATTTGAAGTTAACAATGTCCAATTCCTCCAGCTAACCACAGAACTACAAAGCAGCTAACATTCTCCATCAGCACCATGAGCTAACAGCTAGCTTTATCTATCAAGATCTTCATTCACCGGACTACAAAACAGCTAGCTGTATTAAACATTTAATACTTTAGCTAACTCCAGAGGATGTCAAAACATCTATCATTATCAGTTGATATCTTTAGAACAAATAAGTGTTATATTAAACACTTTGTATTGTGTAAGTGATGCACTCTTAATTACTAAAAACTAGGGGTGTCCCGATCCGATATTGATATCAGACATTGGTCCAATATTAGCCCAAAAAACTGTATCGGATTATATCGGACTGCGTCAAAAATCTATGATATATAAGCATCCGATATACGTTTGTTCCGCACTAAACCCCGTTACGACTCTTCTATTCAGCAGTGTCCTGAGAATAAATTGATCATTTTTTCCATACTGTTTCTGAATTTTGTTCTCTGTTTCATCTAGCCTTTCACACATTCCACACAACGCAATAGGTATTCATGTTTTGTGCTGATTATTGTATCGGATTAATATCAGTATCAGAAGGCTGCAATATCGCTATCATATCGGAAGTTAAAAGTTGTATCGGGACATCCCTACTAAAAACCAATGTTAGAAACACAGTTTACGGTTAAGGCTAATACTTAATTACACTTGCTAACCAGTTCTCTTCATTTTTTAAAACTTGATAAAGCAATCTGACCTCATGTAGTGTATTTATTATATATAAACATTTTTTATTAGGTCAAAATAAGATAAAGATCAAGAAGTTTTATTAAATCAAAATAAGGCATTAAAATAATGTTGTAAAACTAGATTTTTTAAGCATGGATTATTGTCCAGACTAAGTGTGAGGACCAGATTGTTTAATCTTGATTCCTGTGTTTGTGAATGAGTTTTTTAATCACTTTTCTTGTTCTCTTGCACAGCGCACGGAAGCGTCCAATTCCATATTACCGGCCAAGTCCATCTTCCTCCAGCTACTGCAGCTCCAGTCGCAGCCGCAGCTACAGCAGCTACAGCAGCTATAGCAGCCGCAGCCCCAGCGTAGCTCACAGCTACTCCAGCCACAGCAGCGGCCTCTGACCTCTGACTAAAAATAATGATTAAGTAAACATACATTTAATGAACATCACGTTAAAACAAATGATTTTTAAATGTACCGGTAATTTAAATACATAACACGGTTTAATATACATTCAAGTAAATTAATTATACTATTGATTGTTGATGACTTGGTGTACTAAATATGCATAGTGCTTATTGTGGCAGTTACGTTCCAAAGCCTCACGTGACGAACCGATCTTCGTAATTTGTAAAGTATTCTTTGTCGCCAAGCCAATAATCCTCCTCACACGAACTCAAGAGGTAAACACTTTAAAAAGGTTTTTCAAAAAATGCAGACTGGGTAAAATTCCAACTATATACATGCATACATACATATATGTGTGTCTCCATGATTTCAAAACTAAATAATAATCAGCATTACGGTTATTTACATTTAAAATTATTTATTGAACTGTTACGTAGTTGCAGGTGTAAATATTAATATCCTAGTATGATCAGATCTGAGACTTAAGTTTTGAACCCTTTACACACTCAACGAAGGTAAATTGAACCGAGATTCAATACTGAAACTGTATGTGAAGGCCTGACGAACAGATAGAAACAGCACTTTTATTATTTCCTTCAAATTCTTCCATTCTACACATGTAAAAAAAGAGTATATGTAAAAGATTTCTTACACAATGCTGCATTCTAATTTATTTCTGTTTTTACTATTTATTTGCTGACTCTTGCATAATTATTTGGTTATTTATTGTGTTGTATGATCTGAGGAAGACTTTTTTAAGCATTTTTAATGTGCAATTGTTTGGAGACAAGGATGTCTGATGTTTCTCTTCAGCAGCAGAACTGGATGTCCAGATCTTATAAACATTCTGCTTTTTTCAAGCTTTTTGTTACAGTCAGAGAAGTGTTTCTGATTGGATAAAGTTAGTCTTTTTGTTGACTGTTCAGTAAGATTTATAGTGTTTCTATAAATTAGAGTGTTTCTTTCTTCACAAAGGGACTGGGCTGGATTTTGGTGAATATTTATTGTGCTTTCTTATGCAGATAAGCCTCAGTCTTCCTCGTCAGTGTTCTCTGATTCAGTTTGTTCTTATGTATAGTCAGTAGACTTAGCATCGTTTGAATAAAGTCCACATAAATGCAGTTTCTACGTCTGAGTTTTAAGCAACAAACAATTCATTCTGCCATTTAATTTCCAATCTATTCAAAAACCATTCGAAACGTGATGCCAACAATCCATTTATCAACCAAATTAACAAATTTCCAAATACTTTAAATGTTCAAACTGACGGTGAACCCATCAAACTACCTATAATCTATAAGTTTCCAATTCAACAATCAATCACACCACTTATCCACCCAATTCAATCTGAATACCAATCTGTTAATAAAATGATTAATCTGAGAAACCAACAATTCACCAACCCATTCAATTTCCAGTTAGTCAAAACACACGTATGACAAGACATGCAGAAAGGCAATCCGAAAAAAAAACTATCTACAGAAGATAGTCTCAGACTTATACTCAGACTTGTAGATAGTCTCTACATGTCTCAAACTGGTGCACCGGAAAACGAGCGAATGACAATAACTGTAGTCTGTAGATTAAAGGGGGGGCGTGCGTGCGGTAAAAAAAAATTTGTTTTTCTCGTCGTTAGAGGGTGCTGTTGTGTAACTGGAATTGTGTATCACTCTGGAAAGTTCGGCTCGTTTCTCATCCGTTCGACCAGCAGCTCTGACTCAAAAACTGATTTTTCCAGAAAGAGAGAGAGATGTAAGTGAGACAAAAATGCATCAATAGACAGGGAGCTGAAGTGGGGAATGAGTGAGAAAAGGGAGGAGGAAGAGAGACCGGTGGAGAGCGGTCCTGTGTTCAAAGTACAAATGAGCAAAAAGGTATAACAGAAGAACTTTAAACTACAGACAGAAAGAGAGAGGATGTAAAATACAGGCAGGCGAGACAACGGGGAGAGAGCGAATGAGTGCCGTTATCAGTTTTGGGAGGGACCCGGATGCCATTCCTGTGTGAGGACGGCTGTGAATAGAAGTTCTAGTCACTTCTATAAATATCAGGCAGATGAAGAGAAAGGGGCATGTCGCTTAAGGCGTCTGATATAAATCCCAGCGCTCCAGAACAAACTTCACAAACCGACTTGAGTGATGGCAGAGAGACGCATCCCCTTCACACTCCTCCGCTCGCCCTCCTGGGACCCTTTCCGCGACTGGTACCAGGGCAACCGGATCTTCGATCAGACCTTCGGGATGCCGGCGTTCTCCGAGGATCTGGCCAGCTTCGCTAGCACTCACTGGCCGGGATATATCCGGCCCTTTGGACACCCGGATCTGGCCCCGGCGCTGTCCATGCAGCACGCGATGATGCCGCCGGCGATTCCCGTGCCGTACGCCCGCGCCCTGTCCCGTCAGATGAGCTCGGGAATGTCGGAGATCAAGCAAACACCAGAGGTCTGGAAAATCAGCCTTGACGTCAATCACTTTGCGCCCGAGGAACTGAATGTGAAAACTAAAGACGGAGTGGTAGAGATCACGGGTGAGGTCAACGATTAAGTTAAGAACCGACTACGATGGTTGAGAATGTGCGCGTGCGTGTGTGAGAAATACGTTATTGTTTGTTATTTTACAAATTACAAAACTAAATATAACTATATATAACTAAACTAAAGCAAAACAATAACAGTCGACTTGAAAACCTTTTTTTTCTTGTCCAGGGAAACACGAGGAGAGAAAAGACGAACACGGCTTTGTGTCTCGCTGTTTCACCAGAAAATACACGTGAGTTTTATCATTTTGTATAAACGGATAAAACCCGTTATCCTTTTGTATAAACAAACAGCTGCTAGAGGAGACTGATAAGGATTTGACAGTCACGTTTACTTGCCAACTATGGTCACTAGGGCCCCTATTAAACCCCTTCAGGAAAGTGAGATGAACACACACACACACACACACACACACACACACACACACACACACACACACAGCTGGAGCAGTAGGCCACAAACCCTCAGACAAGATCTGTTTCTGGCACAAGGTACCACAGTTGTTCATTTTATTTTGATATTTCTGTAAAGGGGCTACAAGGCCGTCTGACTGTAAAACATTCGTTAGAATTGAATGCAAATGTGAGCTTGAACTTGAAAAAAAAAACATTAAGTGTTATCTGGAGAATTTTGTAAGTTTAGAGGTGTGAAGTTCAGAGTGCAAAAGTTTAGAGTTTAAGTTCTTTATAGAATTCTTGTGTTTTCTGAAGATCCCCATGAGCTCATTAGTTCATTTGCAGGCTGCCTCCGGGTGTTGACTGTGAGAAGATCACATCATGTCTGTCTCCTGAGGGTGTGCTGACCGTGGAGTCACCGCTCCCCAATCTCGCACTCCAGGCCTCAGAAATCAACATTCCTGTCAAATCCGCAGCGGGGACGAGCGGCGACATCCCAAGAAAACAATGAACCGTTCCTGTGAAATTTGCTCAGCGTTCGTGTAATTCTGACAAACGTTGCTGCAAAAAACAATTGTTACAAAAGAATTGTAAAAAAAAAATAAACTAATGAAATGTGATTATTAGTGTATATATTAATACAAACACAACACCAATCAAAAACTAGAACACTTCTTAATTTTTGTAAGTGCATTGTAGGATTTGACTGCAAGTCAAATCTACAATTAAACATATTGTATTTGGGAAGACAAGAATAGGAATTGTGTAAAAAGTTCGTGTTCATTTCATTTCTAATGGCTAATAGTATACCAGTGAGCAAGCAACACATGTGACAGTGGCCAGGTAAAAAATAAATGAACTCTCAGGCGGGGGGAATGAAAAACCCTGGTGGAGAAACAGACTCACTGGTGCCAGTGTCTTCTGGCATGCATGCATGATTACAAAATCATTGTGATGATGGTTTCTGAAGATGTCTCCCTCCTGAGCGACAAATGAGGCAGCACCATCCTCCCAACATGGTAAACACAGCTGCACCAGGTCGTCAGAAGGTCCAGAGGAGTGACGTTTTTCCATGCGGCCCGATTGATGTCATCTCTATCCTGGTGGCACAAACAAAAATGTTTTATTTTATTTTTTTAATTCTTTTGATAGTCGAGGTCCCTTGGGCATCAGATTATTTCAAAAGGTCATTATGAAACTTAATGTTTTATAATTGCGTTGCTGCTGTTTCTCCGCTAACATACGCCTTATTCAGCCCGCGGCCATCTTGAATAGGCTATAGACATGAGGACTACAATTCCCATGACGCTAGCGTCGCTAGTAGGTCAGGTAGTGACGTAGCTAGCGTCAGGTAGGACGTCACAGGAAGCTTAAAACACTGATTGGTGATTGGATGCCAGGTCTGTTCTGAGCACTTGCGCTACTTCCCGGTTTTGGTGCGAATCGTTTTGTTTACAGTATGGACGCAGTGCAGAGACACAGATCTATGTACAAAGGCACCACTCCGCCATGGAAGGAAACCTACAGGAAGGTACATGAGTCGTGTAGTCATTTCATTAGTTTGTTTTATACATTTGCGGTGAAAATACAGTAACGAGAACATCTTTGTGTTTGATTATACGTATAATCGGTACATCTACCATGGTATGACGCGCGTGCATATATACATATGCAGGGGTAGACGATAAGAAAAAAAATGGTGTCTTTTGAAGTTTACTGGCCCGACTATCATATTCACTAGCCCAAGTCGACGCGTCGAATTTTCAACCCAACGGCATCGGTGAACTATGCTGTGCACGCGTTGCGGCAAATAAGGGTCAGAAAGACCATTATGAACGCAAAAATGAAACAAAAACACGAAAGCCAAGCCCAGTGGAGTTTATTTTACCGAGTGGCTCTTGTTTCCCTTTTACTGAGTATAAAAGTGTAAACCTTCTATCATAAAACATTTGTGACTTGTCATAATTAATTTGATACATGTCAACATTGGTCATGACTATATTTCATAAATATTAAAGCATTATTGCGTTATTTGCTTTGTCTAATGTTGTGCTTCGTTTGAATCGCCGTGTCCTGTGTTCCGCGCTCAATCGCTCTGCTAAGCTTGAACTTGAGTGAGAGAAGACATGATCACGGTGAAACTTTGGTGGTAATCTTTTCGAATGTCACCAAAAGTGGCTTGGTTTTGATGATTGCAATATATAGTCATTAGGGGTGGGACGAGACACTTTTCCCACGAGACGAGACGAGACGAGACACTAGGCTCACGAGATCGAGACGAGACGAGATTTAGATTTTTTTTTAAATAAAAATAAATCTTTGACAAATAATATAAGGAGAGCAAGATTTTATCTGTATTTTATTTAACNAAACATGTTCCTATAATATTACATTATAAGTAATGTATTTAAATAAAATATGATAATTATAAGATATTACTATTAGATTTTAGAGCTCTTTAAAAAAACGATATTACATTTTGATTGTTATCATGTTAACGAAAGATTTGCTAATAACTTGCTGGTCCAATTAAGCAACATTCTCCGTGTTCACAACACACTATACCAAACATGAAAATGTCATTATGATCTTTATTTTTGGAAAAACACACACTCCTCGCCGCTCCTCGTAAGTGCACGTCAGTCTTCTGTCCCGTTTTAAATCCCATTCAACAGATAGTAAAGTTGCTCCTGTTAACCGCAACATCTGATAAGTGCAATCTCCGTTCAACTTCGAGCGCTCGTTTGGTCCGGGCTACACAGAGATACATTAACTTGTCTTTGAATAATTGTACAATTATGAGGCACACACACACACACACACACACACACACACACACACACTCCGCCGGCATGTGTGAATTACAACAATTCTGGAATGTTTATATTAATTTACGTTAATGTGTCTATTACAANTCAGTCCGCGGTTTTTTGAGCCACAGTATATTGAATTGCGAGCGCAAGGATCCGCGCATGCCGGCGCGAACATCGGGACGCTCGTGCACGAATCCTTTAAAAATGTTTGATTCCACATGTGAAAAAAAAAAAGAAAATGGCGGCAAATTCTCGCGATATCACGAGATCCAATCGCATCTCGCGAGAAGCATCTGATTTCGCGAGATCTCTTGCCACGAGATCTCGTCACACCCCTAATAGTCATACATACGAAGTCTGCAGTTGTAGTAGGTACCGTAGTTAAATAAGTAGTGGGGGTGTCGTCATCCACGTGACTCGTCCACTCGCATTTCTGCAAATTCGGTTCAGGTATTCTGAAAAATTCTTCCTACAGCTCAGAAGTTCCTACACTGACGTCACTGATCTATATATATATACACTAGTGTTGTCAAAAGTATCGATATTTCGATAAGTATCGATACTGAAAAATCTGAAACGATACAATACTGTGATCCAAAAGTATCGATACTATTCGCGCTTCCGGGTCTTCAACTTCGCGCATGCGCACGGAGCCGATGGACGCGGCAGATCATTGACGCGCTGATACTAAATTGCGCAAACNGGCAGCGGCAGCGCTCACCCTTCTCCTCGATCTCGTGCTTGAGGATCTCCAGGTCCATGCTGAGCTCCTCCACCTTCTCCTTCAGCACCTCCACTTCCTGCTGCAGGCTCTCCGCCCGCTCCTCCGCCATCTCCTTGTCCAGCGTGGCCATCTCCACCGCGTCCGCCACGTCCGCCATCTCCTCCATGTAGCGGTCCTTGCCCTCCAGCGCGTCCCGGGCCTCCTGCCGGCAGAGAGGGCGCGGGTGAGGTGGGCGGGGGTGAGGTGGGCGTGGCGTGGGCGGGGCCAGGAACCTTCTTGCTCTCCTTCAGCTGCCTCTGGAGCTCGTTCTGCTGCTCCTGCATCTTGCTCTTCCACTCCTGCAGCTGCTCCAGCTGGATCTTGTGCTTCTCCATCTCCTTCAGCGTCACCTTGTCCTCGGCTCTCTTCGAGCGCAGGATCTCCAGCTTCTCCTGGAGGTCCCGCACCTGCAGCCGCAGAGACTCCTCCTCCTGCGCGCACACACACACACACACGCGCGC
>SOMO01000065.1:88559-107562 GCA_028128575.1 Paedocypris carbunculus
TATTTGTGTACAACCAGAACTTATAATTATTTGTGTACAACCAGAACTCAGCAACTACTGGAATCCAGGGTAAACTAAAGGTCTTAGTTACAGACAAGCTGGGTTGGGTTAGGCAGGTTAGTGACTTGACCTGAACATCATCCCGGATTGTGTGTTCATGCTGCAGCAGGACCTGCTCTTCCTTCGCATTGTTTTCTTCAGCTCCCAAGACACCTCCAAAAACTACTGTCTACACCGGCCAGGAGCTGGAGTCAGCATCATTAGGTTTTAGCTGAAGACAATAGTTTACAGTTTACCCACACTCACAGTGAAACGCACCGGTGAGGAGAGCAGCTAACACATTTACACAATGCTTAGAATTTTGTTAGTTTTTCATTAAGCTACGTTACGTATGACACCCCTTATCTTTCTCCTTATCTATCCATAGTTTTTGATGAAAGGGTTTACGCTTTTTGCTAGCGGACTACTGAATATTAGGAATAAGGAGGGCAGGGAAGTTCACGTCCTGACGTCACGACAAACGTTAAGCATTATCCAATAAAAATATAGTGTTGTCCCAAGAACAGCTGTGATTGGCTCCAGCCGCCTGCAACCATTCTCATGATTGTCTGGAAATGAATGGATTGAAATATGTTTTTAACGTTACTATATTTTTATTAAAGCTTTGTCTGTGAGCCAGATGCAGCCATCAGAAGAACCATAGGTTTCTGATTCCTGATCTAGACGATGTTGACTATAATGTGTTTGTCTCGACAGGATAAATGAGATGCTTCCAATGGTGAAATGTCTCTGTCAAACCAAGCGGTGATCAGTGATGGAGGAGCTGGTGAAGCAGGTGGAACAGAAAGAGGATAATTCAACCCATACAAAACAGAACTTAATGAACTTACGAAAACAAATTTTAAGCAAAGTGTGGTGCTTTTTTTACTATGTTTATGTATATGAAAAATGCTGATATTAAAATGTAAACAAAACAAAACATATACTTTTGCGTGTCAAATGAAACTGTAGAGGTCATTGTATGATGTCACCATCTCACCAGCCAATCAAACTGACCACACTTTACCCCGAATACAAACACAAACTTGACTGTAAATTCAGTTCAAAATTCCACTTGGAGCCCAGTCTAAGTCCTCACAAGAGACCACAGGACCCACTTTAGTTCTCTTTTTTTATTTGTTTGTAAGAAAATCATTCAGGGTCCCACTGTGACCTAAATGCTGCACAGTTGCTTGTTTACTTAAATCCCACCTGATTCAGAAGATCGTTAAGTGAATGTTCCGTGACATCATCAGACGGCTAACCGAAGGTTTGTGTACACGTTTCTACAGTAACCCGTGATTCTGCTCTGGCTCGTCCGGCTGATTCTGTCAAACTCCGGATTGTAACAGTAAAGATGGACAAATGGACGAAGCTGAAGAGGTGAGCTCAGCCTGGAATGCTTTAAGTGCTTACGGAAACCGTCTTTTAGAGATGGACGGATGTGTCGTTTTGTAAAAACTGGTTTTCTTTCCCTTGCATGTCTGCGTGTGACAGGCTTCTCTGCGCTCATCAGACGCGCACATCTGCAGCTCTGAGCGACTCCTCAGGAGAGCTGATGCTGGCGGAGAGACCAGGAGAGGAGGAGGAAGAGGAGCGAACAGCCAGACGTCTGAGCGAAGAGCAGCTCTGTGTGTTGTGTCAGCTGCCGGGCGTCTCACATCTCTGTGGAGTTTATTTACATCCGGAGTGTCACATCCCACACGCCACCACCAAGCCCCGGTGAGAGCCACGTGCCCCGTCTGAGGCCCGAGAGCAGTGATGACCGTAACTGTCCGCAGGCCGGACTGGCTCTGTCTGCTGTGCGAGGTGGTGGGTGAGAAGGTGGTTCTGAGCTGCGAGCAGAGGTGGATACCCATCCTGAGCCAGCAGAAGCAGATGGTGAGACGCATCGGTCCGGGCGTTTCTCAAGTAAAGGTGTCTGTGTCGTTGCTTAGGAGTGCGAGAAGCTCTTTGGCGCCCTGTGCGATGACGACAGGTTCCCGCCTGCTGGTGTCACACAGGTACACGCCGCCTGCGTTCCCTCGCTCGTGTCCACGATTCCATCTTTTTTCCAGCTGGACTCAAAAACCGCGGTGATGACGCGCCAGCGAGCGCGGAGAGAGAGAATGCCTCTGGCTGAGCTTGTGTGCAACATCTTGGCAAACATGAAGCTGGTGGTGCCCACTGAGAGCATCTTGGGGGTAAGCTGCTGCTGGTAAACGGCCGGTTTGAATCCTGAGACGTCCCGTTTGTTAGAAGGCCCTTTGTGCGCAGAACGACGCTGTGAGTCTCGGACAGACTTTAATTCATATTCAGATGAATGAGTTTGTGGCTGCGAGCCTCTTCCAGGACCACGCCGACCCTCAGGCGGAGGATAGAAGCCAGGACGCAGGACGCAGGGGAAAGCGGAGCACTGGAGAAAACCAGGCAGACAGTCCCTGAAGCACTCCACCCTGAACGAAGATAAATGAACAAAATAGATGTTTTTCCTCATCATTAACGCAGTTTACGTTTGCATTAAATATCCGTATTACATGTTTTCTCGGAGTCGCTTCGATTATTTATCTGTTATGCACTAGAGGGCGCACTGGAAGACCTTCACAAGAATTCTTTTTAGTTGTAGTTTTTCAAATTTAGTTTCTCCACTAAAATGTTACCAAAATACAATAATATTAATTAAACAATCAAGCAAATATGATTTTAAATGATTTGTGTTTTTTGTGTTGTGGTTTTTTGTACCACAAAACATTAAATAGTAATCACAAAATTAGTTTCTAAGCTGTAGAAATATCTTTGTTCAAAGTATAAACAAGAAAATATAATCAAGTAATTGTAAACAGTGTCTGTCATATTTACAGTTTTTCTCAGTCCTTTTAGTACAATTCTCAGATCAGAATTGAAATTCTCAAAACTATTTGTTCAATCTTCACATCATGATGTCACTTGTGCGCATCATATAAGCAGTTTCTCACTTCTTTGAACAAGTTGCAATTACTTTGGTACATGATGCAAATGATTATCTCTGCTCTTTGATACATTATCAATTGTTTATGTCATGTTGATCAAAATGTATTATATAGTTCACTGTGCAGTAGTCTCCTCAAAACACCAAAGACCACCAATTCCTACTGCACTGCATGTACTGTTGTACAGAATATTGTCCTTTCTTTTTATCCCTTTGTTACTGTTTGCCGTGGGGTTTTTTCTATGTTGGTATGACATGGCCTGTCAACAAATTACAATATAAACAAAACAAGTATAAATGTGAATCTTGTCCAGCCTCTTGCAATCGAACAAAAAGGTGTAACTTACGTACATTTCACAATGCTACATTTTCATCAAAACTTTTTTTCATAGTTTACATCAGAACCTCCTTCTAAAGTACACATTGACAACATGACAAAAGTAATTTGACTGTCTTGTTTGTAGACAATGACACAAGGACTTGACATTTTGATAGCACTGACATGTTCAATGACATAAAGATTTAGTTTTGAGACATGAACTAAACATTTTGAGCAAGGTACAGGCTTTTGCAAGAATTCCATGGTGTTTTGCTGTTTGTACAAATTGTTTTGTGAAATGCACACACAGATTTGCAAACTTCAGTTCTGATCTGAGAATTGTACTAAAGCGACTGAGAAAAACTGTGAACAAAAAAGCAAATATAAATGTTTTTTTTTTTTTTTACATAAAAATCAAATTCAGCTATCAAGTAAGTTATTTTGAATGCATTTTTAAACACAAATAAATACTATCATGTGTTAAATACTACTTTAAAAACGAACATATGAAAATTTGTCCCACCACCCCACCTCCACGTCCGCGTCCTCTCCCTCGGCCTCCTCTAATTCTCACTCTTACTGCTCCTTCCATTGTCCTCCACATAGACAGCTTACATATACCTGTGGCTTATTTATAGTGCTTAGGCTGATTGCAAAGTGAACTAATTATCTAAAACAGTTTTCACATGTGAAAGTGTGTCATACGGTTGGCAAAATAGTGTTAATGTAGGCAATACATGTGTATAATTTTGCTAGGAGTGTGTTGGAAATTTGGTAATTGAGTGTAAGCAGTGAATTGTGTTTAAAGTTTTGCAAAATGAGTGTTGTGCAAAAAAAGTGTGTGTTACAAAATTGCAAACTGAGTGTAAAGCAGTTTTTGTGCTCTTAGTTTTGCAAACTCGGTGAGTGGTTTTGCTATAATCATTAATAGTTTTAGAAATAGTGCTACAAGAATCACAGTTTGGGTTTAAGCAATCAGAAAAAACTGTAAATGATCAAATGTTGAAAAAAAAAAACGTTGGGGACCACTGCTATAGGAGTTCGAGTCGAATCCCTTCCGTGTTGTCAGTGGTAATCCTCAACGTTCTGTCCTGGGTCCCTTGCGTTTCAAAAAACACCTCTGACATTTCAGTCAGACACCACAATATGAATCCTTTGTTAAGCATTAGATGCTCTACTTTTCCTTCAAGCCAGGGAAGCTAGAGTCTGAGGTGACATTAAACCCATATTTAATAAAGAAGCGTACATAGAACTCAGAAACATGACAGGGTGCAACGATAATGACAGACATAGGATGAAACACATGAGACTAAAAGAGATAAAAAGGGAGAACTAATGAAACACATGACTACAAACATGACTCTGTAGTCCATAACCAGTCCACAAGTCGTGACTTAGAAACCTAGCGCTTGTTCTTCAGAACACGATAAATATTAGATTTGTTTTATTTGTACAAAAACAAAATGACTAGGTTTTTAAACTCTAAACAAATATAATAAACTAAACAAAAACTAAAATGATTAAAAGATAAAATAATAACATTGTCATTCATTTTTGAAAAATGTTTTAACATCACAATACTTTAGCCACTAGTGGCACTTTAGCCACTTTGGTCAATAGTTTGACAATAGTGACTTAAAATTGTTACATTTGGAAGTCGCGTTTTACTCTGTGACCTCAACAGCTAGAGGATGCTCGTTTTTCAGTTTTAGACAGTCTTGAGTTTTGAAGTAGACAGTCTTCAATATGTGTTTGACCCACTGTTACAGTTTTTTCTGATTGCTTAAACCCAAATTGTGATTCTTGTAGCACAATTTCTAAAACTATTAATGCTTATTGCAAAACCACTCATTGAGTTTGCAAAACTAAAAGCACAAACACTGCTTTGCACTCAGTTTGCAATTTTGTAACACACACATTCACGGCACAACGCTATTTTTGCAGAACTTTAAACACATTTCACTGCTTACACTCAATTACCAAATTTCCAACACAATCCTAGCAAAATTATACACATGTATTGCTATCATTAACACTATTTGGTCAACTTTCTGGCACACTTTCGCATGTGAAAACTGTTTTAGATTATTAGTTCACTTTGCAATCAGCCTAAGCACTATACGTAAGCCACAGGTAAGCTGTCTATGTGGAGTACAATGATGGGAGCCGTAAGAGTGAGAAGAGTGAGAATCAGAGAAGTCCGAGGGAGAGGACGTGGAGGTGAAGAAGTTGGAGCAAGATGGCGTGGAGTTGAAGAAGTGAGAGGGTTAGAGGAAGATAGAGGAAGAGGACAAGGAGGAGCAAAAAAAGCAGAGGAGGGGAAAGAGGAAAGGAAAGAACAGAAAGAAATAGAATATCTGATGACATCAGCGCTACTATAGTGGACCATGTCATCAACCATGGGATGACCCTCAGGGAAGCTGGCCAACAAGTTCAGCCCAATTTGAGCCGCTACACTGTGGCAAGCATCACTAGGACATTTTGAAATTAGCTACTTTTTGTAGATGAGGCTGATTACAAGTAAAACCAGGAGACGTGGCAGGAACATTATTGGACACTGTGCCATCATCAATGTCCCAGGACAGCGTGATGGTAACATAACAATGTGTGCAGCTATACGTCAAAATAGTGTTGGTCACCATCATGCAGCCATAGGACTAGACAACACTGATACCTTACATGACATACTCACTGTTCAGAGACCAGAGCAGACCCGACATGTCATCATGTGGGACAATGTAAGCTTCTATAGAGCTGCTTTGGTCCGCAACTGGTTTGGTCTCATCCTCCATGACACTCAACCTCCCTCCGTACTCTACACTCCTCCAATCCCATCCAGGAGTTCTTCTCTCCCTGGTGCTAGAAAATGTACGACTGTCATCCTCATCAACAGGAAGCCCTTTCACAGGCAATGGAGGAGGCATGTGGAGATATTGACCAGGCATCATGTCAGGCCTGGATTCGGCATTCAAGGAGATATTTTTCCCGGTGACTTAGATTGAAGGATATCGCATGTGGATGAAATTTTGTGGCCTGACCCAGAAAGATGACATGTTTTGGCTTTTTTTCCCCCTTTTTTTGTGAAATAATTTTGTTGTTGGTTGTGTGTTGTTGGTAGTTTGAGTGTGAATAAACACCAATACTTGAATACACCAATGTTTGGATCCTTGTATGTTTAGATGACACTATGACAAAATTATAACCTCAAACTGACATAAAGACAGAAAGCAAAAGCCAAATGTGTTTTGTATTTATACCATCAGTGTGCAGTAGTCGCATTGTGTGCTAAGTAGATGATGGCTTGTGTGTACTGATTGACACGAAGACACCATTTTTACGAATGTGTGAAGAGTTAATCTAGCTGTGATCGCTTTTGCAAGAGAACTACAATGTTTTGATAATTGGGTCAAAGATTTTGTTATTTGTGTGTAGAGTTTTGCAAAAATAGCCAATAGTTACAAAAATGTGCCTAGGCATTCAGAAAAAAACTGTAATAACAATGCATTTCAAATATTTAGCGCTTTTCGAGACACTTGTAAGGACAACACAGACGCATACACACACACACAGCTCGGCCTCAAACTCACACCTCGAGACACAGAACCTTCTTGCTGTGAGGCCACCATGTCACCACAAGTAACATGCAATTGCAAATCATTTGAATAATACACGACAAGTTAGAGTTAAAAGTATGACAATGTTACTTTATTTAATTTATTCATGTGCACTTGTATGAAAGCTTGGACAGTTTCAGAACAATAATTTGACCACTAATATAATTTTATGAGATGTTCAAAAAAGGAGGTACTGAAAGAGACTAATTTGGTTCAAGCACCAAAGACAAGAAATAGAGACAGATGTATGCACAGCGGACGTGGCTGTGTGGTCAAGCGTTTCCAGTCAGCTTCCCCCGCATGTGGGTCTGTTGGACACGTGTAAACTACATTTGAGCGTGTGGCCTTACATGACGAGATGTAGTCATGAGTTACTCCCAAACTTTGTGCTCAGGACTACACCTCTTGTCTGGCTGGAAATGAGAGAGGATCAACAAACTATTTACAAACATTGAGATCTTTTTAAGATTTGTGTATGTGGTATAATACATAGTCCGAGGAGTCTAATTAATACCGCTTATTAACACACACCAGCAGAATAATCCACTGCACTTCAACTTTACTTAAAATTGTTGTTACACATACGCACACATCAACAGCATGACCAGGTTATGGTACATTACTTAAGAAATAAGAAGTAATAAATTAATCAATAAATAGTGTATGTTTAAAATCCAAGCAGCAGAGTAGCAATGACGAATGTAAAATGAAATCAAAAGTCATGCTAGTTAGTAACTGGTGATGTTCAGGACCGGACTGATCCCAGCAGATAGCTACAGCCCGCCAATCTCTAACTCACAAGAGGTGGTTTTAATTTTGATTTAACTTTAATGTGTTTGAAAAGGTTGAATAAATGTGGTCAAAAAGCCACGTGATGAATGACGACTACAAAGTTTGCTTTCAGCGTTGAAGCTGGTAATCTGCAGTCATCCTACGCAGCCCAAAAACAACAGAAGAAGAAAAAACTAAGCTGCCTTTTCCTTACTGTGATTAAACATGTTTGGAAATTCAGACCAGTTTGTTCCGGTCTGTATCGCCCCTTCCTTCTTACATGAGGCTTTCCTGATAACAGATTCACTTCAACTCGGACACTTCATATCCTGAGCATTCTCTTTGACAGGAAACGCAGCGCACTGCCTCTGCGATGTCACGGCAGACACGATGCAGAGCTGAGAGAGAAGTGGAAATAGGCAGTTTCACAGGCTTCTTGTCTCCGGTAGGGTCACACGAATGACCCGGTGGTGCTCAAGTTCACCAGTCCCACGAGCTGCCACGGTCACAAAACTCCCACCGAACTGATGCAAGCGACACGGCCGACTGCGAACCAGTTCACCACTTCAGTCTTCGCTGATAAGTGCATCTAATCGCCCGAGCCGATCTCGACCTTTAATTATTGTTCTATGTTCCACCCTGCCATGGGGATGAAACAGACACCGCGTCCTCTCGTCCACGTGCTCAACAACAGATTGGTTTTGCAGTTATAGTTTTGGCTCCTGCTGAAAGAGCCTTTTGGAAGGAATGCTGAAATGAAGTTCGAGCCTTAGACCAGCTTCAGAGCAGTTCCCCATGTCGGTCAGGTACTATCTGCAGCCACACTCTGCCACCACCATGCCTTCAAACTTATACTGATACGTGACCACACCAGCGTCATCCAGATACAGCAGGGAGATGGGATCTAGCTTTGTGGGCACACAGCAAGCTTTGGACACTCTCTGCGGACTCTTCAGGCTGACCAGAGTCTGAACGATGGCGTGCTTCGTAGGCGTAACGTCTTTGGTCAGCGGGTAGGAGCATGTTCCCGCACACTCGAAGGCTTCGTAACCGGCTGGAGCGAGAATCCAGCTGTCCCAGCCAATGTCTTTGAAGTCCACGTAGAGGGAGTTCCTCTTACACTGGTCACCCTTGGCATTACGTCTGATTCGAGAAGCTGTGTCATAGATAAGGTTGGAGCGGACCTGTAAGAGGTCCTCCTCTCTCTGCTCTTCTTCATTAGGTTTCTGTCCCATCATTTCCAGGTTTTCCCACAGATCAGTCCTCTCCAAATCCAGATCACTCGGAACACTTTGGCCGGTGTTCTCATGCTGTATCAATTCATTCAGCTCTCGCTTATCTCCGAGCTGGTCTCTGCTCTGGTCATCGGAGAAGACGATAATCAAGGGCTTGTTCTTGTCATCTGGACTGGTGTCGATGTCCATGTCCCCTCTGATAGCATTGCTTTTAAGAGCCTCATCCTCTTGAGAAGTCAGACTTTCGATGTGGACCTCCAGACCGCGAGTGCTGCCACGGTCGGATTTGCGCCAACGATGAACCGCAGCCGTCATGTCGAAAGATTCCCAGCCATTATCTGTGCTGTAAACCTGTCGAGAAGCTATCTCCAGTAGCTCGGTTTCCCTGTCCGGACGAGTCTGGTTTCCTCTATCTCTTCTCTGCTCAGAGGAGTTTGTTTCTCGTGGTGTCACCTCATATACGGTGACTTTCCGATCGACACCGGCGTATTTGTGGCGGTCTCTCTGAACCAGCGTGTAGAGTCTGAGCTCTGCCGTGGTGACTCTCTCGTGCTGCGGGATTGACACGTTGAAGAGAAGAGGATGTCGTCGTACTCCTCCTGGTCCGAGAGTGTATGTGGTGGAGTCTGAGGAGCAGAACAAGCCATGAACATCTTCCATTTAACATTTCTATTTTATTTATTTATTTGTTTGTTTGTTTTGCACAATTTAATGCAACCTTTGTAACATCTGGCACTGGATCACTGTGTTCATTTCGCTGCTCAGTTCCCAGTGTTAGTACAGCGACAACAAAGAATCACAGGCTAGTTCCTTAAGCATTTATAATGATACATTATAGCCGTTTGCCGAGGATATGACCATGATAATATTCCGATGTTTTGTTATTCCAAACAGTATTTTGAAATTACAAATGTAAAAAAATATATATTATTGCAAAAATTATTGTAAAAATATTGAAAAAATTATTGAAGTAGAATGCAAAACAAAAAATACATAAAGACAAATACCTTCATTTTTAAAGCTCCGGACAATGTTTGCCGTCGGCATGGCTGTCCGGTCCGTGGCGAAGCGGTTGTAGAGCTCCAGCATGTACTCTGGAGGCTCCACTAAAGATCTTCCCGGCAGCACCGGCGAGCCAATGCCAGTCAGGTTGAAAGTGTGAAGAAACTGTCCCTTGAGAGTCTCCAGCAAGCTGTTGGTGTCAGACACACTGTTCTGTTCCACCAGCAGCGGATCAAGAACACCTTCACGCCCGTCGAGCGGCCCTGGAGCCCGGGGCCTCTCCGGTGAGCTGATAGGGCTGCTGTGTGCAAAGAAAGTGCCCCAGAAGAGCAGAAGCCAGGCCAGCCAAAGATTAGTAGTGAATGAGCAAATAATCCCACAGTGATCCCTGCTGCGGACCATGATGGGAGGAGACGCGTGTCAGTTATTGATGCGTAAAGTTATTTTCAACGGCAAAAAAGTCGGGATCCCGTGAGAAAATGTCCTGAACTTGAATGGCCAGAAGGATGAGTCAAACAAATGCAAAAGCTGTGGAAGTGAATGACAGTGATTCCCGCTGTGGCCACACGCATTTAAGTGTCTGGCTCCTGAAGCCGCCAGCGTTTATCCTTCTTCTCACCATTTGATGCCTGAAGAGTGGAAGCTGGAGGGTGGTTTTCCTACGTGATAGTGATGTCCCTCTGTGGCATCAAATGTTTTTTCCTCTCTCTCTCTCTCTCTCTCTTGTTCTTTCCCATCCACTTTCTTTCTGTCCCTTATCTCCTAACTAGGAAGTTCTGCGTTTTTAGTGTTCAGTGAGTGTGTGTGTGTGTGTGTGTGTGTGTGTGTGCGCGCGTGCACCGTTATCTGCTTTCTTTTCCTTAATGAGGACTTTGTAAACATTCATCTGATACGTGCAGAAGCTCCTTCCATGTCAGGGTGGGTTTTTTTGTTTGGGTGGGTGAGTAGGGGCAGTTTTTTGGCTTTCTGTTTATTCGCTTTTTCTATGATTTCCGATGAACGTTGGGACTTGAGTTCATTGACCATTTGTATTTGAAAAACGTCTGAGGAGAGCCTCCATATCTTTGGGGACAAGAGGGGATTGATATCTTCTGTGACAGAAATTAGAATGAAATGGGGTGTGAGGGTTTGCGGCAGAAACAAGCTCCGGGTCCTTCTCTACGCCAATCTCAAGCGCTTCTAAGCCGGTGCAGACGGATCGGTCGCAGTATTGAGCTTCTGGTTTGGCCATGAAGCCAATCTTCTCAACATGCCACTGCTCTCCCAACAGCAGCGACTGGTGAAGTGACATCACGGCAACATCATCTGCAAAACAGGAAATTGAATCCCTACGTGCTTCTCGAGAACATGAACTCCACTTTGTTCCTGAAGCTTGCGTTCCAACGACACGTGATTCTCTTATCAAAGAGACGGGTGATGATCAGTCGGCCACCTCCAGTCTAGATGTTTGTGCCGCACCACAACGAAAATGGCTTGTTTTAATCAACAGAGAGAAACCAAAAACAAGAGTGAGAACCGACAGAACAATGTCATTTTAACTAATCCAGTCTTATAGGCCTTTTTTATGAGGATCATGTGATTGTTCTGCAGCGAACATAACGGTCCAACCCAGGATGCGATGCTCTTCACAAACCTTCTCCAAAAATGGCGTTGCGCTGGTCAGATTGGCCTGTCGATGTACGTGTCCACCAATGTTGACCCAGTAACCACTGCAGTCACATTCTGTAACTCTCTTCCTCTTAAGATACTGTAATCTTTCCTTTACGTAGGAGATAAACTTGATGGCCGCGTTGTTTATTTTTCAAGCTGTTGTTACCAGGAGCACGGCAGGAGAGCTCAGTAGAAACATCTGGAAATGCCCCTTCCGACTATCTGGAGTTCACCAGCTCATGACTCCAGACCTTCGCCCAACAAACACATTTTCCAAATTCCAGTGATTCCTCTTTTATCGTTCAATTAGCATTATGAAAGCGGACTGACACAATGCTATCTGCTCTTCTCGGACTTACGTAATGTGGTTTTCACCCCAGGACCCAAACACCGTCTTTCGCTCGGTGAATTCTGCATTCTTCTCCCGTTTCTCTCTCACACTCTGTCAACCTTTATCTGCTGTGACACATTATCACTGACTCCAAGCAGACGAGAGAAGTGAAGGTGCAGGAAAGACAGCCCAGATAAAGCTGTTTATTTACTGACAGTGATCCACGCTTGGAGCTTCTTGTCCTCATGCCAAACTGCTGAAAGTAGTGTGGGATTGTTGAATGAATCCCAGTGATTGTAAAAGTAATTGTATTATTAACACATCCTTCATGTCTTAGTAGCCGACAACAAGCTGGAAAACCAGCCATGTCAACCTTCTGAAGCTTCATCCGCAGACATTTGCAACTACACTTCTTCACACTGCGCATGTGGACGGTCCGGACCACTGGATAAGCACAGACACCGACACACTACTGTTTGAACGATGCATTTAGATCGATGAGTGAATATTTAATCAAGAACAAGAATCTAAAGCAAGTATACACTCACCTCACAACTTCAAACATACAAAATACAGCAAGGTTAATTGGGTAAATCGGTTGGGAATATCTTGGACGTTTGAATGAAGCTGTGACATCACAGCCAGCAGCCAATCACAGCTCATCACGCGGCCGTGAGTCTGAAGTGTGATTGCAGCTGTTCAGCTTGAGCACAGAAAATCCACCCGTCACAGTCCAGAAGGTAACTGTCCGTACCGTCTCTGCATGAGGCAAACAAACCGAGGAGCTCCACAAACCACACGATTCTGAACTTGAACTGGACTTGAATAGAAGCTAATGGAAGTAGGGTGATTGTCCAGAGGACGAGGAGGTGCTGAAGAACGCTTCCATCCGTCTGCTCAGCTTCTCACATTCAGTCACGGCTTCGTCTCGGCTCTTCTCAGCATTGCTCAGTAACACTTCTAAAGCTGCTCGGCTCCTTCTCTCGGCCTCCAGAGCCGCCCGGAGCTCGGCCACGGCAGCGCCAAGCTCCTCATTCTCCTGCTGAAGCCTGGGAGAAACACGCACACACACACACTACATCAGGCTTCTCAGATTCTTTTGACACACTCCCTCTAAGAAACAGAAAACCTTTTGCGACCCCCCACCACAATATACTGTATTATATTTAGTGCTGTCAAACGATAAATTTTTTTAAAATTAGTAATTCGCACATCCCCAACCAAATGAATTATGATTATTGGCCTGAGTGAAGGGCGGCGGGATTGTTTTGTGGGACGTCTGCGTGCCTGCGGACATGTTTGCGAGCAAACTTGGACGCTGAAGACTTGTCTTGTGTTGTTTGAACTCCTCTGCATTTGATTTATTTTAATAATCATTCATTTTTGTTTGTCGGCTGCCTGATTCTCACAATTGTTTTTGTTGTGGTCTTCGAGCCGGGCCATAATAGTTTTATATTTTGATTAACTGATGCATATCAAATATCACATAGCAACATTAACATTTGCTTTAACACCCACACACATACCTGTTGATGGTCCGCAGCTGTGTGTCGTCGGCTGGCGTGTGGTTGGTGAGCAGCGCGTCTGGTTGCGGCTTCACACTCTCACTGTGGGAGATGCTGATGTCTGTTGTGTGTGTTGGAGCAGCGGCTGGTTCTTCATCTTCTTCCTCCGCTTCCTCACACTCTCTCTTCTCTTCTTCACTCTCGGAGAAAAGTGTTACCTTCTGGAGGTCAAGCAGCTTGAAAATGTCATCAGACCAGGTCTTCTCGTCGCTCTGGTCAATGTTCTCCTGAATCCTGCTCCAGCGCTCCCAGGACGGCTCTCTGGCGATGATTCCTGCGGGGCAGCTGATGCTGGGCAGGGTGCGGGTGCGCTTCCTGGGGCTCCACGACTCTTCTTTAGCGGTGGTGCCCTGCTCTTGCTCCGCACCCGCTGACGCGGAGGACGCTTCAGATGGTTGGGCGAATTGCAGGCTTGGCTGTGGGGTGCTGATGGGGGTCTCAGCGCACTCCCAGCCCACGAGGTTGCGAGGATTGCCGGCTTCCTTAGACCTGCTGTCGGCACTGGGCAGATGCGATAGCGGCTGTGGCATCTCCTTGAGGGGTGGAAACAGCAGCTCGTGGTGTCGGATCATCCCGGTCATGACCTTCTGTATCAGCGGCGTTCCTGCGAGTAAAGCCGGCGGCGTTCAGTTCAGCTGTGCTGGCCACCTAGGCTGCGGAGGAATGAGACCTTTCATCATGCTGATGGCGTCCTCCACCTGCGGCTTGAACAGGTTGACTCCCATCACCGTGGCCAGGTTCTCCACGCTCATCTTGTTTACCTGTGAGTGTTGCTGGACCTGGAACAGAAACCTGTGGACGCAGAAGCCCCGTGAGGAGCACTCTCCAGGCCGCCTGGAGACACGTCTGTGTGTGTGTGTTGATTCAGACGTACCTGCAGATGTAACTTAGGAGATTATAATTGACTTTTGGAAGAAGAGTGATTTGTCTCTCCAGCTTGTCTTTACCCTGTGGAGCGGGCAGATGTTAAAGGGTGTCACGGGCACGTGTGGCGTGTCTCTCACCGTGGCGGTGGTGACGTCCAGTGTGAGCGAGCTGTCCAGGAAGTCCTGATACTGGCTCCACGGCACCACAGGCTCCGGAAGCTCCCGGAGGTACAGTTTGAGTAAGGACGCCACGGTGTGGACGTCTGTGTCACTGCAGGGCAACAACGGAACACTGTATATACGTACTTATTGTAGTAGTTCTGTTTTAGTTCTGCCTTCTTTTAGTTTAGCTTTGACTGCAAACCACTGAAATGCGTTGATGTTCTAAAACGAGAGTAGGGTAATAGATGTGTGTGTGTGTGTGTGTGTGTGTGTGTGCGTGTGTGTGTGTGCCCGTGTGTGTGTGAGAATATGCCATGTAAGATGTGTGTTGGTGGAAGCAGGATGTGGTTGAGTCACAGATTATACCAGGATGGTCTGAGCTTGTGTTTGTCTTCCTCGCCGTCTTTCCGATCGACTTTTAACTCTCCACTTCCTCCCCAGAGTTTTAAGACTCACCATAAACGGAATGAAGTTACACACACAAAAAATGGAAGTTGAAAACAAAAGTGCGTGTGAAATGGAGCTCTGGGACATAAAATCAGACACATTCAGAAATTACCGATTAGCATCTCTGTAAACTCTGATTTAAAGATCACCCATGTGCACTGCTCCTGCTGGTGTAACGCATGTGTAGTCCTAGTGGGAAAGTGCAAACATGCAACAAAGAATTTGTTCTTATTGGACGTATATTACGAGTTGTGGGTGATAGTGTGAATCTTTGTTTTTGGCTAATTATTGTTTAGCGTTGAGTTATAATCCTCTTTCAAATTTAAGCCATTTTTTTGGTAATTCCAAATACCAAATAACATAGCTTTATTTCATATAAGCCTATCCATTAAAATAAACAATATTAAAATAAATATACAGTAATCTACATTTGTTTTATGAACCTAAAGAATGAACTGTTTTTGGAAGCATAATCGCACATTACATGCTTAATACTGTACAAACAATTGAATTAAGTTTAAACCACTATTGACTCCCAGCTCTATCATGAGAGATCAATCACCCAACACATTCGTAGATTCCAGCCGTGATCTATTTTGCTTATATCTATTTGATCTATATTGCTATTGTAGAAATATTAATGCCAGCACTAAAGACAACTTTATAAAGACAAACTGTATAAACTCTTAATAAACTTTAAAACTTAAAAAAGTCAGCATGCTTTTGTGCTCCAAAAAGAACAGATGAGCATGATGAAATTACTTACTTGATGAAAGTCCTAAACTTAACCCTGTCAAATACTCTAGATCCTGTTGCCCCTTTAAGTGGAAAAAAATAAAGAATAAACACTGTATGATATAACACAGATTTATATAAATTATTATATTCATATATAGAACCCGTGAGATTTCTACCTAGAAACTAGAACAAAAATGGAGCGAAGCTAAACTTGAGGTTTTTTGCTGTGCCTGAGATGACAGCATACTCTCGTATAAGCAGTCACTCAAATCTGCAAGAGTAATTTATTTTAGTAATCTCATCCCTGAAAATCAGAGCAATCTCCGTTGTCGTTTAAAACTGTAGCTCAGCTATCAAAGAAAAAGGCACGATAGACTCTGCTATACACCCACAGCTCACTAGTACCAACTTCATTAACTTCTTAAATGACAAAACTGAAAATATCAGAATGAAGATCGTTTCCGCACCTACTACCCCACAACTAGATACAGTATATCGAAAGTAAAAACACCTGTTATTACGCTCAAAAGATCCAGTCAGATCGGAACGAGTGGCTTTTGTATTGCAGCGGTCGGGAGCTGGATCTGTTGCAGGTTCTAATGCCTCGCCTTGATCAACTTAGGCTGCCCACTGCATTGTGTCTGTGTGTGTGTGTGTGTAATGGCTATATTGTCTATATTGACAAATCAGAAATGTTTAAATGTAATTTATTACATTTGTTTAATAAAATATTAATTGTAATAATTTTAATTATTGATATTGAAAATGATATTAATAGTTATATTTGTACTATTGGTTAAACTATGGACAATACTATGGACTATGCACAATATTTGTGTTTTTATGCTAATAATCAAAAAACCTTTACAAAAGAGTTAAAGTTTAAAATCAATCATTTTAGATTAACTTAAAATCCTACAATTAGAATGATTTAAAGGGTATACATGAAAATGCAAATCATTTGGTCATCATCTGTAAATGATATGGATTTGGTGTTTAATTCCAGCACTAATTCTCCGCAAATGTGTTGCGTGTGTCATGTTTCCACCGGCGGTTTATATCTCTTGTCACAATTTTGATTGATAGACACATATTGTATATTGATGACAAACTGATTTAATTTTAATCAAACTGTTTAGTTAAACGTGCATGATTGCATTAGTGCTGGCTACTGATGACATTTGAAGAACCTTACCGATATACATTTTATTACCCTGAAACAGCCAATTCCACTGATCAAAAAATTCTGACTATTCAATGTTTAGGATTTATAGCGATAACCACCGTTTTTCCTGTCTGTCTGGAAAAAGTCTGAATGCCCAATCGTAATGAAGACAGTAGATGGCTTTTCTCCATTAAGCTGTTTCCCGACTTCTCACCTCGGGAACGAGGGTCTTTCTCCGGCGTCGAAGGCTTCTCTGAAGTGCTTGACTTGGTTGTCTTGGCCGGGCAGACGGAAGACGCCCTCCTCGCTCAGGCCGCGCTCTCGGATGAAGTCGGCGCACTTCTCCACCAGGACGGGCACCAGGCCGGAGCCGCTCTTCCCCTCGTACATCATGACTTCTGCAAGGCTCTTTCCAAACACTTTGAAAGGGAAAAAAGCAATTGTAGATGGTTTTCTTATCCATAGGTGACGATGGTGAGTTTATCGTGCCTCCGCTGGACCGGGAACCGATGATCTTGCGGATGGAGCGAACCCAATCGTCCAGGTCGCTCTGACTGGAGGCCATGAGAACGTCCCGCTCTCGATCGGAGCCTCCACCTGCGACACACATGTCCAGGTCTGAGGCGATATAGAAGAGAAATCCTTCTAGAACGTAAGACGTAAGACAGGTCTGGCGGAAAGCCCTCACCTGGTGTAATCTCAAACAGAAACTTATCATCCGTGCTCGATGGCAACTCGTTCACCTGGCACGAGAACAGAGGAATCGTTCCCTGAAAGCAACACAGAAACATTCACTGTAGGTCATTAATGAAACAACTGACAATGAAAGGGAATGAAAAAGAAAGCAAATGTGGCCCAGTTGTGTCAACAGAAGCATATATGGAACGTCAGAGCGCAGTAGATAAAAGGCAAAAGAACATGAGCAGATGGGTTGTCTTTGGTGACGCAGGAATGGTGAAGCCCATCACGCACCTGCACAGCCGTCTCTCGCTCGTCCTTGTAGTACGTCAGAACGTTTCCTCGCAGCACAAAGTAGCGCAGCTGCCAGTTCTTCACGATGGATCTCTGCTTCTTCAACCAGCCGGTCTTCAGCGGTTTCTCCATCGCTCTCCTGAAGCTGGTGTGAGGAGCAGCTGGACTCGCCTCTGCGGGCATCACACTCTTGGAACGCGCTGAACACAGAACACAACACACACTGACAACCCTCTTCTTCTTTTAGTTCCTTTAATAGTACTAGTGCTGGTAAAGATCACTTCAAACCTGTAGCTGTATTTTGATTTCTCAGATTTTTCTCAGACTAGATTAGATTAGGTTAAAGAAGACTTGAGCTTGTGAACTTTACAGAACCAGGCATAGGAACCTGGAACCTCTTGGACACAAATCCAAGTACACACCACAACTGCCCTTATATAAACTAGAGAAAAAAATTGCAATACAAGAACTAAAATATAAATAAATAACTAAATAAAATACATCAAATCATGCAGCGCTTTGGCAGAAAAACAGCAATAACTTGTTTGTAGAAGTTCCTCATCACACGCTACAGATAAAAGTCCAGTTTCGAAAATCTTGCCCAGGTCAGATGTCTAGTCCTCCACTTAAAAATCGAATCAAATTACTTTACGTACGTTTATCCATTGTATGGACATAATTTCCATCCTCTGTATGTTCCACACAGCAGCTTTTGAAGGGCTTTAGACTGTAAACCTGACTGACACTAATAGCGCTAGTCGACGAGTTTCACGCTCAACCGTCTCTCTGAATGTCGACCGGATAATAGACAAGTAACTGTTATTCTAAACAGATCTGGAGGACACGCTGGGGGTTTGATGTCTGACGCTTGCTGCTGACTCTGTCCGTCCATTTAGAATGTTCCATCCTTCCTCTGATGGCTTCTTTCAGCAGTCTAGTCACAATGCTCAAAACATCTCAGACTGGTTTCTTGAACAGCCGAGCCTCCCCAGCCACCAGATCTCAAGGCCGTTCACCTGCGGGACCTTCTGCATCTACATCACGAAGGTGGCAGCATGTAAATACAGAAAATCTCGCTGGCCACTCATGCAAATCTATGTGTGCAGCCCTGCTCGTGGATCAGGAAGGAGAGCAAAGGGTGCAAGCTGAACATCTGGAGCGAGAGAGCGAAAGAGAGAGA
>SOMO01000065.1:112926-125426 GCA_028128575.1 Paedocypris carbunculus
AGTCAAGGTTTAATGAGTTTTCACTGCAGAATGGTGGCACTTTAAAAGAAATATTACAAATTTAGAAACATTTTTGTATGTTTTTATTGTTTGATGAATTATTTAAAATTAACAAGCTTACTTGTCAAACTTGTGTTAATATACACCTGTTGGTATATTGTGATAGGGATCTGCTTAAATCAGCCAGAGTTGAACAGCAGTATTTATATGAACCGATTTAGATTCGGGACTTAATTAAACACCATTATTGATCAGCGCATAGACACCTACAGTACTGTAAATAAATTAAAACGTGCTTCGTAATTCATTTTTTACATACATTTCTAGTAATATTATAATCTCTCGTCAGATGTGTTGATCAGACGCTCTGAGGCGGATTGTTCAGTATTTCACTGCATTAACGGGGCAAAACGGGACTTCAAATCACTCGTATTAATAGTAAAAACAGTTACTAACTTCTCGAAATTCTTTCTACACATCTGCGTCTACACGTCTTTCTACATCTCGTGCTCATTTGCCTGGAAGCCGAAAAAGGGGTCGGAACTTTTTTTTAGATCAGTGTAAATCACACTAAAAATACTCCGTCAGTTTTGGGCTTACATACAAGTATTATACATCAGTTGAAAGTTTAAAGTGTCTATTATTTTTCTATATTTTTCTTAATGAATATAGAATGTTGTGTTTGTTTGTCATAAAAAATAAAACTAAAACGTGAAGCGCGTTTTTCCTTTCCGGTGTTAAGAGGAGTCCGTTCAGAAATGCGTCTGAAAAGAGCTGTAACTTAATAAATTTGTATCACACAAACGTGAAACAAATGTCTACCTAAAGCTGTGAATGTCTATTTTTTAAATCACGTAAGTATAATTCAACAAAAATAGTGTCCGTGTCGGTAATCTGTCTAAATGTAATAAGAGCTTCAGTCCGTCTCAGTTTAATTAGTTCAGCTGACCCCCGCCCCCGCGCATTCACACACAAAAGTTTCACACGCAAAAGGCTCACACACACACACACACACACACACACACACACACACACACACACACACACACACATACACACAAACGTTCTCCTTTATCAACACGTTCTCCCGTCACGTTTGATGATGGCGCGGATCTCTCTCTCGGACACTCGCAAAGACTGAACTTGCCTGACAAATTTAAGAGCGCATGCGCAAAGCTGAAGACCCGGAAGCACTGATAGTATCGATACTTTTGGATCACAGTATTGTACCGTTTCAGATTTTTCAGTATCGATACTTATCGAAAATCGATACTTTTGACAACACTAGCGTGTACATTATTGATTTTGAATACATGAGTGGGACAAGTTAAACATTTGAGTTTGAATTATATTTTATACTATTGATTGTATACTCCTACTACTAATATAACTACTAGTAAATGCCATTATTTCTTTCTGTGTTCCGGTTTTCGGCCAGGTTTTCCGTTTTTTCGGTTTTGGCCAAGAATTTTCATTTCGGTGAATTCCTACTAAAAACACGTGCATTTGTTTGTGACCAAGCTGGCTTTGAAAAAAAAGCTGTCATTGAAAGAAGTGAGTTAAAACGCACATGGCAAAGAAGTGTCTGTGCCCGCCACCATCCACTGTGCCTAGTAAAAGGGTTTTCAGTGAAGTGGGCATGCTTTATGAACCAAAGAGGAGCTGACTCTCTGGACACCATGCACACCAGCTCTGCTTTATCCATTCTAATTTGAGGCTTCTTAACTTTGAATATTAAAAAAATGGAACTAAAAATGGACCAGGTTAAACTTGAAGTTTAAATTTGTTGTTATTTTGGAGTGTTTTATTTTTATTTGTCGTTTAAAGTATTTTATTCATTTTGAATGTTATTCTTTATTTCGGTTTGAATGCATGCCTTTCATTTATATCAATATAATTAATATTATTCTTATTTAAGAGCACAGTTTTGTGATTCAGTAATTCTTCTAAAAACTATCGGTTAATTATCGGCAAGCACGTGCCAACTTAGTTATCAGTATCGGATCAAATTAAATAATTGTTAATAAAATAACAATTAAAACAAATACAAAAAATGTTTCTAAATGTGTAATACCGTATTTACTCGTTCTGTTTACTCGTTCTGTTTAGACCCCCTTATAAGAAATGAGAGTATAGTAGAAAAGATAGAAATGAGTAGAAACCGAATGTTGGGTTTCATATAAAGCCAATTCTGGTTATTTGGAGCCAATCGGGATACTACAGGGTAAAAATGATAGAACACCTGTTCAGATGCTCTTTAATTATAGAAATAATAAAACTATTCAGACATCCTTGGTGGTAAAGGAAGCCTAAAAATCAAGTAACCCTGATTGTTTACATTGGTATTAATCTATTTAAGTTATTGTTCGTTTATGTTTAAGGTTTAATTTGTCATTGGTATGGTTGCATTAAAATTTTAAAGAATTGTGAGAAAAGTGTCCTGCCCCTTTAAGGGAGTTCTCTCGAAAAGCGACGGCTAATGCTAACTCGTGGTTTGGGAATAAATACTACGTTTGAAATCCGCTGTGTGACTCGTTTATTTGTGAAGCTTAAAAAGAGATCCAGGAGTTGGAAGAGTCGCTCTGTTATGAGAGCTGAGCCGAAAGAGCTCAGTGCGTGCACGTGTGTGTGTGTAAGAGAGAGCGGAGCACGAGAGAGACAAGCGACCAGCAGTGCACGGCTTGTGCCGTTTTCTGAAAGATGTATTTAGTTCACGCCATAAATGTTAATTATCATAATTATGTTAATAATTAATAATTACCGCGCTTGTGTCTCTGCTGTTTATTTTTTTCATGAGAAAGGGTGACATATCTGCGCACTGTTCCGAGTAAAATATTTTTTATTTCGGTAGACCGCGCGTATAAGTCGAGCCCCCGACTTTGAGCCTAAAATTTTAAGGAAAAATCCTCGACTTATAGTCGAGTAAATACGGTATTTCTTTTAAAGCACTTTTACATGCACTTCTTTTAAAAAACTTTTAAGCTGAGTATTTTTTTTCTGGAAAATATAAAGATAATCCAGTTTTTGTTTGTTTTAATACTTTATTGTCCGAGTATGAGATTCCTCATTCAGACACATTTTCATGTTTCATCTATTTTTTCTTAATGAAAAAAGCAAAAAAAAAAAAAAGGCCCGAACATTGCTGCAGTTTTTGACAAGTATTGACAAGAATAATTTCAAAGTTGTCATATCTAGTGACGTGACCACACTACTAGCTACTACAGGCTTTTTTGGAGTTACCGGGAGGAAAGGCCTGAGAGTGCTTTGTTGAGAACTTCTGGCGTGTCGTCCGGTGGAACAGGAACCTCAGGAACCCCAGAGTCAGATTTAGCCTCGGTGTCTGAAGCTCCATCCGTCTCCAGCTTGGCCTCAGTCTCAGAACCCTAAAAGACAGGAAGACAGTGCGTGAGAGAGAGACAGCAGATTCACAGACCAAAAATATCCATTCCATCAACGTAGTGTTAACCGGGTTAATGTGTTCCTCGCGAGTGACACCTCTTATTCCAGAATGTTTCATTCACTGTTCCTACTAAAAAAAATCTATTTTTACCCAAAAAGCCACACGTTAGTATTAGCAATAGCGCCGAAGAATAAGAATTGATGACATGTCAAAAGGCATTTCATTTATCTAAATAATTTTTTCTACCAGTAGTCGTGAACTAAGACATTTTTTTCCATCAAGTCACTGAGCAATTACAGAGAAAGCTCTCTTATCAGTGTGTTTCCACTATTGATCGCCTATTGATTGACTATTTTTAATGCCTTTATCTCGGGGCGACAATATAAATGGCCCAGTGGCCCGAACATACTTTTAAAACCATCCAGGCCACCAGACTGGTCCAACCGCTGGCCCGGTGCGGCCAGTACAAAAAGTCTCGATTTAAAAAAAAAATTCTCATTATTTACTTGTGGTTCTATTTTTGATTTCTGTTAAATCGTCTCGCTCGCCAACACTAGCACGAACGTTACGTGATCCTGAGTCCCGATAGACTTATAGAAGCAGCGGTTTATTCGCTCCGCCTCCGCCGCTTTGTTCGCACTTTGATTAAGTCACTACTGTGCTCTTTGCTCTTTTTATTTGTAACATATTACATTATTGGCACTTGGACGATAAATGTTCTTTTATTATTACTATGATTGTTACAGAACGATTATTTCTGAACAAAGCAAACCAGACAATGGAGGGGAACTATGACAAAGCTGCCAAAAACACTAAAATAGTGCTAGCTTCTCAAGATTAGGCCCAATAGTTTTCCATCTGGTGATGGAAACACCAGATCATTGGTTCGATTCTCTGGAAAAACTGTACAATTTTAACTAATCTTGATGAAATTTACATCTAAGTTGCTTTAGATAGAAGCATCTAATTAACAGTATACAATTTTAAAAATGGTGTCATTTTTGGGACCAATACACGAAGCGTCAACCTGGGCCAATGGTTTTGGTAGTCGGGTCAGTGAACTTAAAAAATTACTGGCCCAGAAGGGCCAGTGGCAAATTTCTCTTACTGTCTACCCCTGCTTTCTTTTACCCGAACTTTCATGTGTAGAGTTTTGAGAAGCTCTAACATGCATTTAAGGCATTGAGCATTTAGTGTTACAAAACCATTCTTTTGTCTAATGTTTCAAATAAACACTTAATCTCATAATCAAACACCAAAACTGCAAATAAACTTTGCAAATGCATTTCCACAACTCTCTAGAATATCGCGCACAGGAAACCCTGCGGCAGCACGGGGAGAACATGCAAAAACAAACATTTTTTTCAGATGAAAGAATGATGAGCGTTGGAAGCAGCGCGTCTCTAGAAAGAAGCAGTAGCTGTTCAACACTGTATCTGTGAAGATCTACAGCTGACAGAAGATCAGGACACACACAGCTCGGTCTGGTGGAAGTTCTAGCAGGGCTGCATTGGCTGTTGGATAAGGACTTACACGTATAAAAACTATAACAGAATTACTATGAGGGGAGAGAGGGGAGAGAGACAGGCAGAAAAAGAGAGTGGCTGAATGTGTGAGAGCGAAAGAGAGAGACAGAGAGAGAGAAACAGAATAAGAAAGAATGAGAGAGCAACAAAAAGCTAAAGAGACAACGAGAGAAAGAAGAGAGGGAGACAGATAGAGACAAAGAGAAGGACAGTGATAGAGAGAGAGAGAGCGAAAAAGAGACAAAGAGAGAGAGAAAGAGACGGAGAGAGACAGACCGACAGACGGACAGACAGAGAGAGAGAGAGAGAGAGAGGGACAGACAGACATTATTGTTCTGGGTTGAAATGATGCAGTAATGTCTGAAGTCTGTAACGGAGCAGGTCTCTGATCAGTTTAGTGTAAATCTGACATGATAAACTACACAAAGAATCTTTATAAGACTAGTTTACAAATACGTGCAGAAAAGAGTAAAAGTGCTGCAGCGTCAGTATCACGCAGGGCACGACACAAATACCACGACGACAAGCACTCATCAGCCGAGGATTGTTCCAGAAATCTACACACACACACACACACACACACACACACACACACACACACACACACTCACTCACTTCACCAGGACAGTTTCCATGGAGACCAGCTACATCCTCATTCTCAAGATGCCAGAGTTAAAAATACCGTCCTTCTTTCCTGCAGCAAGTCTGGTTTGATTAAATCAGCGTCACGACAGCAGCGTGAGTGTGAGTGTGTTTGTGTGCCCCACGGGAATGTATCAGCCTCACTGACTTCAGCTCTACAATGCTTTATTTTGGATGATAGTGGGTATCAGTACTAGAGATGTACCGAATATTCGGCCACCGAAAATTTTCGCTTGCATTTTCGGTTTTCGGCCGAAACAGTTTTATCATCAAAACAACACGGCCGAAAGTTGATGACGTCAGCAGAGAGCGTAAGAGCGTCGGCATATAGCGGAGCGCAGATCACGAGCTCCCCGCGACATTCACTTCACACCAGTGGCTCTTAATAGAGAACATTCTCTCTCTTCTTACTCCGATTGAGCAGCAAACTAAAGAGATCAGCTCATCTGATGCGTCTGTAGCGGACGTTATTACTTTTATCACAGCCTTAAAGCACCCAAAGTCGCGGTAAATACCAGGGTAAAAACTATGAAAAGTCCGCGCTTAGAGTCTGTCAGCACACGAATCCTCCGCACTTCATCGCGACTGTACTTGATCCGCGTTATACAGAGCATTATTTAGATAAGGAGTTAAAGCAGAGAAACAGCAGCAGTAGAAGCACAGAACCGGCGTGAAGACCAAGACAGAGCAGAGCAGAAAACATCTCGTCTCTCTGCACCTGATGAAGGGTTTGCACCCTCGTTGTCTGATAAGTTCAGCGGAATCCTGCAAGAAATCACCTCTAATAATACTAATACGTAGGCTATTTTGTTTTAGACTACTTTATATGTGACAGATTGTATATTTCTGCAAGATGTATATTTTTTTATCCACTGGCCTTATTTAAATACAGTCTGAAATCTTTCTCAAATCTCAGACAGATGACAAGCTCAACAGAAACCTATTTATACTATTATTAAGACCAGCAGAGAAAATGTTTTATCCTTTGCACTTGTTCTGAATGCACTTTAAACTTATATGCAATTTTTAATGGAGGAACTTTTAATTTCACAACATTTCAGCAGGCCAGTAGGTCAAGTTGAACATTTTAGTTTTAATTATATTTTATACTCTTGAGTGTTGCATTATGCTTGATAAATATTTGCATTAGTAACACATTTTATTTCACTTATTCTTTGAAAATTAATTATTAATGTATGCAATTGCAATGGCTTAGTTTTAGTAAAGTTAGTACGCCATCATAGCTATAAATGCAATTCTTTCTGTGTTTCGGTTTTCGGCCAGGCTTTCCTCTTTTTTGGTTTCGGCCAAGAATTTTCATTTCGGTGCATCCATAGTTACAATATAAAATTATTAAATTTGCTGAATTTCATTTCAATGTCAATGTGAGGAAACTAAAGTCATCAAACAGTTCCGAGAAAAAGTACATGCAGAACAGAGAGGATATATTGAGTGGATAATAACAGAAAAATAGATTCCACAGCAATATTACAAGACGATCATTAGGACATAAACTGAAACGCACTGTACATAAACCTGACACACACACACACACACACACACACACACACACACACACACACACACACACGTGCCTCAAATCGAATCCAAATGAAAGTATCGTTTCACACTTTTATTTAATGACTAAACTCATTCCTTCTTCAGGAAAAACACAAGAAAGACGGAAAATCCTCTATAAAACAGCGACTTACCTCAGCCTCCATCCTCTTCTTCTTAATCCTATTCTTCTTCTGCGGCGGCGCAACACTGTGCGCTTTATTCACTTCGCGTTAACCTCGTTTAGGTCACATAGCAACAGCGGATAGTTCCGGTCAGTGTCCCGGCCTGATCGAGCGAGGCCTTCGGGCTCCGGAGACAGACTGACCAGAGCATCGCGCACGCAAGCGGATCCTGACGCGTTCACGCGGAACACGCACCTACCGTCTTACCTTCTCATCCGGCGGCTGCTGCTGCTGCTGGTCCAGGTCCTTCTCACCGGCGCCTCGGTGCCGTAACTCCGTCATTTTAAGCCAGAAAACGGCCGGATGACACACTGCGAACGCTTGTTTTCAATGATAGTTATTGGAACCGAACAGAATGCGAGTGCGCATGCGCCAACAAAACGACAACACGCGTTTAGGGAAAGTACCGCCGCCTAGCGGAGTTGCTTGTAACTACAACAGATCCCGCCTTGCAAACGCCCCTCCTGCCCTGCTCCAATACAAATCTTTCAGCATTTTCTCGACTCCATGATCTGATTGGTTTATGCGAACCAATCGCAAAGCAGATCCTCACCGTCGTAGACAAACCAAGTTTATAAAAGTGTAATATAAACCAAGTTTATTGTCTGCAGAAGTTCTCTGATGACTCAGCAATTATTGGTTTAATCACCGACGATAACGATGCTGAGTACAGAGGACTCACTCGGGACTTTGTGGACTGGTGTCGGTGGAACCATCTTCTGATCAACGCAGGGAAAACCAAGGTGATTGTGGTGAATTTCGCCGGCGATAGCCTACTTTTGTCCCACCGATGCACATCCAATGAATGGACATTGAGAGAGTGGCCTTGTATAAATACATGGGTGTAGGGTTACCCCTTTTGTGGGCGGGGCCATGTGGGCGCGGCGACGATGACAATTTTATGATACAGGAATTTACGTTAAAATATTTTCAGGGAAGTATGAACACCTATACAAATAATCTTTATTTAATTGAAATGCAGTCAGTCAATAGACTTATCTAAGGATAATTGTATTTTAACAACTATTAAACAAGGACATGCCACATACATAAACTAGCAACAGACATTGGATAGTGAAGTTTTTTATTTAAATTCTAAATTTGAATTTGAATTCTGATAATTTACTGGTTTATTTTCTTTACTCATGGAGATTGTGCTATATATACATTTTTTTTATATTGTTGTTTATATTAATGCTTATGTGTATGTCTGACTTAACCTTGACAAGCGAATCCTAATATTACATTGGATTGTGATCCACTGAAATTGTTTTTACAGAATTGTTACAAATTACTATTTGTGACAGTGTGATTTGTTGACACTGTGTTGTTGACATGGTGTTACTCAATTAAAATTAAATACAATTATTATGTCAATATAATAATTTTATTATTTTAACTAGACTGTTCATCATTTCATGTAAAAAACAGTAATTTACAAAAAATGATCGGATTTTTACAGGCTTGTCACATTTTAATCATTATTTAGCAATTGCCGTATTTACTCGACTATAAGTCGAGGATTTTTCCCTAAAAATTCAGGCTGAAAGTGGGGGGCTCGACTTATACGCACGGTCTACCGAAATAGAAAATATTTTACTCAGAACAGTGCGCAGATATTTCACCCTTTCTCACAAAAATAAACAGCAGAGACACAAGCGCGGTAAATAAATGAACATTTATGACGCGAACTAAATAAATCTCTCAGAAATCGGCACAAGCCGGACAAATGAGTAGCACGCCGCTCGTGCTGATGCTCCGCTCTCTTTCTCTCTCTCACACACACACACACACACGCAGCGGCGCAGAGTCGCACATTCTCTCGTCTCAGCTCTCATATAAGAGCGGCTCTTCTGACTCTAGTCTCTATTTGGCGTTATGCTTCACAAATAAACGAGTCACACGATGGATTTCGAACGTCGTATTTATTCCCAAACCAAGAGTTAGCGTTAGCCGTCGCCTCTTTTCCCTTAAAGGGGCAGAGCACTTTTCCCACAATTCTTTAAAATTATAATGCAGCCATACCAATTACAATTTAAACCTTAAACATAAATTAACAATAACTTAAATAGATTAATACCAACATAAACAAACAGGGTTGCTTGATTTTTAGGTTTCCTTTACCACCAAGAATGTCTGAATAGTTTTATTATTTCTATTGGATTAAAGAGCCTCTGAACAGGTGTTCCATCATTATTTCCCAGCGCCGCTTCAGTGTCCCGATGGGCCCCAAATAACCACAGTTGTCTTTATATGAAACCCAAAATTGGGTTTCTCCTCATTTCTATTTTTTCACTTTTCTCTCATTTCTTTCCCCCGACTTATAAGGGGGTCTAAACAAAATACCACAATCTCACAGCTGAAGTGGGGGGGGGTCGACTTATAAGCGGATCGACTTATAAGCGAGTAAATACGGTACTTTTTTATTTCTCAAGTATTAAGTTATTACTTTTTGCATGTGTACACCGCTGGACAAAGTTAATATCCAGTTTATTAATGACTTAACAGATTAACAGAGTTAAATAATAATGTTTAATAAGTAAAAGTATTCATCCGTCCGATTAGCATGTTAGGCCATGTTTCAGTGTGTGACTGTGTTTGCTGTAATATGTGAGTTTGTGTGACTGCTTGTTGAGAAAAGAAAGTAAAAGAAAGATTTTTAGAGAAATTTTATAGGTTATATTGTTTACATCAAATAAAGAGTCAGCTAAAAAGTTTTCATCCAAAAATGTAATTACAACCTTGAAATACAAATGATTAGTTATCAATATGAGAAACATGATAAATAAACATCATAACCACAGAAGATAAGGGGTGGCGGGGTATCCTGCTCATTGCCTTACTTCAGCTCAACAAGATTAATTATAACGGAATTTTTTATTTCTACTTTTTTTTTTCTACCACGACGTTTGCTAAACTGAACTATTGCATCTGCTACAACCAGAGTTAATTAGTCCAGTTACTTGAATGAATGGCTTGTAATAATTGAAAGTTCGTATCCAGAACGGGTCTTGTTGTTAAAGAGCACACGGTGGGCGTCAGCTCACTCTGATTCTCACCTTGCCTGCAGAGATGGTGTGTTTAGCACCAGTCAAATCTTTGTCCCGCCATTTTGAAAAAGATCTGGTTGGGCACTCGCAGGTAGCGGCAGAGCTTGCGGAAGGCATCGTTGCTGAGTGGTGCGTGCGCTCTGCCTTTCGATGCATCCAGGCACTTGTCATGTCCAGCAGAAAGCAAACAGTAAAAGCCCTTAGTGGCATTGAAGTAAAAATTGTCCGGCTTTATCTGGGGAGGAAGCTCCAGGAAGCTCTCGGCCTTTTGAAGCTCAGGAAAGGGGTTTTTGATTAGAGCTTCTCCATCCACGATGTGGATCTGCTGCCTGGGAAAAAGCTCCAACCATCTGGCCAGATGCCGGAAGTAAACGCTCCGCTGCAGGGCCTTGTAGTTGTGGTCGATGTGTCCCTGAGACAACAGCAGGCCTTCCAGGGGCTGGTACGACTTGTTCTGCTGCATTCGGTGGTGCAGAACTTGTGTGTAGTCGGACACGAGTCGTTCTGCCGGGTCGCGAACAATCAGAAGCAGTTTCACAGCAGGGTTGGTTGCCCAGATTCTTCGCGGAGCAGATGGAGCGGTGAAGTAGCCAGGGGTCTTTTCCACCGTGAGCTGCCCAGGACGAGTGATGGGCATCTGGGCGCGATACCAGTCGAGACCTCTCCGGAAGTTTTCATCCAAGTTGAAGTAGTGGATCTCTGTCTTGGCCACTTCTACGTCTGGGTGGAGGTTGAGCATTTCCAACAGGGCCCTGGTGCCTCCCTTGCGGACCCCGATGATGACGGCCCCTGGAAGACGCTGTGTTCCCGAGGGTCTCGCTGAAGTCACCAGACTCAGAGAGGCTCGTATTTGATGCAGACAGACAAACAACTGTGCCTGGAGCAGCAGCAGCAGGATGAAGGCCAGGAGAAGCGTCCATAGCATGGCTTCGGTCTGGAACACACAGTAGCTGTGAGTCCCTTCACCTGTTGGAACACAAGCAAAAACAGATAACATACATTTAGCAACTTTGCGTTGGTCTGGCTAAGGTTAAACCATTTGTTTCGCGGCAGAATTTTGAAACAGTGATCCATGCTTTTATTACATCTCGCCTGGACTACTGTAACGCACTTTATTTTGGTGTACACCAGTCCTCCCTTGCACGTCTGCAGTTGGTGCAAAACGCTGCTGCTCGTATGTTGGTTGGAGCAAAGAAAAGCGAGCAGATAACCCCCATTCTGGCGTCTCTCCATTGGCTGCCTGTGCATTTTAGGGTAGATTTTAAGGTACTTTTATTTGTTTTTAAATCTCTGAACGGTCTGGCACCTCCGTATCTGACTGAGCTGCTCGTCCCTTACACCCCCTCACGCTCTCTCAGGTCAGCTGGCCAGCTGCTCCTGACCACACCCAAGTCCAGGCGAAAGCTCAGGGGGGATCGAGCCTTCTCTGTTGCGGGTCCTAAATTATGGAACGCGCTACCACTGCACATTAGGCAGGCACCTACATTGTCCACTTTTAAATCATGTTTGAAGACCCATTTTTATTCCCTGGCGTTTAATCGTGTCTAAGACTCTAGATTTCCACTCTCTTACTGCTTTTTAATTATTGTTGATTCGACTGTTGTGCTCAATTATGTGCAACTTTCATCTATCCTGTTTTGTTTTATTGATGTGTAATGTTGTAGTATTGTGGTGTAATACTATCTGTTTATATTCTGTTTTATATGGTTTGTACAGCCCTTTGTCCAGCCAAAACTGTTGAGTTGAGTTGGAACTAACAAAAGCACAAACTCAACCTTCTGTCTCAGTGTGTTGCTGTTTATAACAAATGTAACAGAGAGATTTTGTTTCAAACTGTAAGTGGCTGTGTGTTACTACGGGTTAATGCTTGTTAGGAGTCACACTGTTTTACTGTGAGTCATGGTGTGTTACTGTGAGTTTGCAGTGTATTATTACAGTGAGTTACTGTGAGTTACAGTGTAGAATTACTGAGTTGCAGTGTGCTACTCTGGATAACTGGGTGTTGCTGTTACAAAAAAAATGTTTAACACTTTTGTTAAAACAAATCAACATATCAAACTAATTTACTCTCAATGCAGAAGTGTAAAAGAGCAAACCGTGCTGGGATTTAATCAGAAGAATCATGGCATTAAATATTCAT
>SOMO01000065.1:127926-153696 GCA_028128575.1 Paedocypris carbunculus
CTCTTCTTACGTTCTTCTGCACCATTCCTTCTATCTGATCACTTCATCTGCAGAACATCTCTGTCATCTCCTCTTTCATCTCTCAGCACTGAACAGGTCAGGTCAAGGTTGTGAGGGAAACTGATGAAAGTAAAATACACTGACTGTCTGATAGACTGTGTGGACAAGTGAGCGCGTGAACCAACAACAGAAGGAGTTTGAGAGAGACAGTGAGAGAGAGAGACAGAGAGCGAGAGAGATCATAAACACAACGTCCCAAAGGAAAATCTCACTTAGTCTCTCTCTCCCCCTCCCTCTTCCTCCCTCTCTTCACTCCTCTGTCACTCCCCTTACCCCCCTCTCTGTCCACACCCCTCTCTTTCATTTTCTGAATCTCTTTCCACTTTTTGCTTCTTCAATGAGCTAGTCTCTCTCTCTCTCACACACAGGCAAGGCAAGATGCAAGCTTGCTGGATGACAGGAATAAAACACTGACAATCTGGCAGTGATAATGTAAAGAGCTAGTGCTTGAATACAGAATATAATTACAAATGCTTTACAGCTGGACCGGAAGAAAAGACAAAATCGGGACAAAATCTGAGGTTCCACTATCGGCTAATCCTTCTTTACAGCACCGTGGCATAGACTTTACCTGGGAGGATGTGTGGTGTGATCCCTCTATAATTTAAATACCTGCTATAGTTTATCTCTAGAGTTCATCACATATAGTTTATCTCTATAGTTTAGCTAGACCTGCTGCTATAGGAGGCCCGTCTGAAGGGTTGAGGTGTATTCCTTCCACCGTCCGACTAAATCCACCGTTGAGGTCAGCAGTTCCCCGCTTTCACTGTCACTTTCAACAGTATTGGCTGCAAACCGCTTTCCTTTCCTGAGATGCCCGAGTGTTTTCCAAAATCTCTTTGAGGCAGACATGTAGTTTTCTTCCACGGCTTCACCAAGAGCCTCACCGCTCTGGCAGCAATTTGCTTGGTGTGCCGGTACCTTTCAGCTGCTTAAGGTGTCCCTTACTTCCTGTGTTTTGTGGACTTTTATCACTACATACAATCTGATCCAACGCCCAACCAATCCCTGCACAACTAGACATGCCACACAGTCAGAACCAAGCTGGCTCAAGGCAGCAGAGAGGCAAAGTGCCAGGAGAAGCATGGGCATTTATATTTCGTACAGCTTCTATGTACCTCTAGTGCTCCTCATCTCCATCAACCCAGATCTCATTTAACGCAACTCACCAGATGAACTTCCATGTTTTCAATTTCCATATCACAAATACCAATAGCTGAACAAACCTTGTGAAATCTCTTATTTGCATCTGACAGTTTGTAGAAACAATAACATAGAAGTATTTATTTTAAAGACCAAACATTTTAAACAATCCGCCACAAAGGGCAGAACCCAACACCGACTTGCTTTTTTTATTAACAATAAGGAAAAAAGAAAGCATCAACTTTTGCTTAGCTTGGCGCTGGTTCACCTGACTAGCAGTATTGTGAAGGACTAACAGAGGAAACGAGGTTTGAACAGGAAGCAAGTGAAGGTGGCGACACGGGAAACGCTAACGCTAACACTGATAAGAGATCAGGATAAAGAGCGATAGCGACTGGATCTCGACACAGACCTGCTTTTTACATTGATGATTTATATAAATAATTTATTTTTATTCATAGATGTCTTAAGCAGTTTGAAAAGCCTTAAAGATTTTAAATACAATCGTATGCATTTCTGCCCCAGTTTACCTGTGGAAAAAAAAATTTTCGCTTCAGATTTTTTCATCTGTTTCATTTTTTTTCATTTGGACTTTTAGTGTCAGCTTCACGTGGGGCTGGCCCTTACACTGATTGGCTGGTGAGAATGTGATTGACAGCTGCTGGACTAGGAAGCCCGGTCCAGCCCCTTTGTCAAATGTTAGAACCCAATGTGGCCCGTGAATCTAAAAGTTTGCCCACCCCTGGTCTAGACTTTAATGAAACTCCTCACTTTTCATTCAAACGTCTGTCTGTATGAAGCAGAGAAATCCTTTCATCGACTTCGTCTCGGCTCATGTGTCATTTCACACAGCATTGCTTGGCTTTTTTCATTTACATATAGTTTATTTAGAGGTTCTGCTACTAATTTACAGCGTAAGTAGCTGTGTTCAAGTTCAAGTTTTGAGCATTTGTAAGGCGCTTTTCACAGTTTTAACTGTCTCATAGCACACGTGTGAATAATGTAAGAGAATTGTTGCTTTTATTCATTTGATTGTCTGGTTGGTGGTGTTATGTATGAATATGAAAAGACAAAGATTGTCCAGGTACAATCATAAACATGTTTTATTTAACATTCCACTCTTACTCTGACCTTTTTCTAAATTACTGGATTTGAAATGTTTGTTTTTAATGAAATACACATCAATTATGTATTCCAATCCAGATGCACTAGGACTAGGTGAATTGGTTACAGACGATAATATCAACATAGATCTAATAGAGAAAATGTTTTCTAGAAATTATTTTTGTGACTATAGAAAAAATGAATCTCACTTCCAAGAAGAGATTCATTTGCTCTGATGTTAAGTTCTGAGACTCGAACGCAGCCGTGTGTGTGAGGTCAGTGGTGAGGTGATAGTGGAGCTGTTGATCAGTGTATTAGATTCAGGACTTTTGTCAGAGTCAGTTTACTGTCACTGAAAATCCAAACGGTGCAGAAAGAAAAAAGTAAAAAGCTTCTCTGGACTGTGATCAACCGCGCACACACATTCATTATGCATAAAGGATCACTTTGAGATCTCTGGCTTATGGTTTAGAAGATGATGCGCTGGACTTTTACAGCTGCATTAGTAAAGGAGTCATAAAATCTCTGCTGGTCAACAAAAAGAAGGTATTAGCGGTGATGAAGTTCAATTCCCTCTTATAGTCTAATGTGAGGAACGTCACGGAACACATTTCAAATGTGAACTATGTGAAAATATTTGTGGACTAATGATTTAGGACCCCCCCCCCCCCCCACACACACACACACACATTTACAGATTATTTGGGCGGTGGCGGCAGACGTTCAGTGTGTCTTCACGCGGCCTGCTGGGATCCTGCTGTTGTTAGGAACATTTGTCCGTCGGGAATCTCTTCTGGAGTTTTCTCAGGTCTGTTGTTCTTCACGTGTCTCTTTCCTCGTCAGAATGTGAAATAAATGAAGCAGTTAGGAGAATGAGACAGATAGATAGAATGACTTCTGTTGTCACTGGTCAGATGATCAAAGCACATTACAAGTACAATTCAAATCAGCTCGCCATCCTGTGCAAAAAAAGAAACAGGAAACTGAGAACAGCAGTAGAACAGTAATTGCACATAGAGTTGTGCATAATTCAGCGACAATCAGACCGGGAAGTAGATTAGATTAAACCACTGCGAGAAAAACAATCTCCCACGTCCTTTTGGGGTCTCTGTAGTTTTCAGCCTCATGAAGCAACAGTAACAGTAAAACGAGTCTGTTGCCAGACACAACCCATCACAATTTAAACCAGTAAAGCAACTATGAATGGGTCGTAAATGGGTTTATAAATACATTATTAATAATAAAAACTCCAGTCCAGGTGCTTTGTCTTCACGTTTTGTTCCGCGGCATTACAATTGGTCGGCGGCCCTTGACGTGACGTGGCGTGACGTGGCTGCGCGTGCGTCGAAGCAGTGCTGCCCGCTGCAGGATGTCATGACACAACAATAGTTTATTTTGGACATGCTGGAAACGATCGCTCTGGTTCGAGGTACGAGTCGCTCTCGTAATCTGACGGTGCTATTGTTTCACAACGATCATGATCAGATCCGAAAGGGTGCTGATGCTGCGGGTCTCCGGCTGATGGAGCTGCGCATTCATTCACTAGCTGCGCTGTGCCTCTGGCGTGCGTGTGTGAGATTCTTGTTATTCATTCTAAAATGACCCAGAACTCGAGTCCTAGTAGATGACATGGACTTGCTCACGTGCCGCCCCTCGCCCGCGCCCGGTAAGACCGCGATGATTAGAACGATGATCAAGATGCTGTTGTAATGTTCTGTCACCACAGGCGAGCTCCTCGGACCTGCTCCAGAAGCCTCCACTGCGGCGAGAAGTTCCTCAGCATCAGTCAGTCTCTTAATTGTCTTCTTTTCTCCATTACTTACAATCACCTCATCACATCACACCACCGGAGCGAAGCCTTGCCAACGATTGTTCTTCCTTACAGATCTTTTCTAACAGTTTTAACTCGTCGTTCGCTCTGTTGTTTAGTTTGAAGTCATTTTCTTATTCATCACATCAGGGTTTCAGGGCTAAATTGATTTTTGTTTTGTCATCTCTTGTCAGACGAGTCCATGGTCTGAGTCTCGCTACGGCCTGGACCCCCAACTTCTGCCAAGCGTGGTGAGCAGTATGTTTGTGTGTGTGTGTGTGTGTGTGTGTGTGTGTGTGTGTGTGTGTGTGTGTGTGTGTGTGTGAGCAGTGATTCTGTAGAGCTGCTCTCTGCTCTTGATGGACAGGTGCAGGTGATGAAAGAGGACGAGATGCAGTGGGAAGGCAATGTGTTTGTTTCTGAGTCCCCGTCCTCCGTTCCTCCGCTCTCCACCACACGCTGTGTCCTGGAAGATGGAGGTATTGTCTCTGACTTTTCATCCATCTCACTGATTCTGTTTAAAAGCCTTATGAAGGTCTGTACACTGCTGCCCTGTTGCAGGAAACGCCACAGCTCGCTTTGTCCGCTGCACTTCCTATAACTTCCCTGTGGAGGCGGAGTCTGCGCAGAAGAGCCACCTCCCCCTGGCTGCGGTGGTGTGTCCTCTGGCCCGACTTGAGGAGGGAGAAGTTGGTGTTTCCGTCGCTGTTGTTCCTCGGCGGGTGCAAGACCAGTGTGTTGTGCCCAGGCCCTGCCGGTGCGGGTAGCGGGGGACTGTGTCCGGGGCTGTGGGCACTGCGGGGCCTTCATGAGTCCCGCTCTGACCTGGCAGGACTGCGGCCAAAGGTTCCACTGTCCCTTCTGCCAGCAGCTGAATGAAGGTGAAGGCCATTTCCCGGCTGCGGATTGTCCAGAGGTTTATTTCTTCTCTTTGCCGACAGTGCCATGGCAGTCGTACCAACCCACTGCCCAGGGCCGGAGAGTGGACTGGGACAGACGACCTGAGCTTCGGCTCGGCTCATATGAGATTCTGGAGGAAAAGAAGGTTTGGCCTCCGTTTCTGTTCAGTTTGACTCGTCTTCTTTCCTTTTTGCCCTACCGTATTCAGGACTGTGTTTCTCTTTTAATTTTAGAAGAATTTTTCGACTTGAAAACATTTTGGAGGGGGGTGCTTATATTAGTCCACGTATATCAGGCTCGGTCAGATGGTCGTGCTCCAGTACACTCACTGAGACGGCATCAGTTATGGAGCTTTTTTATGAAAGAAAGCAGCGCTGCTTTATAACATCGTCATAGTAACGGGCAACGCCATTCATTCATACATTACATGTGGATTTGCGAGATTCATTAAGAGTCCGTAAAATTCTTCCGCTGATGATGGAGTCAAGTTAAGTTTAAGTACTTATCCAGGTTCCTGGAACAAATGAACATCTAAAATAGAAATATTAAGGGAATTTTAAAAATGTAATTTTTATTTTGTGTGTGAAAAATCTGGGTGCTTTGTATTCGCCAAATGACAGTAAATCCTTCCAAATTTTCCTCAGACATGTGTGTGTTCAGAAGCAAGCTGTCTTATCAGTGTTAGTGACTCAAATTAGTCAAGAGCATGTGGCTCTGGCCCAAGTGTCTTCTAAAAACTGAAAGTGTCATCTTCATCTTCAGCAGAATCAACTTTAATAGCCAAGTTTGTAAATGACAACGAGGAATTACATGTGGTCTGACTCCGCCTGTTGTTTCAAAATACAAGAGGAATAAAAAAAATACACACAAATGTAACATAAATATTTCAAAAATAAAGAACAGTGACTTTATGAAAAACATTAATTGCACAAAAATTGCACATTCCTGCAGGCACATGTGTTCTGATTGTGGCTGGTGCACACAGGGGAACGCTGCGGCGCTGCTGATCGCCATCGATGTCTCCGTCAGCGCAGTGCGGGCGGGGCAGCTGAGCGCCATCTGCCGACACCTCTCTGCTCACCTGCAGGCTCTACCTGTGTAAGTCCTGCTCTCCTGAGTCTGCTGCGGGATTGTGAGCGTCGTGACGTTTGTGGCACATGTTCCAGATCTGACGGGACTGTGGCTCTGATGACGTACGACAGCCGAATCCATCTGTGGGACCTGAGCCCAGCGCTGTCCCGTCCACACGCGATGGTCATGGCTGAGCGTGAGGATCTGGAGCTTCCTGTGGTGGACGGCCTTCTGGTGCCCTTGAGAGACTGCGCACACACCATCCAGAGGTTTGACTCACTCACGCCGACCACACTGCGGGCAAACACTTCACGCTCACCTTCTGTTTATGGACAGAGTGTTACAGGAGATTGGACTTTTCGGTCTTGAAAACGAGTCGGACAGTGAACCCATCTCACTGGATGTTCCTGTTTCTGCCGGCCTGAAGATTCTTCAGGTACGATCAGTTTTGTTCACAACTTGGTGGCAAGTCAGCGGTAATTGGAAGAAACTCATGGCGACTTGTTCAATAGGCCACAGGTTCTTTTGGTAAGCTGCTGATCTTCCATTCTTCTGCTGTGCGTCAAGGAACTGATCTGGAACATTCTAGTTTATTTACTTTCTGTAAAGTGAAGGTAAGAACGTAGCCGTTTATTCTTTTTACTGAACAGCATAATCATTATATATTCAGTAAAACAGTAAATGCCACTATATTTCATGTCATAGACAGTATTCTGATCACACTCTTTCTGTGCAGTCGATCTTTCAAGCTCCAGAGTCTTCCTCGTCTTTGGCAGCAAAATGTGTCAAGCAAGGCTGCAGTGTGCAGATGTTTTTATTCTCCAGTCAGGAAATGGGAGGAGCTTGGCCAGGGCACATCCCGTTTCTCACAGGGGGCGGGCTCTACTGCTACCCGTGTCTTGAGGTTAGTGAAGAGAGCGTCGCTCAGCACACACACGCAGAAGCAAGCCATTGTTTTAAATGTGTTTTCTCTTATGTATTTAAAGTAAGCCCCAGATGAAGTGTGTGTGTGTGTGTGTGTGTGTGTGTGTGTGTGTGCAGGCACAGGCGGAGCAGCAGCGCTTCCAAGCGGACCTGACCCGCAGTGTGAGCACGCAGACGGCCTTCAGAGCTCAGCTCAGAGTTTTCGTCAGTGCAGGTGTGTTTCTCCAGGCCTGATGCTGATGCAAATTCTGATGCTGATGCTAATGACCTTCTGCCTCCAAAGAGATGCGCCTTTCTGCTAGTTACGGCACCTTCCTCTCCGACTCCGGCTGTGTGGCCATGGCAGCGCTTGACTGGCGCACGACCCTGGCATTTGAGTTCAGTCACGTCAGAGCTCTGGATGAAGCGAGAGGTGTGGCGCTGCAGGTCAGACCGATGACACACACACACACACAGTGATGGAGGCCTTCAGCGGCTGCGTCTGCTCCTGACTGTAGTTTGTGTTGTCGTACGTGAGCTGGTGTGGAGAGAGCCGGACACGGATACACACGCTCACTCTGCCCGCCACCCGTCAGCTGCTGGACTCCTTCAGAAGCAGTCAGGCCGAGACGCTGCTCACCTTCTACTGCAAGAAGCGTAGGTGCCACCTCGCACCGGTGGCCTGTCCACTGGTCCAGCTGCTGATGGCGGCGTGCGTGTTCAGTGTATTCCGCAGCGCTGGAGCGTCCGGTCGGCACCTTACGCGAGGAGCTGCAGACAGACGTCACAGAAGCGCTGGCCTGCTTCAGGAAGCTCTCATCCTCCGCATCTCCAGCTCAGGTTCTTCAGCGGACTTCTGTCTGGCGTCGCGTCACCACTCACGTCGGTTCTTCTGTGTCTCAGCTGCTGTTGCCGCGCTTTCTGAAGGCGTTACCCGTCTACGTCAACAGCCTGCGCAAGAGTGAGGTGCTGCTGCCTGGCCTGCACAGCTCCGTCCACCAGCGTCTGCAGCTCCGCAGCCGCCTCGTCTGCATGGACACGCCCAGCACCGTCATGCACTTCTACCCGCGAGTTCTGCCTGTGGTGAGAGAGCTGCTGTGTGTGCCGGCCCTAAGTAAGCGTCTCCCCCGGTTCAGAAGGAGTTATTTTTCCTCCTGTGCTTGAAACCTCGAGTTAGGCGGGCCAGTTCCTCATGTCACTAGATTCTGAAGCTAAAGACAAAGGAAAGACAACATGTATCTCCCTTCCAGAACTCAAAATCACTTTGCACTAGCATCCAAAAATTGTGTTTGACCCATAAATGTGTTCTTTGTACTTGATTGCTGGTCTGTAATTCTGCCTGGTCTGTGAGGTGAGCAGCACGTGTTCTGGTCTGTAACGCAGGGAGTCGGTCCCCCGGAGCCCCTCTCTGCCGGCCTGCGCCGCTGCTCCGCCTCCGCTCTGGACCCCGGGGGTCTGTACCTCATCTGCGGCCCGCTGGCCCTGCTCCTCTGGGTGGGCAGCCGTGTTCCCCCTGATGTCCTTCTGGAGCTTTTCGGCTGCCGATCCTTCTCCGGCCTGCGGTGTGGACAGGTACGTGCGACACTCGGGGTCAGTGTGTGTGTGCGTGTAGCATAACCGCAGACGTGCTGGTGTCAGGTTACTCTGCCGGCGCTGGAGACGTCACTGTCGGTCCGAACCCAAGCGATTCTGCGTTCCCTCCAGGCCGCGTCGCCCGTCACGCTCCAGGTCTCCTACACCTTTCACCTCTTTTCAGAGGTGACGTGCCTTTTCACTGGCTAAACTGTCTGCAGGCAGAGCTGATGCGTGAGGGGGAGGGAGCGGAGTCTCTGCAGCGCCTCCTAGTGGAGGACAAGAGCCCTAACGGTGGCGCCTCCTACGCAGACTTCCTGTATCACCTGCACCGCGGCGTTCTGCGTCTTGTGGCCTAACGTGTGCTGCCTCGGTGGGTGAGAGCCAGAGGAACAACGGACATATTTGCAACCATCTTCTTTTTCTGATTTCACAAAGCCGTCGAGTCTGTGTTTGAATGGGAAATAAACTGAACTTGAACTTCAGTCCACCACCAGGCTGATGAACATCCATCTTCCCTTGGTTTCTGTGTGTCAGATTCGTTCTGCGTCTCGTCTTGATCCTGCTGGACCTCAGTGCTGCGTTTGACACTGTGGATCATGAGCACTGATCTGAACATTGTGTTCATCTTGTGTTACAATTTCTGATACTGCTCTTAATTTGTCTAAATTTTATTTAGAAGGAGGAAGGTATTCTGTAGAAATTCTATTCTGGGACCCCTGTTGTTTACCTCTACATGATGCCGTTAGGGCAGTTGATAACGTGTCCTATCATAATTACATGACTCAGATCTGTGTGTCACTGACAGCAGGTGAATATGGAACTGTGGATTCAGTGTGTCGCTGTATTAAACACATTAGTGTCTGGATGCAAAACAACTTTCTCCAGCTAAAGACAAGATTGAAATCGTTGTCTTTGGTCCACAGAAACATCGTTTATCAGTGTCATCAGTCACCTTCAGTCTCTCGCTAGAAATCAGGGGGTACAAACGGACACAGACTTGAACTTGAATAGTCACATAAATTCAATTGATCAAAAATCAAATGTTGTGTGTATGTTTTCGCTGAGGGAAGAAGCTTCTGAAACATAACTGACACACACCGGCTGTCACGTCGGTGTTTCCAATGACGGAAACTGATCAGGTTCATTCTCTCTTTGTGTGTCTCTCTCTTGATCTGATAGTGCTGGTCTGGATTATAATGACAATGATGATGGTGGTTGTGCCGTCTCGTGTGCCTCAGACACCCCTGTAATAGAATTCTGTTGATGCTGTTGACCTGGAGGTCACATTTATGTATCAGAAAATTTTATCCAAACTAAAATACTACAGGGAAGGATCTTCTTGTTTTTTTATTCATTTGCTTTGTGAATAAAGAGTGATTTTACTCGTACTCACCTCTACAACACTCTACATAATATTCAGCGCTGTATTATGTTGCATGTCACCAAAGAAACGTTTTCTGAAGTTTTTCTGTTGTGTGAAAGCGGATTCACTTTACTTGACCTTACCTGTCACTTCACTTACTCCACAGTCACTTACCGGACACTTTTATCCAAAGCCACTTCCATTTTAACAATTCAACGACTTCCCTGGGTATCTGACCCATGACCAAGACACATGTCAGGCTTTGAGGCCGGTGAGTGTTTATTACCAGTTTATTATCACTGCAATGACACGTCAAAGCAACACGCAGCACCGCGGGTCAGCATCACGTCAGTCTCACCAGCCTTTCACTCGCTTCCCACAGTTTCCGGGCGACTGCCGGATCCCTGGCGAAGGCTGGCAGCGGCTCCGGCCTGCAGTCTGTGAAATACTCGCCGCTGTGGGTCAGAACGTCGTACGACACGGCGCAGTGAACCACCGTCTGCGCTCCGTCCTCACACGGGACGAAGAACAGGAACATCAGGAGCCGCGCCAGAATGCGGAACAGGACGGAGAAGTGGCAGCTCCAGTTACTCTGCACGTAGCCTGAGCAGAAACAAAAGCGATGAGATGAGGCTTCGCTGGCACCGCTGCCAAAAGCCTCACCAGGATGAACGGCCACCACCGTCACCCCGTCGCCCCGCGCCACCCGCGCCAGCTCCTGCGTGAAGTAGATGTTGGCCAGCTTGCTGCGGCAGTAGGTGAAGAAGGGGACCAGGTTGTAGTTGAGGTCGTGGAGGTCAAGCTTCTGGAAGCGATAGCTGGAGCAGGTCAGGTTGATGACCCGACTGGGCGAGCACTCCTTCAGCCGCGCCAGCAGCAGGTTGGTCAGGAGGAAGTGCCCCAGGTGGTTAACACCGAAACACATGGAGAAGTCGTCGTCGGTCCAGTCCAGAACACCGGGCACTCCTGTGCGCACACATATACACACAAGGTGAGCAGCATTTACTGCGCAGGGGCAGGTCGGTTATAAGCGGCTTTGACAGCAACGACACTAAACAAGATTTGAATCTGATGTCAGTAAAAAGGAAATAGATTTGTCCATCATTTAATGACAGATCTTTCTGTTAGTAAATGATGGACAGAACATTACTCTGAAATCCTCCTCAAACATTCCTTTCTAATGCCACCAAGCGGGGCAAACCGGCACACTTCCTCATGATGGACCAAAACGCTCCGGTTTGAGGAGACTGGAGTGATGGAATCAGATCGATAAGATCTCAAACTTCATCTGAACCTGGGGATTTCTGTTGACTCTCTTGATCAATTGAAATTCAATCTGATCTGATTGGAACGGAACAGTGATGAGAAAGTGATGAGTTCGTGTACTGTTGTACTTGGTTGTACTGTATACTGAGTTCGTATATTGGTTGCGTGACGTCACCCGCGTTATTGATCAGGAGGTCCAGGCGCTTCTCCCGCTGCAGGAAGCTTCGGCTGAAGGCCCGGACCGAGCTCATGTTGGCCAGGTCCAGCTCCATGTGCAGCACGTTCATGCTGCGACTCCGCGCTCGGATCTCCCGCACCGACCTCGCCGCTTTCTCCGCGTCACGGCAGGCGATGATGACGCGCGCACCGCGCTGAGCTAGAGCCGCGGCCGCCTCCTTCCCCACGCCGGAGCTCCCGCCTGAAACGCACGCGCGCGCGCACACACACACGCACACATACGGCCGCCGCTTAGCGAACCCACCGCAGCATGCGCCGCACGCACCTGTCACGATCGCCGTCTTCCCGTCCAGCCGCGTCTCATCCACGCAGCGTCTCCTCCGCTTCAGCCACCGGAGCATCAGGAAGCACAGCAGCGCGGAGGACGTGATGTACAACAACAACATCGCTTCCGTTAATCATAAAACGATTACAATCACCCACAATCCCGCGAATCAGCCAGAGATCGTCGCTCCTCGCCACATTATCCAACCCGTGTGACTGTGCGTTCTCTGGCGGGCGGAGGGGGGCGCTGGCCTGTTGGACAGGGCTGGCGCGAGAGTCTAGGATGTGACGTCACGTGTGACGTTTGGCTAGTGTTGACGCGAGCGCGCGCACACAAACACACACACACACGTCGGCGTGGTTTGCTGAATGATGGCCATGAGCTTCTCGGAACAGACTGACACGTTTCTCCGCTCTCTGACTTCAGGCGGGCAGGACGCGTCAGGGGTCGAATTGGCGCTGAGGAGCTTCATACAACAACTTACACCGTATGCAGAGTGAGTGAGAGAGTGAGTGTGCCTGTGTGTGTGCGTGCGTGCGTGTGAGAGTGTCAGTGTCAGTCGGAGAGAAAAAGTGTGTTAAAACAGACACTTTTTTTGACAGAGTGTGCCAGAGAGAGACAGACAGACAAACAAACAGTACAGAGAAGGAGAGAGAGTGTGTGTCCAGGGATAGACAATAAGACCAGTATCTTTTGAAGTTCACTGGCCTGGGTAGATGCGTCTTATTTATGCCAATAATTGCATAAAAACCCAATTTCGATTGAACAACGTGAATAATATTTCATTTATTTAAGGTAGATTTACATGCAAAGAGCAGCAAAACTGTGCGAAAACGTGGAACAAGTGCAGATAAACCTATTGCACAGGATTCACCACTCCTGTAAAGTCGATTCCTCCTTCAGTTTCTTCTGGGAATCGAACCCATGATATGGTGTTGCAACCACCAGCTCTACTGATGGAGCTGCTGCACAAACTGTTTTGCACACAATCTTGAAAAGCCAAATTTAAATGTTTTGTCAGTTTTGTCATTTGCATTGTCTGCTTTGTTCAAAATGTGCATGAATATCATAGTAATAATAAAATAACTTTTACCGTCAAAATGCAAATAATGTAACATAGTGGCGATAATTTTTGACCCTTTCAAAAAAAATGCTAAAAGAAATAAATTAACTTTTTAGCAGTCAGAAAGAGTCTGAAATAAAGTGTAGGTGTCCGTCAAAGCGAAAGTGTGTGTACATGTGCAGCACATGAGCATATTTGCGAGAGAATGTGTGTGATGATGGTGTGGTGTGTTGTAAGGCCGCAATGTGATCGGGTGTGTTTGTGTGGGGTCAGTGGCCAAGGCAAACGCAGGCGAGACGCGGCGCTGCTGGAGGCGCTACAGACGCTGCAGAAGATTCCAGAAGGTCAGCTGCCACCTGATGCTGTATGTGCGCTGGTCAGGCTCCTCTTGTGGCTGCAGCGGTCAGCAGGGAACTCCTCAGCCGCCCGCCGCAGGCTCCAGCAGGTGCCGCTCCTCTCTCTCTCGCCCAGGCGCGGTCTCACCTGCTTCTGTTCTAGATGCTGCAGGTGCTGATGCGGCGGAACCGCGCGGAGGTGGTACAGGAGGTGGGTGGAGCTCTGCGTGGGATTCTGCGTCCCCAGCAGGTGAGTCTGAGGGTGCTTTCACACCTATAGTTCGGTTCATTTGGTCCGGACCAAGGGACTATAATGATACATTGTTGCATTTCTCCGGCATTTTAGTCCACCACACTTTTTGCTCTCATCCGAACCGAACCAAAATTCAGTCATGTGACAACATTCACGTCACTCATTGGCCAGATACATTTTTCTTAAACTGCTTTTCAACTAATCAGAATTGCAGGTAAATTCCATAAATAAAGCAAATAGACAACATGCCATTATTTAGTCTGGAGAGACAACTGAGCTGGCTTTGTGCCTGTATTAAACTATAGAACTTTTGTATATAGTTTGTATTGATCGCTTGAGACAAACGTTTATTATATACACACATTTATATTCAGACAATGTAGCGCGGATTCGACTGCAAAAAAATGTTTGAATGCGGCACGCGTGAAGGCGCTTCGCACTTCACTTCAGGAGAAAGCGTGACAGACATTTACCGGGGTTTTTCTTCAGCGCAGCATCACTACGGCAGCGTAAGTTAGTCAAAATAAACAGCGCAGCCGTTTTTGCATTTGGTGCGGTTCAAGTTCAAGCGCTCCGAGACCGCTTTCACACCACAATCGAACCGTAACAGAGTTCGTTTGGAAGCTACGATTGTTTGGTCCGCTTTTGGTGCCGATCAGAGTTCGATTGCCGCTTTCACACCTGCTCAAACCAACCGTACCAAACAGGGAAACGAACTCTGGTGCGATTCAATCGAACTATAAAAGGCAGGTGTGAAAGCACCCTGAGTCTCTCGCCGCTCATCCTGCTGGTTTGATGGACACGCTTTCTGCCCAGGTGTTCTCCTCAGCAGATCTTCAGATGGGTGAGTGTGTGTTTGTGTGTGAGTGTCAGTGTGAGTGAGTGAGAGTGTGTGTGTGTGTGCCAGTGGGGATGGTGATGGAAGACAGCACCGTGGGACGGGAGGTTCTGCGGGAGAACTGTCTGCTTCTGCTGAGTAAACTGGCTGCGCTGGTTCCGGTCGTCTCCTGTGATGAAGCCTTGTGTCAGCAGACAGTGAAGGTCAGAAGCTTCCGCACTGCTCCTCCGCGGCTGCTGACCGGCGCTTTTCCTCCGCAGGTGTGTTTGCAGGTGTTTCAGTGGCTTCCTGAAACGGTGTCGCCGCTGGTTTTCTGCAGAGACGCTGCAAGCCTGTGTGCGCGAGATCTTCTGGACTTCCTAATGAGCGTCATTTCCGGAAAGGTTGTCCTCTCTTCCCCGGCATGCGCCTGTCAGGTGTCTGAGCTATGGCCGTCTTGCTCAGGTGTCCAGCAGAGACACGCGCTTGCTGGCGGGGACGGCGGTGGCGATGCTGGTCAACACGTGCGGGGATCGCGGTGGAGCGGCGGCGGCGGCCTGGAGTCTGCTGCAGGTCACACACACAGGTCAGACACCTTCACCTCCTGCAGGGGGTGCCGTCGTCTCACTGCTCCACGCGTGTGCCTGTCCTGCAGCGGCGTGGAGGCTGAGCGTGGGTCAGCTGCAGGTGGTGTGCGCTCCAAGGGGTCCGGACGGGTTGGACAGACTGGCGGTGTGCAGGGGTCTGCTGACCGGCTGCAGGAGTGACGTCCTGCTTTCGCTCCACCCCGACACACAGGTGACCCTCACATGCGTAAACCTCTTCTGATACAGCAACAATAATTATTTCTTTCCCTAGTTATTAGTGCACTCAGAATTATTGATGATTGAAAGATTATTAATATTTTGGAGGCTTTCTGAATTATTATACTTCGAAAAGACTTTGTCACGGCGGTCTCGCGGTGTTTGCTCCTCTCTCTTTTTGTTCGTGTAGCGGCGTTCCCAAGGTGGCCGCGGAATGATGATGAAAGCGGCCGGAGTGATGACGCGAAAACAGGAGAATGTAACAAATTGATTTAATCCAGCATCTGCGTAGAATCACTGAAGTTACAAGGTTTCAGTTTCACTCAGTGGGGTGTAACATTGATTCTCCAATGACGGGAGAGCATCCAGAGGTGTAAGACAAAGGGATATAGATCAAAAGAAGCGGGGGAGATAGAGGTAGTCGCCTGGTCCAATGGCCAAACGAGGGAGACGAGGTAGCAGTTTGAATGATCCAATGCCGAAAGAGCACCAGGGAGCCACATGTAAGTCTTTCATCTGGTCGATAACAAAAGGCACGGAGGTAGCTCTAAATAAAGCGTGTCTCTGGGTATCCGAACATCTCTGACGGGGGGTCTGGACCTAAACATTTAAGACAAAGGAAAACATCAAAGCAAAGTTAAAACCCGAGCAAGAAACACATAAAAGCATGAAAGTATTACAATAGAGTAGGAATAAAACATAAAATAAAACATTAAGGTATAAATCTTTTCTCACAATGATTAAATTAAGTGCTAGGAAAGAAAGTTGCCCTTCTAATATGTCAGATGTGTTCGAATCTTCAAATCACTGTTTTGACTTTCGTTCATGTTACATAAGCTGAACAGTAGACGAATCATTTGAGACGACAGACGTCAGCGCAAGACGATTGCAAGTACAGGCGCGATTCTGCCGTTCTGCTATGACGCTCCTCTGGACCTTTCAGACTCGTCTCCTGGACGACTTGCTCAGCATCATCTCAGGCCTCTGTGAGGAGAAGCTGGACTGTCATTACTACGTGTTCCAAGGTTTGAGTTGTGCGACGGGGAGGTGTGTTTGCGCCGCGCGTCACGGCCCGTGTTCAGTCTTCAGGCTGTGGCTGAAGCGAGTGAAGGAGAGCGAGCAGCGTGACGTGCAGCTGCAGCGCAGGCTGATGGAGCTGGTGTGGAGCAGCGCCGAGAGCCCGGTGAGTCTGACACGTCTGGTCTGATCTCCTGCGACGCTCTCCTCCTCTACGTCGTTCCTCTAGATGGACGGTGTGGCGGAGGAGGCACGAGAAGCTTTCGGCCTGCTGTTTGAGATCTACCAGGAGGAGAACGATCAGAAGAGTCTCTACGTGGAAGTTCTGCAGAGGATTTCTGAGCTTCCCTGGGAGTCCAAAGCCAAGTACTTGGCCCTCACTGCGATGCTGCCGTATGTGAGAACGGAGCAGGTGAGGAGGCCGCGCTGTACCGCATCAGCAGCTAAAAACTGCAGTGGATGAGCCGCGCTGTGTGTGCGACGCTGTCGGCCAGTCTGGTTTAACTGACTCGCTCTCATTCGTTCATTTCGTTCATTTGTTTTATATCGACTGCTCACAAACTAACATTGACAGTCGACTAGACAGACAGTGACACTTGTCCAATTGGTATTTCAAATGATAACTTTGTTTTTGTTTGTATAATATCTCTTAAAAAATGTGATTTTAAATGGTAACGTTTCATTTGAATTGTATTCAGTCATTCCTTTAACTACACTACCGTTCAAAAGTTCACTTAGACAATTATGTATTGTATGTCACACTTTATTTTCTAAGAACAGACTGTCGAGTTTCACATGAAAGTTCTCTATTTCTGGCCAGTTTGAGCGTTTGGTTGATGCCACAAATTTTTGCCACTCCAGTTTCTCAATCTGCTGAAAGGAAGGTCAGTTATAGCTTCCTTAACCAGCTAAACTATTTCCAGCAGCGCTAACATGATCAAACAAGGCTTTTACTATCATCCATTATTCTTCTGAAACAATTAGCAAACACATTGATTGTACCAGTAAATCACTGGAGTGACAGTTGCTGGAAATGGGCCTCGTTACACTTATGTAGATATTGCACCAAAAACCAGACATTTACAGCTAGAGTAGTTGTTGACAAAAACAGTGCTTTTCTTTCAAAAATAAGCACATTTCATTGACCCCAAACTTTTGAACGGTAGTGTGTGTAGACCACAACCACCGGGTGCTGGAAAAGCTTGAACAATGACCATGAAAGTGCTCAAACTTTTCAGAAACTGTAGGATCCCTGTAGTGAGTGAGTGACCGAGTCCTTCCTTCTGGTTGAAGGTTCTGCAGCAGTACCCAGCCCTTCCCTCTCATCTCCTCCGATGCCTCTCCACCAACCGTCTCTCTCCACCAGCGTCAGAAGTCTACCGGTGTCTCCTGAAGGAGCAGAAGCGTGAGCTGGTTCAGGACGGTGCTGCAGGCTCCTCTGAGGCGGATCTGGCTCGGCGTTGGGCTCGGCGCTGGCTCGCCGTCGTCCTGCAGGGTCTGACCTCACCGCAGCCTCAGCTGAGGACCAACGCCTCCAGTTATCTTCTGCCCGCCACTCTGCAGACTTTCCCCGGCGCTTTCCACGTGCTCTTATCGGCCGTAGACCCCGCAGCCCCCGGGCATCTCCACGCCTGGGCCCGCGTGATGAGCGTCCAGCGCTCCAGGAGCAGACGCTCTCCCTTGGAAACGGACGACCCGTGTGTGCAGCGGACGCTGCGGCTGTGCTTGTGTTCTCAGGACGATAGTGTGCGTCTGGCCGCCCTAAACGTGCTGTGCTGCAGCGTGAGGTCCGCGGACCCTCCGTTGTTCCTGGAGTATGCCGAGCTCACGCGCTTCATCCCGCTCAACCTTGGCAGCGAATCGTCTCTGTTTCGACATAACCTTCAGGCCTCGCTGAAGAAGTTTCTGGGGCGAATAAGGGACAGCTGCTTGTCTGGCCTTAAGAGATGTGACATGAGAAGCGGGCTGACTGATCAGGAGGAGGAGCAGCTGGAGCGTGGAGTCGGTATGCCTTTTCTATCCCAAAGTCCGGGAGAACCGAGGTCCCGTCACGTTCCTGCGCTTCCTCCGCAGCGTTTGTCGACTGGCTGGTGCGACTGTGTTTGGTCTCTATGAGTCCCGACTGCAGCTACCAGCGTAAGAGGAGCGCTCTGCTCCTGCTGTCCGTGGTGATGGAGACATGTAGTGACTCCTGGAGTCCGGAGAGGAAGAAGGGACAACCTCCTGGTACCTGAAGACACCTTTATGGACGACGGTGAGAGCGGCCAGCATAATGACTCTCCTGCCTTCTCCTTCAGCCGCTGTGTCTGCTCTCATCAGCTGGGCCGCGGAACGTGGGAAGTGGGATTTCTTTACAAAGTCAAAGATGCTCGTCTTGATTGGCTGTTTGGAGGATTCAACCAATGAGGTGAAAGAGATGTGGTGCGCGTGCGAGGCGACGGCTGGAATAGCGCATCTTCTTCTACCTGCAGGTCCGAGAGTTGGCTGCTGAGATCCTGGTGAAGTTCTTCCCTCCGTCTCTGCCTGATGATGTCACGGCCGTGCTGCGGGGCCGAGCGGAGCGGCTGCTCAGGAGCCCACGAGTGCAACACGCCCAGACGGCGGCGCTTCTCTTCCAGCTGCTGCTGCTGAAGTGTGCCGCTGTGATCCTCGCCCGACCGGAAAGGTCTGCCTCACACTGACCCGTTCTTCTCTTCCAGGGCAGGTAGCGTGACCGAGCGTGGTGAGAAGAGCTCAGCGGGACTGATTGTGATGTTCCTGCTGAAGGAGCTGGAGCAGCACTTCCTCCAGGCCCGAGGAAACATGATGCTCGCCGCTCGCTCTTCTCCAATCCACGGTGAGCGTTCCTGGAAGCAGAGGTGATGTGAGTTTAGAGAGTGGTCCCCTCGCTCCTCAGGTGTGGTCAGCGCTCTGCACCGGGGGCTCCCAAAAGTCCTGCCGGAGCTCGAGCAGATGGCTGCCAGACGTCTGCTGTGTTTGGTGGAGGACATCACTCGGCTGCTGCTGGACACGCTGTCCGGAGACGCGGAGAAGACGGGTACAGCCTCAGCCTTGCTCCATCCTCTCCTGCTCTTCATCTCTGCTCATTTGCCGTTGTCATGGTACAGAAGTGGCGCCGTCTTTCTGTGAGATGGGCAAAGCGATTGAGTCTGTGATTGACGAGGATGGCGAAGAGAGCGTGCTGCTCTCTGAGGAACACAGTCTGGTCCTGACCTGCTGCTGGGTCTCGCTGAAGGTGTGACGTCAGGATCCGCCGCTGCAGCATCTGCTCATGTCAGCTCTTCCTGCAGGAGATCGGGATGTTCCTGGGCGCTCTGGTGGAGAACGTTCTGTCGGCTCAGCACCAGGACGTGTCCTTCACTGTGGAGGAGCTCCGAGGGGCTTCCAAGCTCTTTAAGGACATCATCCTGAGGTGTAGACACTGGGTGAGCGCAGACTCCCGCGCCTGCCACTTCGTCACGCTGGTGCTGACGTGTGCTCCGGTCTGCAGGGGGCGGTGGAGGGCTGCAGTGTCGGCTTCACCAGGTTCTGCAGGAGTCTCCTGAACAGCTCGGACCCAGACCTGCGGAAGATTCCGGCTATTCTGCTGCAGCAGGTAGAGGAGGTCACCGTGTTTGTTTGGGACGCGAGTGCAGCGCCGTGTCCTCTTCCTGTCCAGGGCTTGTGTGCTCTGCAGTCGCGCTCCACCTCCGTCACACGCCGCGCCGCCGGCCTGCCCATGCTGATCCTGGGTGTTCTATCCGCCGAGGACTCTGGGAAATCTCGGCCTCTCCTGGCTCACGCAGTGTCTTCGCTGACGAGCGCGGCTGGTGCTGCTCTTCCACATGACTGGGACCAAACGCTGGACTTGCCGCAGGTGAAGCGATGAGACCATCACGTCACCTGAGAAACGTCACGTGTGTGTGTGTCTGTCCAGGTGTGCGCCGTTCACGCGCTACAAGCGCTGGTGAAGGGTTCCAGCTTGAGCGTGTGTGTTTTGCAGCACACACCCGTCATGGCCGTGCTGTCCCTTTCGCTCCTCAGCTCCCCCTGCTGGGCCATGAGGAACGCGGCGCTGCAGCTCTACAGTAAGTGGGGTACACTCGCTGCCGGTCTGAGCCGGTGACATTCAATGATGCTGGTGGTTGCAGGTTCTCTCTGTGTCCGCATGCTGGGTCCGCTCCCGGCGGGTGATGAGGGTCTGATGTCCACCGCGGCCTTCTTCGGCCTGTACCCCACTCTGCAGCCTTTCCTGCTGGAGACTCTGGAGCGGGCGGCCAGAGACGCCCAGGATGCCCGGCTCCACCCGTCTCTGTACCCAGTGCTCACCCTGCTCGCCAAACTCCAGCCTTGCGCCGAGGAGCACACACGGTACCCGCTCGGCCTGCCGCTCTCACCGCTGTTCGTCATGCGGCTCTTGCGTGTTTGTGCAGTGGCCTGTCAGACTTCCTGCCCCCATTGTTCTCATTGGCGTCCTGCCCGGTCTACGCCGTGCGACTGATGTCGTCCAGAGTTTTAGTCGCACTGGTCCCGGCGAGTGGCTGTCTGGACGTCGTGCTGAGGCTGGTGGAAGAGCTCCCAGAATGCCCGGCGGCCTGCTCCTGCCACAATCGCACACACGGACAGCTGCTCCAGATCCGGGCGGTGCTGGCGAGAAACACGTGAGAGTTCATCAGTCTCCCCTGTACCTTCTGTAGTCGTTGGGCGACGGTTCTCAATTTCTCTGCAGCGCCCCATCTTCCGTTCTGAGTGAGGTTGTGAAACACCTCGAGGACAAGCTGTGGTTGGCGTCTTCAGGGCAGCGCTGCCCGCTGGTGCGATTGGCATATGTGGAGGTGGTGAGGCTGGTGCGTGGCAGCTGCTCGGACTCCTTCATCGCTCGGCTCTCGGCTCTCCTCCTGCAGGAGATTCAGCGCAGGCCGGATGCACTGGAGGTGTGTGGTTCGTTCCCTCTCTCTCTCTTTGGCCTCCTCAGGACGTGTGCTGTGTGTAGGTGGGCACTGCAGCATTGTGGGACACCGCGGTGGCCTTCCTGTGTCAGGAGGCTGAGGAGGCCAGTCCGCTGTGGCGTTGTCTGGCCAGTGGCGGCGCGGCAGTCAGATTGGCGGTGGTCAGATGTGTCGCAGAGACGCAGATGCGCCGGCCGTTTCTCACCGCACTACTGCAGGTAAAGAACATCAGACCCAGCTGAAAGTAAAGAACACCCGGTCATTTCTCATCAGTCGGTCTCTTCCAGGCCAACCTGAAGGCGGCGCTGTTGGACGCAGATGCGGAGTACAGGGGAGAATTCCTGAGAGCCCTGGTAGAGGTTCTGAGGCCTGAGAGTCCGGCCTGGTCTCGGCTGACTGAGCTGCAGGAGTACCCAGAGGCGCGGGAGAGTGCGGAGGTGCAGGAGTGTCTGGAGCTGCTGCTGGCTGATCTGGAGTCAGACGGAGGAGGATCACTGCCGATCTCCACCGCCCTCACTGCTGTCGGCCTGCTGCTGTGCCGCAGGTGAACACACGCCGCTCCTCCTGATGTCACGCTCTCATCTCTGTGTCTCTCAGTGCGGACTCGTTTCTGCTCTGGCGCTGGTGTGAGCTGTTGGAGAAGCATCGGCGTCCTGACGCTCCCGAGGCCTTCAGAAGCGCCTGTGCTCAGGCTCTGGGTCTATGTGGCGCCGCCCTGCTGGACCACAACCACAAACGTCTCAGTGTGCGGTAATAAGCTCTCGCGTCGTGTAGCTCAACATGAGGAAACCTGAGGACGTTACTGACTCAACGTCACACAACAAATCCACTTAGTTCCTTCTTCTCTGTTGAGAAACTGGAGAAACAGTTTACAAATACAGCGGGAAAATGACAGCATACACCAGCAGAGAGAGTTTAAATCATTATCATAACGCACACACACAGAGAGAGAGAGACACTCACACACACACCTGCTCAACAGCTGTTGGTAGATGTGGCGCCCCGTGTGAATCTTGTCTTCCAGCTTAATCAGCACGTGCGTCTGGCTGCTGCAGGACGACAGTCCTCGCGTTCGGGCCGCGGCTGCCGTCTTCCCCGCCCACCTCTCCTGTCCTGCGCAGGGGAACCAGGCTCTGCAGGTCGTGCTGGAGGTGCTGGTGGAGGAGTTCTGGGAGACGCAGGGTTTGCTGGAGGCTTTGGTGTCACACCTGCCTCACTGTGACCTGGGCGCGGCCATGACTGCAGCGGCAGGCGAACGGTGGGTTCTCTGTTCGTCCCTCATCACAGAGCGACGTGTCTCCTCTTCCTGACATGTCTTCTCCTCCTCCTCATGACGTGTCTCCTCCTGACGTGTCTCTTCCTCATGACATATCTCCTCCTCCTGAGGCGTCTCCTCCTCATGACGCGTCTCCTATTCCTCCTGACGTGCCTTCTCCTCCTGATGTGTCTCCTCCTCTTCCTGACGCGTCTCCTCCTCNTGACGTGTCTCCTCCTGACGTGTCTCTTCCTCATGACATATCTCCTCCTCCTGAGGCGTCTCCTCCTCATGACGCGTCTCCTATTCCTCCTGACGTGCCTTCTCCTCCTGATGTGTCTCCTCCTCTTCCTGACGCGTCTCCTCCTCCTGACGCGTCTCCTATTCCTCATGACGTGACTCCTATTCCTCCTGACGTGCCTCCTCCTCCTGACGCGTCTCCTCATGACGTGTCTCTTCCTCCTGACATGTCTCCTGCAGTCTGTATGAGCGAGACCAGGGGAGCGTCTTCACCGAGCCCTTCCTGCTCTCATACGTCTTGCGCCTGGTCAGTCGTGTCCCAGAATCCCCGGCTTTGGGGGCAGACGTTAGTCGCTGGGCTCGCGACAGTGCGGCGGCGGTGCAGGAGAATGTGGCGCGGTGTCTGGAGCTTCCGCTGGGTATTTCAGCTTTGACCGTCAGTCACGTCTCTGCGGTGATAATGATGATGATGATGATGATGATGATTGGTTGTGTAGGTGACACGCTGACTGCTGATTGGCTGGCTCTGCTGCTGAATCCCCGCTTCCACCAGGCGGTCGTTGGCCTGTTTTGCCGGGCGCTGGTTCTGATCCGTGCGTGTCGGCGCTGTGACTTGGCGCAGCTCCTGGTCGACCCCGCCTGCTTATCCGCAGACCTGCAAGAAGTCTACAGACGCTTCCTGCTTCATGGAGTCTTTCTTCCGCAGGTTTTCGCCGACATTGAAGAGCGTGTGTTAGGTCAGGCCAATCCTCAGGGCCCTTACACGGACACGCCTTTTTAACATTTTTAATCTTTGTAGAAATAAAGTGCAATTACAGCTCTGCCGTGTCCAGTCTCTCATTCTGCAGGATGTAATGAAATCGCCCCGTGGCTTCTTCACCTGCTCTTCAACGCTCTTCAACATCTCATCTTCATCAATGAGTGTGTATGTATGTGTGTGTAGTAGACAACCCTTCCTTTGGGTTTAGACGGCAGACGAGGAGATGGTCCTCAGCCTAATCACAGTGAGTGAAGTCAAGTGAAATGACAGAAGCCTGGTTGTTCCAGCATGACTTTAGCCTGAAACATCATCTTGTAACTCGCCCTCATAACTGGACCTGAAGTCTCACCTGAGGTGTCTGTCGGTCGGTCTTCTCCCTCCGAGCCACAAGGGTTCCTCAGAGGCTCCGGGTCCCCGCAGTGAGTAGCGTCCGCAGCTTCTTCGGCGGGTCTGTGGATGAGCTTCGGCCGGTCTTCTCTCCACAATGTCACGCGGACAATAAACACATCGGAAGGTGTCGTGGTCGCGACTGTGCACCGGTGACTCGCGCGCGCTCGGCTCTAGGACCCGGAGGAGTCGCGCGCTCCGGACGGACGCGTCTGTTTGTTTTGACCGTCTCCGGATCCACACCGGCCTTTGCAGTGCACTCCATCTTCTATCCGGCAGTCAATCAGTCCGCGGCTCGGGCGGGATGTGGCGGCGGCGGCGGCTAGGTCTGCTCGCGGTGCTCGGATGCGCTGCGCTCAGCGCGACTTCGGCCGTTGACGGTAAAACAAATTTCATTACGTTTCATGGAACGTTATTCGCCACGCGACCCACACGAGCAGCAGTCACGTGTAAAAGCTCCATAACATGTTCTTGTGATTATTTTTACAGTATGTCACTCAATGATGCCCCTCCCCCATGTCTCTGCTTCTCACACACACACACACACACACACACACACACACACACATTAACTTTTTCTCTCACAGCGCCCACTGCCCCGGGTTTATGTCTTTCACTTCATTGGATGGTAAATGCAGTTCAGTCTCAACACTGCCCCCAATAGCCATACTCACTCATTTAAATTAATGTAGGCTAGACCGGTTAGTAACACTTATTTGTTCTTACATTTGTGAATAACTGTTTACTAGGTTAATTGTTTTCTGATTTTCCTGAATTACTTTGTTAAATAATCAGTTAACAAAGCACAGGCGTCAGACTTTGATACGCTGCGTTCTGATTGGCCTCGCTGGTATCAGCTGCTGATTGGTTGACAAAACAGTAGAAAGTTTAGCTGGTGGGAGGGAAATGAAGTTGGACATCACAGTGGTCACTCGCTTTACTCTTCAAACACTCTGTGTCGCTATTCGTCCCTTTAGAAGCGTCCGGCACCACGCCCGCCCTCGTGATGCCACAGACCGCTCAGCCCTCGGTGGGGCCCCGGTGGCCGCTGACAAGCAGTACCCAGAGGAAGAAAGACCTGGGCACTCTGGGTAGGTGTGGTGGGGGCGCCCCCCGGCGACGCCCATCTGACCAGAGGCTTGTGCTCTGCAGGCGCGGTGCTCAGCGTGCTCATGATGGCCATCATCGTCCTCCTCGGAGCCGGAATCACGGCCGGATACTTGTACAAACGGTCAGTGCCGCTGTGGCTTTGCTTCCTTTCCCTCGGTGACGTGCGTTTCCTCCCCAAGGGGTCGCGACCTCCAGTGGCAGCACGAGCAGCGGGTCTACGAGCGTGAAATGCAGCGCGTCACTCTCCCTCTTTCCGCCTTCGCCAACCCCGTTTGCGAGACGGTGGACGAGAACACACTGACCCCTGCGCAGGAGCCTGAGGAGGGGCAGGCGGGAACACCGGGGGCCTGAGGACAGTGGGACGAGACGCTATTATGTTGAAGTGGGATGCATGACGACGGAACAGATGCCTGCCTTGTTTCCTGTGCATCAGGGGCGGGGCCCCTCTGAGGAGGCGCGAGGGAGGACGAGTGGCTGCATGGTGGACTCACGTGTTGTGTGTTTTCCCTCGAGTCGAGTGTCATGACTTTGTTTTAAACAAGATGTGATGCGTTCCTGGTGAGCGTGTCCCTGCGCTACATCGTTTAAATAGCATTGTTGCATTAAACGACACCAACTGATGCACAAGCTTAAGAATTATGTCAGAACAAAAAGAGACCTTACAGGATCACACACACACACACAGGATCAGTGGGGTGGAGGTGTGGTCTTCTCTAGCCGTCATCACAGGAATTAAAGGCTTCCCTCAAGCTCTCTGCAGCCAGTCCTGACCAACGTTTCTTCAGCCAGTGCATTTATTATTACTGTATTATTTACATGTTTCAGAAGAATCGGGCTGAACTCTTCTTGCTCACGCTCGGCTGGGCGGGGCTCTAGCTCCTGCTGGACCCGTACGTGGTCAAGAACGTCTGCTGAAGCTCCTCCAGCTCGGCGGGCAGAGGGATACCCAGCTCCTGGTTCAGAGCCAAGGCCTCAAAACTGTCCTCCAGTTTCTGGAAAGCCAGTCTGAGAGGAAGAGCAGCGTGAGGACAGACACACACACACACACACACACAAACAGTGACTGAGACAAACTGACTGACACACACACACACACACACACACA
>SOMO01000065.1:204872-216683 GCA_028128575.1 Paedocypris carbunculus
GGGGGAGACAGAGAGAGAGACAGAAATTGAGTGAGAGAGAGAGAGAGAAAGAGAGGCAGACAGACTGAGACAGAGAAAGAGAGGGAAAGAGACACAGTCAGGGAGAGAGAGAGAGGGAGAGAAAGAGAGAGGGAGAGAAGGAGACACAGAGAGAGAGAGAGAAAGCAGTTAAATGGTGGTAATTAAACCTTCGGGGAGACAAATGCAAAAAAGTGAAAATAAGTGATGAAAAGGCAGAAGGATGTGAAAGAGAGAGAGAGAGAGAGAGTGAAACAAAGAGTCTAGTGATACTGTGTGTGTGTCGGCGAGGCAGCAGCGAATCACAGCGCTCGCATGACTCCACTGGTTCAGCGCTGGTGTTTACAGGTACACGGCGTGCGTGTGTGTGTGTGTGTGTGTGTGTGTCTTTACTTCACACTTCTGTAATGAAGCGAATCACAAGCTCAAACACAGCGGCTGCAAACACACACAACTCACGGCAAACACACCGCAAAACATGAAAACACCAGAACGTTAGCCTCACCCACCCAATGTTTAAGTTCAAGTTCAAGTTTAAGTTGATTTATATAGCGCTTTTCTTAGTTCCAGACCAACGCAAAGTCTCTATGCGGAATTAGGAAGTGAGTATCTATTAAAATAGAATCCACATTTTGTTATTAAATAAGATTTTACTATACAGAGATACAAAGAACACAAAAGAAGCATGAGGGAAAAAGGCGCAATAAGGGAGTACAGTGACCTGAAAAAAAAAACAAGACAGCTTGACACTGAAAGGATATTTTGAGGATTAAAATTGAATAGATGACTAAAAAGCATTAGAAAAAAAAATTCTAAAAAACATCAAAATGTCTTCTAAAAACAAATCAAATAAACACAAACTACAGTCACATCAGGATGGAAGCGAATCACTCCTCTGGGTGTTAAATATGGCCATAGACCAGATTTTTTTAACAGTAAAGATGACAAAGACTGCGAGCGCTGTGAAGCAACCGACTCATTTTCAATCTCCTCCGAGCCACAAAAAACAGCCTCTTTTTACCAAAGAAAAACAGATGAAGCTTCAGCAACGTCAGCGTTCTTGAGACTGAAAGTGGCAATTTACAGTAAGGTAGAACCCGTAAAAGCTACAGAAATTAAATCATATGTCTATCTCAAATTGTAAATGGTCTTCTGGTGTGTAACCTCCCGGGAAGAACAAACAGGAACCTGATGAAATATTCACTTAAAACGTCGTCGCTCTCATTTCGTACCTGCTACTCTAAAAGACGAATGGCTTTATTGCATGGGAATGACGCCAAAAATGGATTTCCCGCCATGTTCAGCGAACACGTCTTTTCCAAAGTCACCTGACGGGACAATGGCGTCCTTCTCATTTACCACACGGTCTCTTAAAGATGACCACACGACTGCTTTTCACTTAAGTATATGCATTGGACCACAGGAAAGCAGCAACACTTTTCCAATAACGGAACGAATTGAGACCACAACCACCATCCATCTCAACGGCCTCCTGAACTGATCCCTGCCGAATCAAGGTCTACCTGGGATTTTAATGGATTTTACTTTCGACTTTAAGGCTCGATTTCTCCACACCTGGTTGGTAGTGATTATGCTCCTCGTGAAATTAGATAGCAAAGAAAGTCACAGGCCAGCAGAGGCAATTTACCTGTTGATAGCTCTACCAACTTGGAGCGAGAAAGTGAAGTCATCTCGACATGGCAAAGGAGGCGCACACTCATAAGACGCATCATCAGCTTCAACGACGTATTGTGCCATTNTTCCAATGTGTAATTGGTTAGACAGATTATTCTTAATATGAATAAAATGTCATGTGAAATGTTAAAAGTACAGTCAAAACCAGCAACAAAAACGTATAAAATCGAAATGAGTGAGAGTGTTAATGTGTGTTAGTGTGTGTGTGTGTTTACGTTTCGCTCTGTGATTGGTCGTAAATAGCCACGGCCTGATAAAGCAAAAACAGAATTAGTAGTTCATAAAAACATAAAAGCATCAAAAATGTAACAAAACATCAAAAACAAGCATATTGCATACACAACTCCATATAATGTGTAAAATGAGGCAGTGAAGGCTGTATAATAAATGGGATTCAAGGTTTGCTTCCAGCGATGATCAACAGTGGAACAGAGGTTGATGGAGCTTATCAGTATTGAATATTCGGATGAACACTTTCGGAATTGAGCTTACAAACCAAGCGGGTATTTAAATGGAACGAGTCAGCATGGCGTAGATTTGCTCTCAACCTCCTCGCTCTCCGTTCTACATGCCATACACAAGGATACGGTGTCACTTTCCCTGTCGCCCTCATAAACATCATTTATTTTCATCTGGTGGTCTGATGAAACCCACTGGTGTGAAATCCCAGGCAGCCGCATCACATTTGACACATTCTTTCATATTTGGTTACTTTGTTCTTTTCTTTAATTTTGCTCTCTTGCTGTATTTGTTACTCCTTTCCATTTTCCTGGAAAACCAAAAGCTACTGAAGTTCTTAGAATCCAGAATTATGAATAAGTAATATGCTTCTGCAACAAAAATGTTTCTAGTAATTTGAAAGAGAGTTAAACGAGTAAATGGGCAAAGGCCATTTTCCCAGAACACGGAAATTCTAGACACTCCAAAAAGTGCTGATATGTGCAAATATGCAGATCGTCTGTGAGAAAGGAAGACCGCAGTCTTCCTCAAAAAATGTGAAAACTAAAAAAATAAATAAAAAATAAGGGAAGAAAAACTATATTTTGTAATAATTATAAAATTAAAAGGCAAGAAAATTATGGCACTAACTTTCCCTCACTTAATACTCAGTATATTAATATGTAACTTATTTCACATATTGGTGTATCGTTGTTCTGCATAGATACAAATTATCTACGGTAATATTTTTCGCAACAACATAAAACAACTATTGGACATACGGTTCTGCAACAGAGTTCACAATGTACACTTTGCTCCGTAGAGATTTATCCGAGCGCCTTGAGAAAAGTTCAATGAATTTTCAATGCCGGGCCTAACTAAGAACAAGTACCAATCTATTTCAGCGCTGCTCAGTGACCTCAGAAATCGAAGTGGTGAGAAAACAGAAAGGCAAATGGTACAAAGTACACGGCACCAGACTAACAGAACAAACCCGGTTCAATAAGCGTCCCGGTCACTGCAGCGCCGGCGGCAACACACACACACACACACACACACACGCAGAGAAAGAAGAAGAATGAAAAAGAAAGAAGAAGAAAGAATATAGAAGAAGAGGAGGAAAAGGAGAAAGAGGGAAGAAGGAAGAAGAAAGGAGGAGAAGGCAGAGGAGGAGAAGAAGAAGAAGANAGAGGAACCAGGAAGAAAGAGTAAAGAAGAAAGAAAGAGGAGGAAAAGGAGGAGAAGAAGAAGAGGAGGAAGAGGTAGGGGAGAAAGAGGGAAGAAGGAAGAAAAAAAGAGGAAAGACAAAAGAGGAAGAGAAGACCTTTATTTGTCCCAACAATGAGAAATTTGACACGTAAAAATACATAGACACATGTGCATAAACTAATTTCTCTCAAGAAAATGAGTGCCATATTTAATCTAGCTACTAAAAATAAGTTACATTAAAAAACAAGACATATTCGCCCCTCAGCAGTTTAATGTTGGGTCTGCAGAAAGACAAACCAAAAGAGAAGTGGGTAAAAACCAGAGCTGTGGAAGACGTGGTCTGGCAGATAATTCACAAGCTCCAGCGAGTAACACAGTCTCATGTCGGACAAGTAGTGTGTGTGTGGCCCACAACAGTTGAAATGAGGTTTTAGCCATTTCCTAAATCAATCTCCATTTTCTCCTGATTACTTCACATTACCCGTGTTGCTTTAAGAAATAATATTACTGTTTTGTTTTTTTAACAGAGCCAAATTTTGTAGGCCCCGAAAGCAAAGGAATTCGCTTGGATTGAGCTTGAGAATTACCCAGTAGCAGCTTCTTAAAAAANTCTAATTGTGATTCAGAGTTGTCAGCAAAAAATTATCTAAAAAAAAAAAAAAAAGTCAATAATTAAAAAAAAAGTTTTTTTTACCATAGTTTAAAGCTACTTCATTTATTTTAATGATTAAATTAATGGATTACTCCAGTAAAATCGCAAACACTTCAGTTTTCACTCATTCCCTGAACTTTTCCATCAGTTTCACTCTGTCTTCTCTCGCAGTCGTCCGTTTTTAGACGTTGCTGTTTGTGTGTTCCTCCGCGGTGTGTTTAAAAAGTGTGTGACATTATTTAAGCATCAAACGTGAATATAGACTATGAGGGAGGTTTCGGAAGCTTTTGAAAAGTTTTTGGAGAAGGCTTTGGTGTAATTCTGAGATGTAGAGTCTGTTATATTATAAAAATGTCGTTCCTAGCAGAATAAGGTTTTTGAAGAAAGAGCAAGCGACTACTGTAATCTTACCTGCTACTGGAGTCGTTGCTTCGTCTTTGTAGTGTTCATCATGCCACTGCATGGTGAGGTAGTAGCTGAGCATCACCTCCCACAATGCCTTGCACAGGTCTGTCAGGCAGGGGATGTAGCTGTCTGTAGTAATGTGCTGCAGGGAAATGACAAAAGCACACAGGCGTTTCAAGTTTGCCTCTTCCAGACTCTACCAGCACGCAAGATTTCAAGTGTTCACTAGTGTCGAGACGGCAGCGTGTGTCATGAGAATATATCCGCCATCGTAAAAATCAGCTCGACGAAATGATGAATGGATGAGACAAAAGGGTTCGTAAACTCTACACTGTCGTGCACATTATACGAGATAAAAGATCAAATTGATACAAAATGAAAGAATGAAATGGCTGGTTTTATTTTCCGATTCCGTTTTGCCTGCAGTTGTGGCGATTTAAATGGACATGGTGTTTTAAAATAACTGAATGGGTTTACAAAGTGTAAATGCAATTTTCGCTCTCCTGCTTTATCAGCTCCACTCAGGGTTCTCTTACATAAGTCGTGATAAGCATTGTTAACAGAAACGCCATTTTTATTATATTTTGGTGGCTCAATCTTCAGACCCAGGCAAATTACAAATTGGTTCTTTTCCGTGCCAGAAAACTCCATGGCCCTAAATAGATTCTCATGCATTTTAATAACGTGTAAAGCACGTGTGATCCAAAGTATCTCAGACGAGAGTTGGAAAAGTTTGTGTTTGAAAGCTACTGTACGCGTCTATTCCAAATAATTACTAAAACAGCTTATTTGTGGGAAAACCCAGTTAAAGGATGATTTTCCAGCAGTTTGGGTTGGTTTTGTACAACAGTAAGCCAGAAACAAAGGGAGTACGGTTGACTTATTTAGGGCCTTAATGGAAATTTACAGAGCGATTAATCCGTCCAAACCTTGGAGAATCCTCAATATTCTTTAGAACACACACACATAAAATACAGTAGAGACAACGGAACCTTCTTCTGCCTTTTTGAGATGAGAAAATGTATGTTCTGGTCTATGTACAGAGTAAAGCGCAGCCGACTGTGGTGAACCTTGGCTTCTAGGAAAAGCTGACATACTCCCTTTGGTTGGCGCGATTTGTGGCGAGGGAAGGCGAGCATAAACTTTGCCATGTCTAAGACAACAGCATTGCAGACTCATCTATACACATATTCATCACGGCTGTCAGCAGTCAAAGGTTGGATCTTTTCTTCTAACCCAGTCTGGAGTTAGCGGAGTCTGATGAATTACGACCAGCCTCAGGCTCACGGAGGCTGTTTTTGGAGAGCAAAGGAGCGACACATGGCAACATGGTCTCCAGCTGTGGAAAAGCTAACACTTTTAGTGCCGGACTAACCATTCATGTATTAAGCTGTCACTGCACCACTTATTTGTGAGTTTACACACGACGCCTGTAAATTAGTCCCTACGCTGTGGTATTCCTAAAGCCTCTGACGTACTGTACATGTTATACGTTCCTCCATTCAGCCTCATGGAGCAGAAACTGGATGTATAGCTAACTTGTTCAGAACGTCTCAAATCTTCCAACCTTCCGAAAATAAAAACGTCAATGCATGTTGATATATATACATCAAATATGAACGTATATTTTTGAAGTGGCGCCGTTAAGGAGCTGAGGACAACATTTCCGGGCCCTTAGACTGAAAATTTAAAGGGCCAAACTATTTAATTTTTTTTTTTTTTTCCAATTGTAATCACATGTAAGCACTTTTTTTTTAGGGGGGGAAATAGTTTTTCCTCTATATTTTTTATAATACATCTATGTAGTGAATCATAATTCAATACTTTGAATACTTTCAATCCATTAGGAATTCAAGGCAAACATTACAATATAAAAACAATAACAATGCACTGACTGTATTATTAAAAAGGCATTTTAATAATCACGCTTGAATGCCATACGACCTGATCCCGAGAATCCGTCATAAATCTAATTAAGCTGATGTCGCTCAGAGACAAAAAGCTCCAGACATTCAGAGGTGATTCATCATTTACGGTAATTCTGCACGTTACAGATAAACAAGACCATTGGACATCCATCCCACACACCTCATCACACTTGAACTCCAGTGAACTGCTGTGGAAGAAGCACACGGAACAATATTTTCAAAAGCCATTTGTCTCAGGCGACAGTGTATTTTTCCTAAAGATGGCGTTTTCTACAAACCAAATTGCAAATTTATTGACATTAAAAAAAGATTGTCAGTCCTTTAAAGATGCTCGGCTAGATTAGCACTGATCCTGTGCTTGACTGTCGCAGAGACAGTGTATTATTCTAATTGATGTGTAATTACTCCTATAGGTGAGTGAAAGTAAGCCGTCTCAATCAAACAATCAATTTCCCATCTTCTCCAGATGACTTCCTGCAGATCAAGACAAGACATTGTTGCCTGGCAACCGAGAGTTAGTGGAGGAAACCGATGATAAATGTCTTTCTAATCTCAAAGGAAACATACAAGACAGAGTGATGGACGTCTACGATGACATTTTGATAAGAAGGCATCAGGACCTGAGAGGGTGTCTTCAATTCAACCAGGTAAAATCAGGTCAACAATAATGATTTGAAAAAAAAAAAATTCAAGAAGACCAAGACTCAAACTCGGTTCCTTCGCGTTGTGATGATCTTTCTGGCCTGAAGGTAATTAATTTAAAGCCTTGATGCTCACACCTAACTCAATAATTCAGGAAAACTTGTGAAGCTCCAATGAACCACTTCAGCCTAAAGTTTCTAACCTTCGTTCATCCTTTAAATGAGATGAATCTTATCGCTGCTCAGACTTCATGTCTCACTGAACCTGAAAAGTGCTGTGTGTGCGATCTTCTTCATTAACCGCATCAGCGTCTCCCTCACGCTGCCGAATGAACAGGATGAATTCAGCGTTCCCACTTTTAGAACAATATTCTATACACTTATATAAGTCATAATGAACTCCAACGTCATCCTAAATAAGGTTTCCACAGACCGAAAGTGAAAAATTACTAGTTATTCCAATATTGTGGTTTTAAACAAACCATAGAATTTTGTAATTTTAATAAACAGGATTTTAATGATAAAATATGGTAAAAAAAAAAAAAAAAACCTAAAATGAATTGCAAGGAATTATTGATTTCTGTTTAATACTTTCCTTGTGTTTTACGAGTTAATTTTAAAACATTCTTAATCAAACAATATAATACAAAATAACTAAGCCAGTTCAATTAAAATGTTTTCACTCCAAGTATGTGAATAATACATAAAACATGCACCCATGCATATAATGCGATGTATTCTACTTTTAGATATTATGAGATATTTAATTATTAATAATATATTGTTACATAAGTGATACGTCACAAACTTACACACACTAACCACTCTTACACATCCCGATCTCAAGTCACATGGAAATAAAATCAGACTGCAATTGTTTTTTAAATAATAAAACCAGGGTAAAAAGCTCTAAAGTATGATTTACTATAAAAAAAAAAAAAAAAATACAGTACAGTTCATATTTATATTTTCATAATTTTAAGAACTAAACAATATTTTTTTGTCTTTTGCTAACTGCCAAAGTCATTAAACTATAGATGAGAAGTTCTTAAAAGAGTTGAATTTAAAAAGTAAAACACTAATATTTTCTTTAACGATATATCTTTTCATCTTTTAATCTATTCATTTGGGTTTCTAAACATAAACGTGTGTGTGTGTGTGTGTGTGTACTTTTATTTTGAAATTATTGCACGCTCCAATGAAGGCAGTTTCTGAGCAAGCCACAATTGAGCCAAATTACGAAGCGAGCAAACGGCGAGCGGTGCTTTAGCGCACTGGGATCCATGAAAACAAGCTCTTGTGGGCAAAGCACAGTGGAGGTGAAGGTGAAGAGGACGCTAAAGAGACACCGATGTGATTGCTCTTTCATCAAGTGCTTGTGTTTCGTTTCTAGGTCGACATCCACTTGGGCTCGTGGAGAGTTCTGGAGAATAAAGGTACGGTGGGCACGTTCGACAATAATGGTAAATAACGCTGAGGTTTGGTGGTGACGCAACTAAACGCCGTCTTTTTCTTTTCAGCGTGTGGAGCAAACGGACCGGGCCGGGTTGTGTTCAGCATCACGGCTCAACCTGGAGTGGTGAAACGGATCTCTGAAGGGACGCAATAATGATAGTTTCATGTAAAATTCATGCGACTCTCTGCATTATGATGTGACCTTTAGAGCGTTCCAGTTACGCTGCATTTTAATTCCCACGCCGTGGTTCAAAGTTCAGGCCTGAAGTGATTGTCATTAGCATATTTTTCATAGTGTTTACTTTATGAGGACCAGACACTCGGGAGAGACTGAGATCCGGAAGGATGACGCACGGCTCGTGGTCCTCAAGACGAATCAATTTGCAGTATTTGCTCTACAAGACGAGGGAAGAGACAAATCTGGGAGAAAAGACTGGTTCGGGAAAAAAGAAGCCATTTCTATTTCCATTTCATTTCCATTTCCACAAGATTCAAAGGAGGGTTTCCATGCACTTCATCTGCACGGAAACCCAAATCAGTGACAGTGGATTTTACAGATAATTCAAGTAACACAAAAATTCCAATTTCAGAACTATAATTTTGTCTACTTATTCGGGACAAAATTACTTTATTGGGACAAACAGTGTGGGAGAGAAGAAAAAAAAACTGTAGANTACTTTTTTTAAATCTGTGACGCCAAATTTTACTTCGAGGACCCCATTCATAATTACTACATTAACAAATGACTCTCGCTTTCTGATTTTATTCTAATGTCCCCGATTTATGTCTGTGTTTCCAGCAATTACGTTTACATGTTACGTATGGTACACCTCATCTTAAGTTTGAAGAACAATTTGGAACAACTGATGGAAAAAAATGGTACAAAACCGATGTATTTCAAGAACTTTCCCCCAGCAAAATCTAAAACATGCGAAATAATCACGATAACAATGCATTAAACCCCCATCCTCCGATGACAGTTAGAATCAAATCCAGCGGCTGAAATGGAAAGAATAAGGAAGCCATTAAACAATAGGGGATGAATGAGACCACCATATATCACAAGTCTCTCTCTCTCTGGCGAATCGTCTTTCCAAGTCTCCAGCTCGTGCCAAGCGTCTTCACTTCTCCGCAAACATCTGTTGATCACAGCTGAACTAGAACATGCTTTACCTCAAACTCAGCAGATAAGAGCAATATTGCCTCCTGAGACTCTAATATAGTACAGCCAGGTGTCACTGCGCCAGCGCCAACTATGCGAGCTCCGCGCCAACAGTTGGTCGTAGAAGATATTAAGCACTTTATCACAAGAGCATTTAAATACCAGCAGTATAAAGGAATGGCTCGTGTGTGTGTGTGTGTGTGTGTGTGTGTGTGTGTGTGTAGGCATATCAATGGCCATTGTGCTTTTATACAAAAATCGTAGTATGTTGAGGGCCACCTTCACTGGCACTTATTAGAACTCAATATATCAAATTCAAATTTATTTAAAATGGCGAACAATTTCGTCATAATTTTCATCACTTGGTCAAAATAAGAAAACATACCAAATCATATTTTCTTTAGCTTTTTCCATTTCTTGTCCCGAGGAGGCGGAGCCAACACATCAGCAACTCTGGGCCTGAAGATGGGACACACCTCCAAATTTCTGGCCAACCAACCAATCACATATTCACTCACACACACCTACGGTCAATTTTGCTGATTCCCCTTCACCTAAACATGTTTCTGGGCTTCAGGAGGAAGAACATGCCACATAAAAGGTACAAAAAAAGGTACAAAGGTAAAGATGGTTATTAGTAGTGTTCCATCTACTGAAGAAGCTTGGACGATCCACTCGTCATGCATATCCCATAATTTCATCACCAAATAAAGTGACCAAGAAAAGATGACTGCAATAATGTTTGTTCACAGGTTCCTGCTTCCATACAAATGCAAATGAGCTTTGTCGTGTCCAGGCTGCAAACAGCGTGAGACTGCATCTCGCGTAGCGTCGCCTGGCAAAGACTCCAATCACTCCAGCTAACTGAAATTAATTGCTTCGCGACTTGCTCATGAATGAAGCCGCCTCCACGTTCACGCAGCAATATGTTTCCACGCTTGCTACGGCCTGTGCATCACACGTCTCTACCAAAGGCAGGAAACTAACCTATTTTACGCACAATGAGGACGAAACGGCAAATGATTTCACGCTCTGATGATGACCACGGCTCACAATAACGTTGAAAGTGACCTTCGTGTGGGTTTATTGAGAGTTAATCTGATTGGATGGATGGAGAGGGCGGATGGGAAGGGACGTACCGTGCAGAGGTCCTTGTACTGCATCTTCTGGAACTTGGTGTCGGCGTTGCCAGCGCAGAGCTCCACGTATCCCAGAACCACCTGGAAGACCGTGTTGTGGATGGCTTGGGTGAAGTGCATGTGCAGCTGATCCATGGCCATCTGGGGAGAAGGAGGCATAAAGATTATAAAGTGGAGCCAAGAACAGCTAGTAGTAAATTAACTGTGAGCATCTCGTGTAACGAACAATAAAACGCAGGGGAGAAAAAGCTGTATTCATGGGAGGAAAAGGTAGCTTTTAAAATTAGGATGTTGATTAAAATATGAAATAGACATGTGCTTAGGCTTTTATTAGCATATCGGCTAAGTGAACGACTATTAAATCAAAGGAGAACCGNCTTCAAAAAAAAAAAAAAAACAGCTACTGGAGAAAAAATGCTTGCAAAACTAATCTGTGATAAAAACGGAGAAAATTGGGGCGAAAAAAAAAACCTGTTGAATTCCAGGTTGGAAATCTGTAATCAAGTGAAAATGCAAAATTCAATCTGCAGAAAGCCGAAATTTACTGTAATCATACAACAAAATAAATAAATAAATCAAAATGCATTTAAGTACAATAACAGGCTGAATCTCCAGTCCAAGTCAAATCCTGCCGAAGGAGGCATTTTTGAAGGTGAAACTAAAAAGAGATGAATCATTAGACATCTACATAGTGAAGCTCGATACGGTCCCAAAGGGGAAACGGCAGCTTCAACATAATTACACTTCTTTCTCAGCTCTCCTGCTTCTTCTCACCGACAACTTTAATTCAAAGTCGTCAAAATGGCCATCAGGATATTTGCCTTCCCGTTCAGGTCAGCGTGTCCGAATCATGTGGAAATACCCGAAGCTATTAATGAAATTTGTAAAGGAAAGCATAATAGAAAGATTTGTTTTCCTGAGAACAAAGTACAATTGCATCCATTAGACAAATTTAACGGCAAGAAAAACAAGAACAGAGAAGATGAAAAGAGCGAAAATGAGCCTGTCATTAGGCTAATTGCCGTGTTCATGGAATCGAGACGAAGAGGAAGTGCATTTTTGGGGGGGA
>SOMO01000065.1:226527-236878 GCA_028128575.1 Paedocypris carbunculus
TTTACAGTAAATTATTAAATGAATATACAACGGTAAATAAAGCATCCCTTTCCATCTTTCACTCTGGACATGATGAGCATCTTACCTTAACATATGATGGTTGCTTCTCCAAAATAAGGTCAGCCACTCTTTTAGATACCTGAAAGATGAGAACACAAACTAAAGGTTAACATCTGCTCAACATGTCTGTGCCTCACAAGTTTCAACAACCTGTTTGTGCATAAACGACTCGTTTTAATCACTCGGGGAGAAAGCCAAAGCTCTAAAATGCGAAAACAAAATGGAAACTTTGGAGTTTGCCTAATTCCGACTTTAAAGCCCATCCACATCTGCTTGAAACGACTTTGCGGAAACATGCGACGCGTGATAATGGTTCGGTAAAGGTTAGGCCGTAGATCTGAGGCTTTGGATGGCGCGCTCTCATTAATATGTGCGTCACACGGCGGAATTGTCACGATTGAGAGGCGGTATAGCTGTGAAGATTCGCCGCATCGTCGAGAGCTGAACAGATGGCAGATTCAACTGAGTGATGGCGTATGTTCGCAAAACCCACTGTGCAAAACGCTGAGACCGACTGGCAGGAGTGTGTGTGTGTGTGTGTGTGTGTGTGTGTGTGTGTGTGTGAGACAACTGAAAGAGACAGTTTCAAACCCAAAATCACTGTTTTAATCACACGTTCCTTGGGGAAACACACAATCATGAGCTAGTGGTGAGAACGATGGAAGCAAAGGAGACGCTTGGTTTAAACAAACGTTAGTGTGCAAGCAGGAGACCTTTCACTCCGTATAAACATGACTGAAGAAGACCTTGAGGAAGGCCTCTGGAGAAAGGCCTGAGCTTCTCTGGCCAAGCTCGCTGCACCATCTAATGGTCATTCTGTCCCACAAAGAGCAACCGACAAGCGTTACAACATTCATATTGTTGTTAGAGATGTCTAGCAGTGTGGATGATGCTCATTTTGAGGACCAAAACTCTGGCTTCTGCTCCATTTCCAGTGAATTTTGGATTCAGACAGCAAATGATCATCAAAACATACACAACCAAATGCATGTCTTGACATTGACAAATCCAATGTAATTTCAGGTATATTTTTCTCTACTTTTTCCACTTATCTTTTCCACTTTTATAAATGCTCTGTNAAAACTAAGTGCCAAAACTACTAACATGGACTTTCAGGGCTTTTGCACTGGAGGTTAGTACTATCACAACAGAATAATCCTCCCCAGAGATGAGTAGTGTGGGTCCGAGGTGAAGCGGGCCGGTCTGACCAGCAGCGATAGGCTAAATATGTTGACGACCAGCTAAACAGTCAGTCATCTGGAACAGAAGAGCGCTCTCTCCATGCCTTCTGCCAGCCAACAGTGAGCGATTCCTGCATGAGTAATAACTCTAATTATAAATCTATTAACCAGAGGTTGCACCAGAGTAGAAAACAGCCTGCAATTTTCTCTACCGCTGCTTCTACAAATTCAAATTACGGCGGCGTGGAAGTGTGTTAAAACACATACACTTCCAATTCATTTCTCCTGATTTTCCAATTAACATCTTCTTGGAACAACAGACCAATATTGCCAGATTAATAAATCGCATTATTAATAATAGTTGTTTAACCTAATGAGAACACGCAAAAACTTTCCCCCACTAATGGAATCAGCCAAATACATTATTGTGTTTAATGGAGTTTCTCCTTCCAGTTCTAGACAAGTACAAACGTAGGACAGAGCTGCACTAAGCAAGTCAACCGGTGCGTCCTGATCAATAATGCAAATATATTTATTATATAAATGTGAAACACAACTAAATCGATTCTCCTTCTTTGTCACAACACCTTATCAAACATATTTAAAGAGACTTACGCACTTCCAGGATGAATCACTTCGATGCATTTGTGCCCATTGCGTCATGATAGGTCAAATAAGCAATCAGAGTGATAAAAAATTCTCTTAAAAACTCTTTAAAAGCAATAATTATCTCCTTTCAGCTAATTTTACAGCTCCGCTTGAACTGCTCCTAAAAACTCAGAATAAAAAGGTGAAAAACAGTCAAGGTATTGACGCCTTATCTCCATATTTTGATTGAATGTAGATAGGTGCATGAACACAGTCTAGTAAACAAAAAGATAAATCCTTGACCGTTTTAAATCAAATGTCCACTGTTGAACTGTAAAATTATTCCAGAACCAGAGAACCAGAAACTAGGAAAGCATTACACATTGCGGGATGGACGAGACCAACTTTGTTACTTCTATGTTCAGACTTGTATATAGTATTAAGTTAGAACATTAGAACCACCNACTGTAAAATTATTCTACAATTTCCACATCCGCCATCGTGAACCAGAAACTAGGAAAGCATTACACATTGCGGGATGGACGAGACCAACTTTGTTACTTCTATGTTCAGACTTGTATATAGTATTAAGTTAGAACATTAGAACCACCTTTAATCTTAGATGACCTTCAGACATCACAAAGACAAATTTCCATTTTAGACCGGCGTTATATGTGGTGTCAATTTAGGCGCCATATTGTGAAAGGTTGAGCATCACTACACAATGTTTAATGGTGTGATTTATGGGCAAATCTCACATCTCTTGCTGGGCAGATGTGGCCTGATGTGTAAAGAGTCAGACCTGCCATTAGGCCGGAGGTTTGAGCTCCCATTGCCACAACGAAGGTGAATAAATAGCCCTTCCTTACAATACCTATAAACAGCTGCTCCAGGTGTGTTCTCTTCTCACTTAAATTCAGGATTCTCATTCCCGAACGGCTTCGGAACAAACTAAAATAGATATTAACATGTAAACAGCAGTGCAGCTGGTTTATTAGGTGACCCACCTCACCACCACTGCTTCTCCTCATCTGTCTAAAGGTCACATAGAGGTCACCTCAAGGTCACATTGTGCCTGGGAACAATCTCTTGTGGCAGAGGACAACAGATAACACCAGACAAAGGCATCTGGGCCTCCAGCATCCCTGCTCAGGGTTGATAGGACAGCTACGAGTAAGTAAGCATCTCGAGCAAGAAACCGCAAAGACAGAGGGTGACACTTTCCTTAAAAAAATCTGCTGAAAATGCTGCGAGGCAGATGTGAACTGAGAATCACCCCGACTCAAGACAACTCAATCCGCACGAACACTTCATGAATGGAAATTCGCTAATAAACAATGAGGTTTGTGGAAGAAGTTCTGAAATGGTACCACATGTTGCAGGCGTAGACACATACATACACGCTTGTGGATTTATCTTAATCTATAGCTTTAAACTTTGGGGGAAAACGGATAAGGCGTATGAGCTTTTGAGGCCTTTAATGGCTCTTGAATTAGAAATCCATTGATATATTGAATACTTACGGCTGCTTGCTGTCTTTTTAGCTTATCTCTGTATTCCTCAAGTTCATGAAGGTTCAGATCTGGAGTGAGTTTCTGAGGAGACAAAAAAAAAACACTTGGTAAACTCTGTGAGTTATAATTTACTCAGTAAAATTTGAAATTCAAACTGGGCAACACGTTTTTTTCCTCGCTGAAAAAAATGGAAATATTGGCATAACGCAGTATGTAATAAGTCTGGTAAACAACAAAGACCAAAAAAAGTCAAGCTTTACAAAGAATAATTGCTTTCATCTACACTGAAATTTGCACTCTGTACAGTTTTTGAAATGCACCGCCACATTTAATGAGATTTCACCTTCGCAAAATGTGATAATCCATCAATCTAAGGTTGACTGCGAACTGTGCTCAACTTCTAGTGTCTGCGCAAACCCTGCATCTCCATTCTCAGAGTTTCACCTTCAATACCATTTTCTCTCAATGCGTCTTTTAAAAAAATAATTAATAAAATAATTTATTATAAAAAATGCTAATATTTTTAACTTGACTATTAAAAAAGTGTTGTGGATTTAACTAATGTAAAACTAATTGACTAATGTAGTGCTGTTCTACTCCTATTTTTTATTTTGTAATTTAGTTTCTTTATTATTTTGCATGTCTCTATTATTTTTATTGTTATACTATATGTTTACTATAAGAAATTACTTAATGTATACTATAAGAAAGTGACAAAATTCTCTATATGTACAGTACATACAGTAGCGAGTAATAGACCAATTAAAAATAAAATTGACCTTGAATTAAAAAACCAGGCTCATTCTAAAGATTACAGATTTCAGGCATGCATCAGAATTTCCCACACACCTCAAGTTCGTATTGCACCATGTCAAACGAGTCACTGGAGAAGTACACTTCCTCAATACTGTCAATGATTTCCTGTTCTGCCTGTGGATCGCTGGGCTGTTCTCGGAGTTCCCTCAGCTCTTCCTGTGGAGAGAGAATAAGAAACGGGAATAAAAACTGGCAACAGAAAAAAAAAAACGTCTGGAACATCTTTGTGGGGAAAACCAGCCTGGCTCACTTCTACAAACAGTGTCTAAACATTGATTCAGTCTAATTTATGGCTTAAAGCCAAACCAACTCCAAAGATTAAGCGGTCTTAACAGGTATCCCTGAGGACAACCCTTCATTCACCTTAATGAGAACGGGCACAGAAACATCAATTCGCCGAAGATATCTTGGAGGAACAAAGTGGTCCACTTTTCTTTGAAACAAGGTGGTGAGAGGACCAATAAACACTATTCCCATGACGTGATGGAATGTGGTTAAAACGGCTCCGCGAGCCAAGAATGAGAAACAACCAAGCCGGGCCACTTGGAATAACAACAGCGCTTGAAGCATCATTTAAAACGCCACATTTGTGGAAATATATACACAGATCCATACATACATCACTGTGTTTGTGGACGTGTGCTATGGAACGAGGCCAGAATTGGACACTTCAGCCAAGGAGTTTCCTAATAAAGACTGCAATTTGATGTCACCGAGATTGAAATGGTTTAGAGTGAGAGCCTTTAATCTGCTCTAAGACATGCGGGGTAGTGTAGGCAGCGCTGTGAGGAAGCGTGGGTGAAATCACTGAGGGATGGCATCAACATCAGCAGCGAGGGGTGGGCTGAGTCACTCTCACTGGAACAAGCATGGCAGGAAGAAAAGACTAAATCTTTAGGCTCGGTAGTTCAAAATCCCGTGAAAATAAGACTGGACATCGCTGGCTTTGAGTCAGGAACTTTTATGAGGTCGATTTCTACTCGACTGACATCCTCCATTTCTGCAGGCAGGAAGATATCGCATAGATGGTGTCATTTAAACATTGTGCTTATTGGTTTGGTTTATGTCCATTGTCCTAATAAATAAAAAGTTGACTGTTGATGGACACACTAAAATAAACGGTCATTTGTTACTGTTCTAGTAGTACTACACTATGGTATTACTTTTTCTTATTATCTCTCTCTTTTCTGTATAGTTCATATTTACTGTTCATTAGGAAAATTGACTGTAGATATAAATAATTTTGAAATTTTTTTTTTGCTTTTCCATTTCTGGGTCACAGGGAGCTGGACTTCTGGATTGGTGGCCAACCAATCACAGAACAGGACACATTCACACTCTCTTGAAGTCTTCTCCAGACTCCCAATACTTTGAGCGCGTGTTTTTTGGACTGTGGGAGACCCCTGAGGACATCCAAGCAAACTGGGATGCAAACTTTGAAACCTGGATTCTGAAATGGATCCTCCTGATGTGAGGAAACAGCGTGAACCTCTACGCCGCTTGCTTGTGAGGTGACGATGGGTGTGATGCAAGAAGCCTGAAAGATGATATCTGGCAGATTCATAATCAAAGACCATTCGTACAGACTTTCATATGAATAAACGCTCCAACTTTCTCGAACAACTGACACGGCTGAATAAACATGCTTTATTGCATAAAAGTGCAGAATGAAGCTTCAACATCTGAGAGCGAAATGGAAAACTCTTTTCTTCTTATATTGCATGTATGAGATCAGATAGAAAAGTCACACACAAACACTCGAAAATCAAAATCCCTGCAAAGTTCGTTTCAAAGAGTCTTTGTTCAATTATCTTTCCACTGCTGTGACATATAAGGCGCGGATTAAAGAAACACCCTCCATCCTCCGCCCTCTGTGCACAAAAGCAGAGATGAATGGACGTCTATTTGCACATTAAAGTGTGGCTCGACGTGCTTTACAGCGATCGCCGGTAAACACGATGGACTGAAGGGTCATTGAGAGAGGCTGATCAAAAGCTGGAGGAGAGTTATTTAGGGAGGCAATAAAAATAACAATACGATTTTGTGGATGTGAGGAACGTGATGGAGAGGTGCTGCTCCTATCAAGTGTGTATCCAGAGGCAGTAAAATCACTTTTATTTTTACACTGGCTCTTTAGTCAGCTTTTATATTTTACATGTATATTATAATTCCCTACGGTATATTTCTAATAGGCAGAAAGCTTGTTGAAAAACAACAAGAAGCTTTTCATGTTTTTTTTTTATGATTCATCATGTACCAGAATCACGTTTGTGTCGAGATTATAAAAAACCCAACATATGAAAAGGGTGATGAAGACAACAGCCCAATGACGTAAAGAAATAACATTTCCATTATCACAGAGTGAAATACTGTACATTTTCAATTGTGTGTTTATAGTGCCCTCCATAGGAAATAAGAGACATTGCAAGAGGGACATGTGATGCTGACATTTCTTTTTCATTTTAAGTACTGTAGAGTACAAAAGTGTATTTAGATTTAAGATCCTGATTTAATGAGGATATGACAAAAAGATTATTCCCACATAAAGGACACAAGATTAATAATGTGGTTCTTGTGTTTAATTTGAGAAGTATCACAGCGAAACAAATGTCTTTATCAAAACAGATCACAATCAGATTTTATTCCCTTGCTATAGTAGTCACTAATTATTTGAATACTCAAATGGTTTCTTAAAGCATCTACTGTATGAGGGAAAGTGCTAAAACCACTCCAGGAAACTAGGTCCTATGAAAATCGTTTCCCGACAGATGTCAAAAATTAAAAACCAAAACACTGCAAGAACTTCATCTCTCTGATGTATGTTTCACACAAGGATAAAAAAAAATAATAATAATAAAAAACAATGATTTAATCTAAAATGGATCTACATTTTTTTTTAAAAACTGTGGATTTTTTATCTCATGGTTGGACAGAATACAATTAAACTTATAACTAAGTCCTTTATGTGTAAGGGCCAATACAGTAAATGATAACATTTACTACAAAATACTAACCTTATATCAGACAAATTAAAAATGTAAATAAACATAGTAAATAAAAGGCACACATTTATGCAAATAACTTAGTATGCAAATCATTTGTGTAATCATTACATGTAATTACTGTAAAAAAAGAAGAGTTTACGTTGAACATTTATGTTGAAGGACATTTTACCTTGCTAGGGGTCCGCAGGTCCTCCAGAGGACTCATGTCAACCACGCTCTCCTGAGGACTTTTAAGACCCTGATGAAAGAAACAACCACTAATTAATAATCACCGATTGGCATTTATACAACAAATCTTATTTATTAACATTAATTTTTAAAGGGTAAAGTTAAGCAAGATCTACAAGCTGCTAGAAATGGATTGTGTTCATGTTCCTTAAATCTAATCACGGTTGGTCACAAACAATTATTTGTTTGACATACAGTGAAACCTTTTTTACAACTGTTACAAAAAGTAATACAGTAAAGGTTCAATAGAATTAGAACAGAAAACATGACATATACAGAAAAACGTCATACAAACAATAACAGGAAATGCCACATTAAAAAGAGCGACGAGACTCGAGTCGAGAATACTGTCGTATTTGAAACGACCAGTTATAACTGACTAATCATTCTTTGATTTGAATAATCTAATAAACTGATTGGCTTCAGGCAATGCCCTTTAGCTGAGCGTCACCTCTTGTTTTCAACAACGCTTTAATAGTAAAATTACCATAAGTGACACTCACCAGTGCGACAGAGTTTCTACTTTTGTTCGATACACGTTCAAAACAAATTACGTATTTAAGATGCGTCTATTTATGTGTGTTTGTTTTTAGCTACATGCTAGCTTTCGCTTCCGGATTCGTGAAGAACATCAAAAGGCAGATTTTTGTGAATTGGCTGACAACTTACCTGACGGGCCATCAGTGACTTGATTTTCTGCATTCTTTTATTAAAACTATAAACCAAAAATGCAATATCTAAAGTGCTGTATATTAAACAACTCTTTATTTCCAACAGTTTGAGGCAGGTGCCATGTTTTACGGACGGATTCACGTGACACGGGCGCAATGCCGTGTGGGATGTGTAGTTCGCAGCCCAGGTTGTTGCAGTAATTGTGATATTGTGTATAATTTTATTCAAAAAGCCACCCTGGTGCGCCTATCAAAAAACCTTGGGTTACTATAGAAAATTTGAACTTTAGCTTTAGTCTCCCTCACTTTATTTTCTCACAAAAATATCGTTTTGGAAGAATATACACTATTATACACTTGGAGGCGCTGTTTATCACACTTTTCTTTCAGTCTATTCACCGCACTTTTTATTTTAATTGTTTGCGGGAGAAAAAGAGATAATGTTTCACACATATAATTAGTAATAAAAAGAGCTAAATGTGTAAGGCACATGTTAAGCATACACCCACAGCCCGTTTTTTACATATATAATGTAAATATTCAGACAGGGTTATGTATACACAGGCCAAAAGCACCTTGACTCATAATCCATAATTCTGGGAAAAGGACAAAAAGCGTCATTTGCACCAACGTTTACAGCAAATATGACCATTACCTGAAACGACAAGCAAAATATTCCCGCGTGGGTGTTTGAGATGCCAGCTTAACATTGAAAGTCAAGGTGATGTGAACACGTTTCTCATCATTAAAATATCCCCAACACTGTTGATTTCCCAGTCAAATGAGGGAGTGGCAGACAGAGAGACTTCTGTTCTTCCAGAGAAACAACAGATGGCTGCCGTTGTGCCTTTCGTCATAAATATACAAAAACAAGCTCATCGAACCATCACTTCTAAAACAAACTTTAAAAGCATTTTGAAAAAAAAAAAGTCTGCGTACCGAGCTCTGTGTATGCTATACACAGAGTATAAATAATTAAAACATTATTATTATTTATTTATATAGAAATCTTTTATTTTCACAGCTTTTTTTTTACGTTTCCAAGCGTTGTAGGCCAGTACAGGTGCAGATATACGGGAAGGAAACCAGAACAAGAAGACATAAAGGCACCTCTGGAAGTGCAAAAAATAAAGCTTTGACATACAAAAAGCACATATTTACAACAAAAACATCAACATTGCAGCTATTAGTATATAAATACTCTTAGATTTTCACAAAATATGGCGGCAAAAAGTACTCTCTTAAAATAACTATTCAAAAGTGTCCAGCACATTTGTAGTTTTCATGATGGTAGCTGAAAACCTGTATATATTACAAGCGTAATAATAAATACAAAATCCGAGAAATGCCCGAAATCTCTTCGTTTATCCGTCACACGTGCACAGTCGTCTCTTATTTCAGAAGTGTTGGGGTTTCAGGCACATGTCTGATGACGTCGTAGATGGTGGTATGCAAATCTCTGGCTGAATCCAGCCTCGCCAAAGACCTGCAGGATGCCTGGAAAACAGCGGGAAGAGAGAGAAATTAAACTTTCATCGAGGAAAAACTGCTCATGCAAAACAGTGGAGCGTCGGTTTATCTCCAACTTATTTACCTGCGTCGATTCCATTTTCCCAGGAACAGAAACAAATTCATAAATCCCAAAGTCGTCGGTTGCGTCTTCATGACCTGCACGAGAGTAAATTTGATTATATTATAGCTTCATCCTTTTAGATTGAAAAAAAAAAACCTTAATTTTATAACCATCGTTCCAGTTTACAATCAGAAAACCATCGCGTTACTGTGCATTTATCCAGCAAGGTGGAATAAAGGTTTTTATGGTGTATGCCGACAGACTATGTACACATCACGACTAAACAACACGTCTATATAATGAGCAGAGATGTGCAGTAAACCCACCGGAGCGGTGCAGGGCTCCATGCTCCGTCGTCGGCCTGCAAGAAACACAAGTCGTAAATAACGCCATTGAGATGGAGAAACGTACGCTTTCCAACATTGAAACTTATTCAGATGATTATCTCACCGCTTATAGATGGACTTTATCACTGTGAAGACGAAGAAAAGATAAAAAGTTGTATTATTTCCGTACTCTGTCTATGATTTAACCAAATATGATTTGAAAATATTTTTCATATACTGTACTGCAGGGATGGGCACATTTTATGATTCGTGGGCCACATTGGGTTCTAACAATGGCTTCCTGGTCCAGCAGCTGTCAATCACATTCTCACCAGCCAATCAGAGTAAAGACCAAACGAAAAAAAATGAAATGGAAGAAAAAATCTGAA
>SOMO01000065.1:260446-275308 GCA_028128575.1 Paedocypris carbunculus
TTGGACGGTGGCCCTTTTGTTGAGCCGAGGGAAAAAAAAGTTGCTCGCATTATTTGCGTACAAGTAGATGCACAAATCTTCTGTAGCTCAATCAGTAGACCGATGTTATCAACGCCGAGGTCATGGGTTTGGCTCTCAGGGAAAACATGACGCTGGTTCATTGATCCAAAGAGAGTCATTGTTGCAGCTGAAATCTAATGAATGAGAATATTTTGAAATACCGTTTCAAAAGCCTTCTGCATTTTTTTTAAATTATTTTCACTATCCACCAAGTTTAAGCCTTAGATTTACATGTTGTATTCACATCTGAACAATGGAAAAAGGCAAAAGAAGTGTATTATTATTCTAAGCGGCATTTGTGATGATGAGCGTCGACATGGCTAGCACCACTGCCAACATAAAAGGTCACAAAATTTCAACGTTCCGTCTTCATTCGACTCTGAAACTTGATCTGCCTTTAATTGCGAGGTGGTTTGGGTAAGAACGCACCAATCTGGCATGCGATGGTCGCTAGGTGATACAAACATAAGGGATTCATTCTGCCACCGAAAGGAAGGAAGTGACAAAGCCCACAGGACTCCCACAGCACAGACTGTTATGGAGTTTGTGGTATGCAGAAAAACGGTTGCAGGAAAAGAGGGATCTATTTTTTTTTATCTCGACTTAACTTGAGCCGCATCAGCAAGATGCACAGCGAATCTAAAAGAAGTCTGGCTTGGCAGTGCGCTCGTACACTTTCACAGATGGCATCCTTTCCGAATACGCTTTCTTCAACATTTAGTGCAAAAACTACCTACCTACAGGTTTAAACTTTTAATAGTGTTGAAGATGGCCGAAAAAAGTGCCAGCAATCGGCTGAAAGAGAGAACAAACGGAAAAATTTGAGGCATTCGTCTCCTTTTCCCCCAAATCCAATTTCATGACCGAGCAATTTCATGGTGCACATGATGTTTGCTCCAGTAGGGTCCTAATGGCTTTCATGGGACAATCCAAGTGTCCTCCATTACTACAATGACTTGGGCGTGAAAAGAAGCTAAAAAGAAATTCAAGCTTTTTAACTTGAAACATTTCTTAGCTTTCTTTTGATAGCTAAACTACCTCGGTGACCCTTCTAATGACCCTTTAAGAGCAAAACCATTCGAAAGTTCAACAATGTTATGGGCTCATGAGATTTGCAGGGTCAACCTAATCTCCATCTTTCGGGGTACCCGATGGGTGGTCCCGTCCCGCCCCTGGTTGCTCATTTTCCTCATCTGCGGGGCCACCACAGTCTGTTTAAACCGATTCGGCCTGTTACACCATTTAGCTGCTTCTGACCAAAAAAAAAAAAAAAAAAAAAAACCAGTGTGGGAGGTAAAACGTATCCAAAAAAGATTTGAATACACAATCGGTCCAAAGTCAGAGCCAAAGAAATGAGAAAAAAAACATACAAAAGCGAAAACCCCATTAGGGGACATTTCTTCAGGTTTATGCAAATCAAACTCAACAGAAAGTCCACGCTTGATTAAGTCGGTCTCCATCAGTAGTCTGTTCTGAATCATTCGGATTCGACAAGGAAGAAATGACTCAGCTGTCTTCTTTGGTCTATTCAGCAGTTCTGCGCTCCGCAGTTGAAGTCAAAGATTCGGTGTTGTCGGAGAAAGAGCAGCCGAGAGCGGAACAGCATGACTGTTTTTGCATACGCGATAACGACATTCCTGTAACGGCTGAGAAAGAGAGGAAATTGATTTTTTTTAGCTTCGTGGAGGACGGGTGATGGGGGGATTCCGCACGTAAACAAAAATTAATCAAGGAGAGTCAGACTGTCCTTTGTGTGAGCATCCCGCTCTTATCTCTCATGGCCTTTCGCTCAGCTTGGGTCAATCAGAGGAGACCTTTACTAGCGGCAGCAAATACCCAGGTGAACGATGACACAGACTCGGCATCGTCTTATTCAAAAACCGAAACGAGTTTTGCTCTCAGCCGCTGAAACCGCACAAACATTGTTGCGAGTTGAATGAGGCATGAAAAAGCAGGTTAATTGAGCGCACTCTTCTAAACCTGCTCGTGGATCTTCTGTAATGTGAAACACGAAACTCGACTTGATAGAATCTGCTCAGAGCCAGAATGAAGGCCAAAAAATGCAATCAAAGAAACCAAAGAATTCTTTTTACAAGACCTAGACTTGTAATAAATGTAACAATGAAAATAATAAAACAATTACACTTGTAATGATTTTAATATTGAACATTTAAGAATGTAAGAATGGACATTTTAGCTGAAATAAATATGCTGTAAATAAAACAAATATATATAAAAATGAAAATGTGTGTACATATAAAAATAAAATGAACAAACGTGTAAAAATGTATAAAGATGTATAAAGTGTAAAAATGTGTGTTTGTAATACTGTTACAACTTTGTTCATTATGTACCGTTATTTTAACATGTTTTCACAGTGGACAAGTACAGTGAATTTGATATATTTTGATAGTCATATGCTCAAATACATGCTGAATGAAATGGAAAAATGACTTTTGTGATGAGCAGGGAACCAGGAGACAATGGCTAGGAAAACAAAAAACTCCTAGGACGGACAAACTAGAGGTGAGTAAAATAAATATATAAATTAATAAATAAACCTAGGACGAAATGGCTCACTTGTGCCCGTCTCCTTGGGCAGCACAATCAGAACATTGGACGACTTTCAATTAGAATAATGTAAGCATCACACTTACCACGGACGTTAGAGCCATCTGAAAGCTGTAAATACGCGCCAGACCGAAGTCGGCCAGTTTGATCTGCCCTCCACTGGTGACCAGAATGTTTTGAGGTTTGAGATCTCGATGAACCACACGGTGGGAGTGAAGAAAATCCAGACCCTGAAGCAGCTGGTACATCATATCCTGCCAAAACACCAGAAGATCAGCCACGGCAAAATAAGAATAAGGCAGGGGTGTGCGTATGTATTCTAATACACAAAATAAATGTGTGTGTGTTTTGCAAGGACTTTTATTCTGAACAACACACATCCCGTTACAGTTAAATTATACATTAAAACTTTGAAATTTGAAGAATTTTACAATAAACTTTGAGAATCTTTGCGAAATCCTTCGTTGCTCCTCACACATTTTTCAGTTCCTTAATTCACCTTTCTTAGTTCTGTACATTGCAAGATATGAATGAAATTTCATTGACTTTAAAAACATGTTTTAAGATCATTTATTTTTTATAAAATTTGACATTTTGCTAAAAAAAAAAAAAAACTGTTTGCTGAATTTTGGGGATGTATAATGAGATTTATAATGAGGAAAAAATGAGTGCACCAAAAACAAGATCTAGCCAATGAACCTAGTCTAGATGTAGACAAATTGCTTCACTTGCTCCTCTTTTGAGTCGCTTTGGTTAAAAGTGTCTGCCAAATGACTGTAAAGTAAAGTAAAAGTAGATGTTCCAAATGTATGTGACATTCATGTACAGCACACACACACACCAGAGGAATAGCAGATGTTGACAACTGTCATGACAGCAGAATAGGAAGGACGTTGCTGCAAGGATCAATTCCTGAAGACCTCCACTTCCTCGCAGCTGTCTCATGACAAAAGCTAAATATAATGGTAAAGTGAAGCGAGTACGCCAACATGGCCACTAGGGACCCTATCCAAATTATGCTCTACATTTAACAACCCAGTGAAGTGAACACACACACAAACCCGGAGCAGTGGGCAGCCTTAAGCAGTGTGGCACCCGGGGGTCAGTGTCTGAAACCCACCAGACTGGGATTTGAANAAAAAAAAAAAAAAAAAAAAAAAGGCAAAAGCCCGGATTCTGAGCTTGGAGCATGTGCTCACAGTTGCGCATGACTAGTTCCAAAGCAAAGGTATCAAGTAGTGGCAGGCTACCCCTGAGGAACCTGCTGCCAAGACCTCACAAGTGACATGGATCGGAGCCCACGGTTCTCTTCACTCCCCAACCAGCTGGCGAGCGATTAAAACCACTGAAACAATGGGGAGCACACTCGAGCAGAAAACTGAAAACGGCGCGAGCCCAGGGGAAGAGGATAGGGCTCTTCACAATTTGCGCACTCGGGGCCCACGCGAGGGGCCACGCGTGTGCTAAAGTGCGGCCCGCGTTTACAAGAGGCCATTCTGAACACCCATCCAGCCGTGACCTTTCAGACCTTCAGGCACAGGCAGTTATTCTCAGAGCTCCTGAAACAGCATCACCCCCCACCAGTGACTCTGTATTGGCCCAAAATGGCCCACTTTTATGTTTTCGTTCGGGGGGGGAAAGGGAAACGAACGAAAAAGGGGAAACAGCCACACACTGGAGCATAAACAAACACTCACCTCTACTCGAATTTCATAGATGAGCGATTTGCAGTGGTTTAAAGTACTTGAGTAAATGGACTTTGTTACTTTAACTTTTTTTGCTAACTTTGTACTTGTAGGAAGTATCAAAAATATAAGCAACTGTTACTCTCTACTTGACTACATTTGTGATTGAGTATATGTCTCTTAACTCAAATACATTTCAATGGACACTTACATTGTGATTGTGCGCCACAAATCAAAATGTTTTTCTACCGCGGTTCATTTCTTGAGCGGACGAGGTGATATCACCATCTGCAGGATGCTGGAGGTACTGGATGCTGTTTAGCAGCTAAATCACATGAACGTGAATAAGCAGTTGCACTTTTTGGACATTTGAGTTTGACTGAAACTGATTTTTTGTTTTTTGTATATTTTTTAGATATATTTATCATTTGTTCTGCCGCTTTGAAACATTGAGGTGTTAAGTTTCATTTCAATAGAGGGAAATAAACCCTCAAAAATGAAGAGCTTCTTGTTTTTCCACATTTCTTGGTGTTTTTTGAGCCTACATTCAGTACGAGTAAAATACTAAAGATCTTCGTCTTTGGAATTGGGGACTTGTAATGGAGTCATTTTTACAGTATGGCACCAGTACTTTTACTCAAGTCTGGTTTTCACTTTACACCTCTGGCCATTTGTAAAGTAGGCTTACATTTCCATTCCTAACCAACCAGCAGATCAGGAACACAACTCAACGGCGTTTTGTCAGGCATTCACGAGGAGCATCCCAACAAGTGGAATCCGAGCGATTCATCAGATACAGTTCTTTGTTCCAACACGCCATGAGCACAAGGAAGCGCCATAATGGACAATCAAAACATTAATGCAAATTAAACAGTCCCGACGTGAAAAAACAGGCACGGCTGAGCGGTATTCACCCCCTAAACAAAAGGCAGATTTTATAGCACCTGTCCTAAAGTGCCTCTTCTCGGAAAATGGAGGAAATAAAGCCAAAGACAGAGCGGGAAGAGAAAAAAAAACTTCCCAAAAACAGCAGTCAAAACAGAGCTTCCAGAAGGCACCCCCCTTTTTCATGCTAATTCATGAGAGGCAGCCATATTGTTTATTGTACCCGGGCACAATGCAGGACATCTGCCAGTTAGCGTTAGTGTAATTCCTTCCCCATGCTTCATTAGGCTCTCCTTTATGAACCCAGGGACAGGCCTGGGGAAGGCGCAGGGCCGAAGAGCCAGGCCACACTGCCCAGCGCAGGGCCGGCTGCTTGATCTCCTTCCAGCTCATTTGATTCCCGGGGCCCCTCTCATCAATTAGCATGCGGTGGGTCTGGAACGGGGCAGAAGTGGGCAGTTTGGGGGCTGGATGGGGTGGAGGCTGGGACCTCTGCAATCTGGTGTCTTTAGGAGGGTGGATGAAGTTGTCGGGCCGCACTATCTGCGAGTGATGTCTGTTATCTAGCGTCCCATTGTGCCAGCCAGGTTGAAGACGAACGGTCTTCATAGCTGGAATTCTTCGTATTTTCCGAGCATGAAGCACTAATGCGATTACACTCGTTTAATCCATTGCTGGGTTTTCTTAATCTATATCCACCAACCATCCATATGACGTTTTTATCAATACATTTGTTAATTGTTGATCTTTAGAATCAGGGTATCAAAACCGGATGAATGTTTCTAGAAGCCAAAACTGCTCAAAAGTCCCTTTGATATAGAATCCATCTCCGCTGATACACAAAACGTGCAAAGGAAGCCCCTCAGGTGCCACCGTTCCATTTTTTCACCCATGAAAATCTTCCTTCAATTGTGACACTAACAACAATGAAAGAAATATACTCTGTTCCAGCACGCGACGTCAGATGACCCAGAGGAAAACGTCGCGAAATATGATAAATGGATTTGTAAGACTAGCATGTGGGAAAGAGACAAAATAGATTAGAGCGTGGTGGATAATCAGGACACAAGCGCGTGAAAGAAAATCCGACATTTCCGCTCAAAGCCTCACTACAGTCGGGCGTAACACGAGACTATCTGGATAGAAAAGTGATATCTGGGAAGAAGTTCTTGCATGGTTAGGGAGCCTAGTCCGACTTTGACATGAAGAACTAGCGTATGCAAACTAAAGCAACATTCCTCAGGCCAATCTTTGGTCAAAGCCGAGCTGAATGAAAATAGAGGCACGCAGCCCTTTAATTAGAAGCCCATCCACCACACGCACAGCCCATCAAACAGACACGGCTCTGTGATCTGAAGGAGCTTTATCCTTCATCTGGGAGATGGGAAGGCAAGAAAACACTTCTTTTGGAGCCACTCTGTAAATACGAAGCGTTCAATGGGAAGCCCAACGCTTGAAAAAGTTCAATATTAGTGGCATTCCTAGATTCTTCCCAGCATCACCTTTCAGTGTAAAGGAAGGCATGACATGTAAGTGATTGTGATGGTGGTGGTGGTACCTTAATGGTTTCAGGCGGCACTCCAGGATCAGGTACTTTCTCCAAATATGTGGTTAAATCTTGGTCCACGTGCTCAAAGACCAAGGTTAGTTTGGTTTCGCGGTCGGTCCGGGAAACTGTGCATACGTCGAACAACCTAAAAAAAGAAAATAGTATGGTAAGAAAAAACAATCTAGGAAAAAGGTTTTAAAACAACTTTTATGGTTGGACTGGGAGTACCCAGNCAAGACCCTCACTATCGTAAAGGTATAGCTGATTAAACATCACAGACATCAATTTGTTAGTAATTTAATCAAACAATCATCTACAAGCTAGACTTAATTCAGTTTAGTCAATCTCACTGTAACAATTTTTAATAATAGTTTAAATAATATTTGCATCAAACTCATTAATGACATTTCATAATGCAAGTTTGTACAATTCTGCCATAAAATGTAAGTTTTGCTTTGTATAAAAGCCTCTGACAAATAAATGATTCACATCTATATGTTTGATGCCAACAACTAAGACAAACACATTCACAAGAATGAAGAAGTTACAAAATAAATGTAAGTGAAAGTCAGTAAATCTCTCCGTTTGGCCAAGAAAACCCTTCATGGTAGTTACTCAATCCCATGACATCATTAACTCAAACTCCAGGAAACACTTCCCTCGGAATCCAGATTGTGCTTCCACAATGAAGCTTCTTAACCAACAAAACATATGGCATGAATAATATCCTTAAGCATTAAGAGAAGCTGCCTGAACTTTTATAGTGTTCCAACACAGGATTCATGCTCGTATGAAATCCCGAGACGTGGTCTTTATGGTCAAATGAAACCGGAAGAAACCCATCTGCCTCAAGGGAAAAAAAGGAACCTTTAATACTAACATTGTTCATTAATCGTAGCTGAAAGAAAAAACCGTCCTTGTGAACAGAGCTGCAAGACTTCAGTGCGGAACTCAATGACAAGGTCAGACCTTGAGCGAGGCCAGTGACGTGAGCTCGGACGTCTAATGAATGAACTTGATAAGCCCTTAAACTCAACTTCCACCGACTTTAAACCACCTGAGCACGAAAACAAGATTACTTCCGAAATGTCATGTGAACGCTCATGAACTGGCAATAGAGAATGACCTTGAGATTTGCAAAAGAAAACAAGCAAATTAAAATGCATCTAGATGGCCTCAGATATTCCCGGATTGGTGGTTTCACATCTGTGCATAAAGGTCAGCAATGGATATTGTTTCATTAAAAAAAAAAGCAAACGTGGATTGTCTGTTTGCGTCAATGGTAACATTTGCTTTTGGCAAATCCAATTATTAAAACAATGTGAGGCACGGGATTTTGGAAGGCAAATAAACTGACTTTTGGTGAAATCACAGAACGCAATCATGCTTCCAAATAAATGATTTATCAATGAACTTAAACATTCCTACTTTTATGACAACAAACTCCAATAAGAAGATGAGCTCTGAATAAAACACTGAAATACTAAATAAGCAGTGTATATTAAGTGCTGTTCACTAGCATTATTAGAACATAACCCGACAATCGGCACGAATGACACAGCGTCAAGTCAAATCTTCGAAAACCAGTTGGCGTAAAAAGCCACATCATAAGCATGAGTCGTCAGCTGGAAAGTCAACCTTCATGTACTTTTAAACTCGGGGTTATCCCGCGAACAGTCGCATATTGAGTGTACAGTGGCGTGACAGGAAACCAGAACCTCTATAGCTCTTGATGGAGCTATATTTAATGTATAACGCTTCTGTAGTCCTGGATACAGCCATTTAATCTCTCCCTGTACAACCTGTATAAGGCTGAAAAGACAAATAAAACTGCTCATCCGCTACATGCTATATGATATGCTATTATTTGAGCAATTATCTGCTTTACAAAAAAAGAAATACCTACATTTATGCTATTATGAATGAAAGAATGAATAGATACTGTATCCCACAAAGGGGAAGTGTCTGTGTTGCAGCAGCAACTGAAAACGGTACAATAAAAAAAAATTGTGAATGGCAAATGCCACAAATTTGATCCAAAGTGCCCTGTATGCATTACATTTACACATCGTGAAGACTTTATTCTTTGTTTAAGAATCAAACTTAATAAAAGTTGAAACTTTAATCCCTCAGTGGAAACACACACAAACTCGGAGCAGTGGGCGGCAACAAAATGTGGCATGTGGGGGTGCAGAACCAGCCTGAGCGGGACTTGAACTTGCAACCCTCTTGGGCACAAGTCCAATTCCCAACCACAGGATCAGTGTTTCAGCGTCATTGTCGGTGTGGTCAAAACTTAACCCCAACAGGGCCAAATTGCGCAGGTTAATTTTTAGTGACAGTTATGGAAAAACCGAGATTAATTCATAGCGTGTGTGCACTTTATCAGTGGTGCACCAGCTCTGTGTACAAGTAAACAAACAGAGTAAATATGACATGCGGATGAAGAGTAAGACCCCCACCATCCACTTACCTGACCACGTTAGGATGCTCGAAAGACTCCAGCTGCCTGAGTACCGCCACCTCCCGGATGGTGGACAGCGGCATCCCCTCCTCCTCCGTCTGCACCCGAACTCTTTTCAGGGCGACAAAGCGCCCCCCGTTCTTCAAGTCTCGTGCTTTGTACACCTTTCCGTAGGCGCCTTCGCCGATCTCAGCCACGGGCTCGTATTGTTGCGTCAAACTTTCTTTGTCCATTTTTCCTCGAGGCGAGGTACTGCGGGGAATCCCGAAACGTGACGAGCGCGCGGATGTTTCACAAAGGCATTATTGGGAGAGCGGCACTGGCACGTGCACTGCCTGTTGAGCGAGGGCACAAAAGGAGGCAGAGGTAAACACAAGTGTGTTCATGGTTAAATCAGATCTTATCGACTTGAGACAACAAGCCTAACGTAAACAGAGACACCCCAACAATCACCCAACCGCAACTCACTAAATGCAACATGTGGAATAAAAATATACAATGCGATAAAGATCGAGCTTTTTTTGGAGCGGGGCTATAATAAACGAAAATTAATTATTCCGGCATGCATCCTGTTCTTATCACGAGTGTGTCTACAGGTGTTCTTTTAATGATTGCGTTTCCTGCCTTCGTGTCACATGACCACAAAATGGCTCCCTTCATGATAGTTGTACCGCACAGGGTTTGATTTCCCTGGCAAAGCTGTATTTGTTATTATCGTTCTGCCACACGATTTAAAGGACGTCAACGCGACACTGAAACGTCAACGAATCAAACGGTTTATCGCGATTGTGCGTCTTACCAAGACACTCCACGTTACTTTGATAGCAAAATAAGTTTTCAAAAAAAAAAAAGTTAAAATTACTTCAAATATTGTCGAAACAAATGTCACCACATCTGGCATTAGAATCGTGTTTTCCGACGCTTATTTAGAAAAACAAAAGCACGTTACGTCAATATGAAAATCCGCTATTCCGTTACAAAAGCAACAAGCCGAACCTGCATTATATCAATGACCGAGTAAATAAAGCGCTAATTAGTTGTTTGTAAGGTCAACATTGCCCGTGTGTTTCTTTGTGCTCGTCGTCTCCGAGCACGTGGTTGTCTACTGATTGTTTAACTGCATATCAACGCAGGCGAAAGCTCCACCGCGTGAACTCGCCCGCAGACTTTCCAACTCAGCACGTGCTCACGCAAACACACGGACACCAAAACGCACGAAACCGGCGGAAGTTACCCAGATTGCTGCGTTGCGCCCGGAGAGTCGCGTCATTCATAAAGTTGTGGAAGTTTCCCAGCGTCCCCGCACACATCACAGCGCGTGCGGTATCCACGCCACGGGCCACACAGGTAGTCTGATGGTGCACGCGCGGAGAAGCCCCATCTCCCAGGAACCGCCACCCGCGTGAAAGATCTCCCGTCCCGTTCAGCCTCTGGCGGATATAAAGTGGCCGCTCTTCATCGATCTGCTATTCCCGTCCTTCCCCCTTTGCTGTTCCCATCTATGCGGGAATATTCTGTATGTGTGCGCGCGCGCGTGCGTGTGTGTGTGTGTGTGTGTGTGTGTGTGTGCGGGCGCTCGCTCTCCTCCGCGCTTTCCCACGCTGGCTGAATGTGGCTTGACCCCCTTCAGAGCAGTTTGACACAGAGCAGGAGCGTTTCCGCATTCCTCGCCGACTACAAAGACTGAGCCGCCTCCTCTTGCTTTCTCCATGCCTGCTCGCTCCTCTTGCCATTCATGCCGCTTTTTTTGTTTTTGTCGTGGTGTCAAAACGGGATCACCGCAGGGAAAGAGGAGAAGCGCTGAAAGGTTATTTGATGCGCGCAGACCCGGTTTTCCCCCTTTTTTTGCGGTGTGGAAATGATGTGGTGATGAAACGATTTTAAGACACTGGCACTGTAAACATATCGTTTTCACCTTGACGTTTCGCCCCTGCGCACTATCGCGTGGACACAGGTGATGATCATGTGACACGTGTGTCACGTGACTGCCGTATCAAAGTAACATATTGTATCGTATAGGCACCGTTTCATACTGTATAACACTGTTATTAGGGTTGTGGTTTTTTATTTTAAAGTGTATTTTAACTGCAAATGGAAACTGGAAACTTTGTTTTGAAATATACCAATGAGTTTATATCAGGGTTTACTCATTGTCACAAAAATATATTTTTGATACGCAGTTTATCAGGCGATAAAGTACATTTTGTAGATAAATACATTTTCACGTACATTTCACTCACGTACATTCACACTATTGAGAAATGTGTCTTGTCACACAACCTCACAAATGTTTGTTAATGCTTAAAGGAGAATGCTGAGTTTTCAATTAAGAAAAAAGTAACTGCTAAATATATTCTTCCTGAAGTCGGGGTAAAGTCTTTTAGTTTGCGGAAGCAGACGCCATAATAAGGATCTACAACATGGTCCGGTATTACCCAACAAACCACACACCGGGTCAATGGAAACAAAGGGAGAACTTGCTTAATTTTTCATTGTTCCATTTTCAAAAACATTGCTGTCTCTTTTGTAAGAAAATAAAATGCAGCATTTGGACCGCCGAAAAAACGAATGAACTGAACTAAACAATCGATTTCAATGCAGTTCGGCTTGCGGCAGATGACACGTCTGATGGGTTTGTCCGTGTCCCCATGTCTGCCCTTCTTACAATTCCACGTTTTTTGCATCACAAAGCACACATCACACACAATGGAGTCCAAACCAATATCTGAGAAAGCTTCCCTGTACATTTATGCATCATGATTGTTCATTTTTAATAAGCCCTGAGAGCCATTTGCCAGATTGAATACATTAGCATGGATATATATGCGCGATATACAGTGAAAAACAATAGGCGGGTTTGTGTGTGGCACGCTGGTCTCTTGAGACGTGCCAAACCAGTCACTTTGAAAAGGGAGAAACGGTCACACGTTTAAAAAGTTAAAAGTGAGAGACAGATGGAATGAAATATGAGTCAGTCCAAGCTTATGCGAAACAGAACTTTAGCGAAAAAGTCCCAAGATTCGATTGAATGCGAGGACGGGAAAACACAGACTCATCTTGAAAAGAATCAGAACTGCTTTTAACGTTTAGCGTAAAAGATGAAAAGGAATTTTGCGGCTGAGATAATTGTCACTTGCCGAGGCATTTTAATTGTCTACCCGGGAAAAGCTGTAATGGTTTATGAAGTAAAACACGCTTTAAATCGAGTATGGTGGAAAAACAAAACAGTGTGGAGGATAAAAACACCTACATGTTGTAAATGTCGGCTTAGCATTTGCCTTCTGTCGCTTTCGGGAAACTTTGACATGATTTATTTTCCTTAAATGCATTTTCATGTGCTTTTTTGAAAGAAAAAACGGTAATTTCTAAACAGATGTGTCAACAGTTGCATATACAATATCACCCCCCCCCCCCTTCTTTTTCTCTCTCTCTCTCACTCTCTCTTCCCATCTCACATTTTTTATTCTCTCTTTCTATTTCTCTTTCTAATCTCGCTCCTCATTCTCTCTATGACTCGATTTTCATCTTTTTTTTTGCTTTCGTTCTGTCTCTGTCCTTATTTCTCTCTCTGTCTCTATTCATCTCTTTCCTCTTGCTTTCTCTGTCTGTCTGTCTGTCTCTTTCACCTCTCTCCTTGCCCACTCACTCTATCTCTCTGCAGCGTGTTCTGCTTCTATATTCTCACTTTCTGCTTCCATGCTGTCTGTCTCTTTCTTTATCATCATTCTTTCACTTTTTCTTCCAGTCTCTCTGTTACTTTCTGACTCTCCTTGCATCTTTTTCTTGTGTTCTTTTTCGCTTACTCTCTCTCTCTCTCTCTCTCTCTCTCTCTCTCTTTCTGTCTCTCCCTCCCTCCCTCTTTGTCATTTGTTTTCAGGTGCTCGGTAAAAGGATCTAATCATACACTACCACCGCCATTTAAATGACAATCTCGGTGGATATCTGAGAAGCTTGAGTGGCAGATGGAGATCAGCCTGGCTATGTAAGAGAGACTCTTTCCAGCACTGGACCAGAGGAGAACAGGTGACATGATGTCAGATTACCTTTCCACCCCATACACTTCTAACACGCCACCAGTCGGCCCGACAGCAGCCTCCCGGATCGGCTTTCCCAAATCAGATTCAGCCACACATGGAGGCCGAAATCTGTGAAAATGATACTGACAGTCCTCATGTTACTCCTAGTCAATGCCATGTCCGTTCTGCGCACATCTTTCACTCTAATCGAACATATTCTTAATGAGTATGATAATATGCGGAATTGGAACCATATCATTGGAGGATTAAATGACACTTATCTGTCTTATATTATACTTTGAGTTGGTTTTTTCCAGAGATTCGAACCCACAATCCCGGTGTTGCCATCACATTCCATGGGAAACGTGGAAAGCTCCACCCTGGTGATCTTCTGTCTCATCTCTGTCACTGACAGTGCGTCCTGTTTCTGTTTATAAGCCTGATTAAACGTTAGAGGCCTGTTTCATTGCTTATTAAAGGAGACGTGCAGCATAAGCACACGACATCTTTTCAAACAATTCAGCGAGGCTGCGAATCCACTCTGATACGAAACATCTGCTCCGAACATCTCCAATCAATCTCAGCATCAGGCTCAGAGACAATGCGCAGTTGTTTTTCCACACTGGATTGGATTTTCATCTTTTTTCCGAGTTTTCTTCCCCCCTCTAGTCTCCCAAGTTCAATCCAGGCTGCTGGTAAAGCCTTCCCCGGATCAGGCCCCTTAAGACAAGACTCTTTCTGTCGAGCATTTCCATGGAAACCGAGGAACCAACTTGAGGAGGAACATAAAAACGTGCTTTTTGGAGGAAAGGAGGAACACCTGCTACCTCTGCAAATGGACGGACACAACGCTCCCACACATGGCACCGCACAGACTTTCAATGAGACCCTTACATCTGTTATCACTTACATGAATAGATGTTTTATCAGTGATTTGTGAGGAGACGGCACGCTGTCGGAATAAGCAGAGCGAGGACGCATCTCAAAGCCTCCACTGTCGCCGTGGAGCATCCAAACAAACGTCCTCTCACCGCAAGAATTTGCTAATATTGAGAGGATTAGGCTACTCATTAGTTAAACTAACCAGCTAAACTGGGTTAAAACAGACTAAGGGATGGAATTGCCCATCAGGAGAGTCTCTGCTAGCACAAAGAGTTTTTTCCATCCTAAAGCGGTGACGAGGGGCCTTCAAGGGTCAGCGTTTCTCTGGCCGTATGTGAATGGTCCTGGAAAGCATCAAGAGCATTTTTGATTCCTTCATTAACGGCATTAATCATTAACCCAGTGGCCATTGTCCCCGGCCAGCTGTCTACTGTTTATTCTGCGCTAAGCTTCGTGTTAGCCGAGCTCACACTGAGCTGCCCATTTCACTTGCAAAAATCTGACAGCTGCTCCTCACATTCATGTGAAAATGAAGCCTTGCTCCAAAAAAAAACCCGGCTACGCTTGGAAGGGCACGACATATGAATGCACTGTACATCCAGCGTGGCTGACCTGCAGTCTATTTTGGGGTCAACTGGGGTCAGCTAGGCCAATGAAGATGCTTCAGTGGAGAGGCCGAATGGTCTTCAGTCATCTCAGGTGTAAAGAGTGGCTGAAAACCGTACTTGAGTGAAAGTACAGTTACCTTAC
>SOMO01000065.1:296727-308926 GCA_028128575.1 Paedocypris carbunculus
GAACGTTCCGGCTGCTCTTACCAATTGGGAAATCGGCCTCCAGATCCATCTGGATCTCCTCTGCTGATGTCGAGCTTGTGAGGGGAGTTATGATTCCAGTCTGATCTTGGTGAAAGCAAGACCAAAAAAAAGCTCTTATTTGTAACCAAAGAAACTTCCAACAGGGACATGAAACCATGTATTTTGTGTGAATTACCAGCCGAGTTGTTTTGTTCCTTAGATGCTTCTTCTGCCGTCATGCTGGTGGTCTTGTCTTTGATCTCCTGAATGCTCTTTGCGATTCCTTCTGCACTGTCCAGGGTTGTTGGAAAGAACACGGGCACTGGCACCTGCATCAAAAAAACAAAAAATCACCTGTAGTTGTTTGATGCTTCTTTATATCATCTACAAAACTAATACATCACTTTTAACCTGTCAAAAAACACACAAGGTGCATGATTGAGAAGAACTTACAGGTAGTGGTATCCCCACAGGCTTTGGGGTGTACTGGGTGTAAAGATTCATAGGAACTGGAACATAGACTGGCACTGGAACTGGAAGAACTGTTGAGTAAGGTTCTTCTGAAAGACATGTGCAACTGAGTGAGACACACACAAAGCTTCTCNTAATACATCACTTTTAACCTGTCAAAAAACACACAAGGTGCATGATTGAGAAGAACTTACAGGTAGTGGTATCCCCACAGGCTTTGGGGTGTACTGGGTGTAAAGATTCATAGGAACTGGAACATAGACTGGCACTGGAACTGGAAGAACTGTTGAGTAAGGTTCTTCTGAAAGACATGTGCAACTGAGTGAGACACACACAAAGCTTCTCGCGTCGGCTCCGGTGTGTGTGTGTGTGTGTGTGTGTGTGTGTGTGTACCTGTCTGTGTGCTCATTTCAAAGACATTGGGTTTACTGGAAGTGCCTTTGTTCTCGTTTACAGATTTACACAGTACGGCTTTGTTCTTAAGAACTCGAGTTGGTGATGGAGCACTTGTTGCCGTTTTTGCCATGTCTGCCTGTGACATGCCTGNGAAGTGCCTTTGTTCTCGTTTACAGATTTACACAGTACGGCTTTGTTCTTAAGAACTCGAGTTGGTGATGGAGCACTTGTTGCCGTTTTTGCCATGTCTGCCTGTGACATGCCTGTTAACTGAAAATACAGAACGATTAGGGTTCATTTCACACTTTTTAAAACGACTTAAAGTGACTTTAAAGTGTCAACTCACCTTTTCAGTCATTTTTAAAGGTGCCACTGGATCATAGCCTATGGACAAAAAAATGTGGAGTCCAACTGTCTACTGGAGTCTAATATTCATTAAAAGAAGACTTATTTATTATTTTTTAGATTTAAATTTTTCAAATATTTTTTTATTCAATACATAAAAGTGTGTTATCTATCTATCTATCTATCTATCTATCTATCTATCTATCTATCTATCTATCTATCTATCTATTTATCTATCTATCTATCTGTCCATCCTTCTATCTACAGTATCTATCTATATATCCATCCATCTACAGTATCTATCCATCTATATATCCATCCATCTACATATCCATCCATCTACAGTATAAACCCATCTATATATCCATCCATCTACAGTATCTATCCATCTATATATCCATCCATCCATCTACATATCCATCCATCTACAGTATCTAACCATCTATATATCCATCCATCTATATATCCATCCATCTACAGTATCCATCCATCTACATATCCATCCATCTACAGTATCTACCCATCTATATATCCATCCGTCTACAGTATCTACCCATCTATATATCCATCCGTCTACAGTATCTATCCATCCATCTACAGAATCCATCCCTCCCTCCCTCCCTCCATCTCCATCTCTCAAATAACTTTTGGGTAAAATCATATGATAAATAAATTAAGTTATTGTAAAAAATCCGTTTCGTCTATTGTAAAATCGGCACTCGACCTGAAAATATGTCTAACCGCAAATAAACGTTAATCACCCTGCAGATCCTTTCTACCCGGGACCCTTGGCTTTTCTTTGGACGGCGATGCGAGCGACATGACGTTGGAAATGACCGGTGAGAGAGTACACGCTGAAGTGGTAGTAGCTGGAGATGGCACTGGACTTGCTCCTGAAGGACATCAAGCGTTTAGAAACAAGACCAAACAGATCAACTACTTCTTACTTCCACAACATAAGGAGCCATACTCGGTTCAGGGAGAGATTTGCCGACATGAGCTTTCACAACGGTTCCTTGCAAACTACAGAAGAACATGAGACACTGCAGACTGCAGAAGTGTTTCATCTCCCCCAGCCACTGCACGGATTCCGTCATCTTCTTCTTCTGCTTGCACATGGAGCACTTCAGTTCCTGCCAGAAACAAACTCAGAATCATTCTAGCGGCCACATTCACGTACTAAATTCAAGAAACTACCTGACGTGTGAATAAGTTCTGATGAGTGGCGCATATATTTCCGCAAAACTCTTCTTCTTTGTCGCCAACGACTTGTAGGATTTGCGTTTGAGCCGAGCCTGAACAGTAGAAGCAGCGGCGACAGTGTTTCTCTCCCCAGCGCTTCACAAGGTCAGTGTAATACAGATGCGTACAGTCTGAAGGACAGAAGAAATTACATTTTTATCTATAGGCACCTTCCCATTATTTATTTATTCAAACATGTATACATGACAAATAATAACAACATAAAAGCCACAACATCATAATACTAGTACATATTGTAGTATCATATTGTTCATTTCCATAATACATGTTTGAAAGGGAGTAGAAAGTACAACTTATCTAGTCCTACCGCCTTTTATATTCCACTTTAACACAAAGACTGTATCCACAGCAACATCATAATTTAACTTAGACCTTGACACAACATAAATCGATAACAAAAAATTTGACAACATTTTTAATTATTCCGTGTTTTTAATGTAGTTCGAACGAATGTCCTGTTATTATTCATGTTTGAAAAGTTTGTACATTGTTCCCTTAAATTATTCCGACACTGAACTTACCGACACTACAAAAAAAACGGTCGACTTTATCGATCCTCTTCACGTGCTTCACAATGGCCTCGCGCTTGCAGTGTTCGCAGCGAGCTGATATATTGGAGTCTTTTCTGAACTCCTCGACACACGTGTCAACACAGAAAGCGTACATCTTTCTCTGCAAGAAACATAACACCAAGTATGATTGATAAACCCATCAGTAGCTTTTCTCTGGTCACACACCCTCATGAATCGAGACAATTCAGGGTTTTATAACTTTTGAAGCACAAAAATATGAAACAAGATGGAGTACAGTATGAGGAAAGAGCTAAACTTACCCTGCTTGATGTGGAGGACAGGAAGATGGAGAAGATTAATGTTTGGAGGACGATTCTCCCTCACTAATGGTATTGGGAAGATCTCCACCAGGGGTCTTTCTGTCATCCATTTTGGTAAGAAATGTGTCAAGATCTACTTGTCTTTTCCTGCTCTCCATAACCTCCCGAAAATGAGAGACCACGTTATCGTTCATCAGATTTAATACTCTGTTCACCACGGTAATGTTGGGGTGGTGCTTTGCGAAAAAATCCTGGCATTCCTTCCATTTTTCCATGATGGAGTTCAGCGTGTCAAAGGTGATCTCCTCCTCCTCCTCCTCTTTCATAGTGCAAAGTTCTCTTTGTTGCTCACGGTGGAGTTCTGAAAGTTCTTCAGTTGTGAGCTCCTCCTTATGTTCCTCAACAAGTTCCTCTATGTCTGCACCTTCCACGTTGAGACCCAAACCTCTGCCCATTGACACAATCTCATCCATTATCTCCGAATCAGTCTCTTCCAGGTCACATTCACTGACGCAATCTGGCCACAGCTTCCTCCAGGCGGAATTCAAGGTCCAATACGTCACTTCATCCCAGGCTTTGTCGATAAGACTGATGCAGTCGACAACATTGAAATGCTTCTTCCAGAATTCCTTGAGGCTGGAAGACATCTCGTCAGTCACATGAGAGGAGCACATAGAGAAGAGTGCCTTTGTGTACAGCTTCTTAAAGTTGCTGATCACGTGCTGGTCCATGGGCTGGAGAAGAGGTGTTGTGTTTGGCGGCAAGAACCTGACTTTTATGAAGTCATACTCAACACCCATTTCATACATCAAGTCTGGAGGATGTGCCGGAGCAGAGTCCATCAGGAGAAGACATCTTTCAGGCAGTCCGTTGTCAGAAAGATAGTTCTTCACAGTGGGTGCAAACACCAGGCAAAGCCATTCCATGAACAGCTTCCTTGTGACCCAAGCTTTGGCATTGGATCTCCACATGACCGGCAGTCTAGATGGGTCCACGTTCTGTTCTCGGAAAGCAAGAGGGGTCTGCGTATGGTAAACCAGTAGTGGCTTGATCTTCAGATCAGCACTGGCATTGGCACACAACAGAAGAGTCAATCTGTCCTTCATGGGCTTGTGTCCAGACAACATCATCTCCTCCTGAGTGATATGGGTTCTGTTTGGCAACTTCTTCCAAAAAAGCCCAGTTTCATCACAGTTGAAGACTTGTTGAGCAGTGTATCCTTCAGCTTTCAGGAACTCGACAAACTCTTTCTTGAAGGCTTCTGCTGCCACCTTGTGAGACTTGGAAGCCTTTCCATATCTTGTCACACTACGGATGCCACTTCTCTTGCAGAACTTCTCAAACCATCCTCTGCTGGCCTTAAACTTGTGGCTGGCCGAGCTCGTGGACGGGTTGTTTTTAAGCAAGTCGCCGTGCAAGTTCCTGGCCTTCTCGCAGATCCTCGTTTCACTGACGCTTTTACCGGCCAGTTGATTCTCATTCAGCCACACTAACAGAAGCTTCTCCACGTCCTCCAGCACTTGCGTTCTCTGCTTGGATAGGGTTGTCACCCCTTTGGCCACATCAGCCATTTTTATTTCAACTCTCCTTTTTAAAATGGTCGAAATTGTCGACTTGGCCATGTTGTACTCCAAGGCCAGATCCGTCACACGGATTCCACATTCGTGCTTTTCTATAATTTCCTTCTTCAGTGCAATGGTTAATTTCTTGCCAACCTTGTGGTTACCATGCACATTCTTTGCACCTTCATTACACTTCGGCTCGTTCCATTCACCAGCATTACTTCTCCCAATGTTCTTCTTGCTGTGAATGTTCTTTGGAGCCAGACTGGATGTCCGATAGAGTAAGTGCTAAAAAGCACACAAAAAACACTTTACAGAAAGCGTGAACAGAAAAACTGTACAGTAATGCTGAAAGTGCTAAAAAGCACACAAACGCTTTACCACATCTGTACCCAGGAATTTTGTACAGTACACAATAAAAAGCCGATCAAACAGAAATCTGGGGATTCTGGGAATTCTTGCCTGCAGACGCTGAGTCAGCACATTTTAAGCTTCTGTATCTGTAATTGTTTTTGAACAAAAAGCTCACATAACACAACAATTTGAAACATTTGAAATTTAAATAAACCTAAAAACCTCTAAAAGCGTCTTAAGTGTTCAACAAAAAAAGTATAATAACGGCTTAATTCACAAATCTGTCTGTATATAATTTATTTGCCAGATTACAAGGCGGACGGTCAATTTCTAAACAGGAATTTAAACCAGTTTCCTAAAAAATACTGTACATTTTCCATAAAATACTTCCAGTTGTTGTTCCCATTTTTGGGCTGAGTATGTGTAAAATATTTAGAAATACTGTATGTTCAATACATTTCAGTGTTGGCCTATATATTTCTACACATATACTTTACAAACACACACATGTATATTTATAGATATAACACTTAGCTCATGTCACCACAATTATATTTGGATACTTAGGTAGCGTTTACCTCATCCGAAACAGACGTTAAAACCAATTTAAAACAGCGCTTGACCAAAAATAGAAGAGTGACTACAACACATCAGCCACAACATTTCAACCCCATTTAATAAAACTGCATTTATTAAGAAGTTGTCATTTTATTAGAATCAGGCTTTGAGGATAAAGCACAAGATATGATGGAGAAAGCTACCTAGGCTTATGCTCTTCGTCTAACATGCAGGGTACATGAACAATATTTGGCTGGTAAAACACCACAGAAATGGCACGATAAGTGGGGAATAAAAATGCCAAGAACTCATTGGAGCTCAGGCTAGTGAGACATCTGCGTGTGCATGTTCTTCACAAGCACTTTGAGATTCGGTTTCTGGTCGCTGATGGCCGCTCTCAGATAATTTAAGAAATGCTTATCGTTCAGACGAGTGCGGTGTTTAGACTTTATAATATTCATGGCCGATATGGAGCTCTCGCACACGTGTGTGGAGCCGAAGCAGGTCAGGATCTTCTGAGCGCACTGAATAAGAGCCGGATAGGTGTCAGTGGGGACGACGGACATCCAGAAGACATCGACGCTCATCTCCTTGTGTCTCTCTTTGAGGAAGGTGTTGTGCTGCAGCTCGATCAGCTGCTCCTCAAACATGGCCTTGTTGACTCCGCTCAGATGATCTCGGACCGCCACTGATGTGGACATCACGTCGCACGCAAACGGGTTTTCTGTGAATCCCAGCACCGGCTCCATGACCTTGATGTCGGAAAACCGTTGGGAAAACTGCTCTTGGAGCTCCATGAGGTACGACAGGTAGGCATCGGGTGGCATGGACTGCATGACGGACTGCAGAACCGGGAAGTGAGTCAGGTCGTTGTCTCTGACTTGTCGGGTAAACAGGTCCAGTTTGGTTTCGAAGGCGGCTAAATCGTTAAACACCATTGGGAGGGTTTTGTGTCCGTCTTGAAGTTTGTGATAAAGTGCGTTCAGGTGGCACAACAGGTCGGTCAGGAAGCCAGCGCTTTCGATAAGCGAATCGTCGTTCAGCAGTGACAATAACTGGTTTTGGGCCTTCTCTGTCAGGACCGCCTGGACGGCAGGAAGCAGTTTGATGAAATGGCCTAGAATCTTCCCACGGTTGAGCCATCGATCGCCGGGGTGGATCGCCGATTTACCGTTGGAACTCTCACACTCTTCAAAAAGCGGCCGAAGCTCTTCGTGCTTCAGTGCGTGTGTACAAACGAACTTGACGATCTTCACGACGCTCTCCATGGTCTCTTTGAGGACGCCGCCTCTCAGCTCGCAGCACAACTGCTCCAGGCTCAGAATACAATGATAGGAAAAAAACGAGGACATTTCGGGATCGTTTCGGAGCAACGAGATCAGTCCTTTGTCCTTATCCATCATGGACGGAGCTCCGTTGGTAGTCACGGAGACCAGGTTTTTTAGGTTGATGTTTTTGCCCGGGCCGTGGAAGAACTCTTTAAGCGCCTGGTACATCTCCTCTCCTTGCGTTTGGCTTTTTAATGTGAGCAAAGTCAGCATTTCTTCAGCAAACCTGTCGCCTCTCAGAAAACGGACCCAGACCAAGACGTGCGTGGTACCTGCGGTGTACGTGGACTCGTTTAACGCCAGACTGAAACACTCGGCACTCTCGATGTCGTTTAAAAGCTGGGAGAAGATGCTCTCTGTCATGTCTTCTACTCGACTGCGGATTGTTGACTGGGACAACTGTAGCTTTGAAATCTGCTCAATAATTTCATCCTTATTTTGGAAACCCGAAAACAGGGATTCTGCGCAATCGATGAAGGTCTTCTTCAGAAATTCTCCATCCGTAGCTGGTTTCTTTGCTTTGGCAATATTCCAGGCGATTTTGAACGATGCCTCTGTGACGCAGTCGCTTCGCTTTACGGGAATACAAACCGGGGTTTGTTGAGGCTGGAAGGAATCTCGCAACGTTTGTATTTTGTGCTTTCTAAGTTGGCCGTCCAGAGGAAACGCATCCTTGAAGTCGGCGTGGAGTAATTCGTGGTGTCTTTGCAGATTCGAGCGCTTGAACACTGACATCATCTTTCGACAGATGAGACATATGGGCTTTCCATGTACATCCACAAAAGCAAACTCGTATTCCCAAGCAGGGTTAAAAGTCCTGTTTTCCTCATCCACTTTTCTTCTTTTTGGCTCCATCTAAATAATACCGCAAGTTTAAAAACGTTCTGTGCTTTTCAGTATGTAAAATCACTACATTATTAGACACAGCAGTTTATTATGTCACCAAAATGGTCTTTTCTTTCAATTTGTTTCATGAAAAAAATTACGATGACTGGAATTGAAAAGCTTTTTATTCTGGGACTGAAAATGGAATGCGTGCAGAGAAAAATTGTGTGCAGAGAAACTCCTCTAATTTCAATGATCAAGATTGAACAATCTAAACATGAACACCGTTTTGAATTAGTTATATTGGAAATTATATTTGGAGCTTTGGTGTGATGGCGTCCATGACTGACTTTTGACAAAAAAAGCCAAAGTGGATTCATTTATGATGTAAACCATATAGTTTCATATTTTTGTGCTCATTTTAAAAACAAAATAATAATATTTATAGAAAAAATTTTTAACAGATATTTTTTGGGGAAAACAGTATGCATACAGTAGACACATTTTATCGTTCCAAAACCTCCCCAAAAATCTAATTTCTGCAAAAACACTTTAGAACTACCCAAAAAATGCCCTTAATAAATTTCGTCTTTCTAGAATCTTGACACCATCAAACTTTCATAATCCCACTGCAACAGGGATTCTTCCCCGAAGACCATTACAGGACTAAATAGGAATACGAATATTATGGAAATAGAACTAAAACAAAGCAAAACCTAAATTTGAATCCGCAATAAAAAGGGTCTACTGTACTTGCTAGCACGATTTACACATCATCTTCTGTAGATTTAGTATAGCTGTGAAAACATTACCTTGAACTCCAGCAGCTCAGGCTTGTGAAAGAAGGAAGTGTGGCATTGAGAGCAAGGAATTTTGGTGACCATCTGCCCAGTCTTGCCCGATGAAGAGCTTTCTGCAGGACGTTTCAGAGAAGACTTGCTCTTTGTTGTCACGGGTTGTGAGCTAGACTTGCCCTTAGAATAGACTTCCTGAACAAAGCAAGTTAAGATAATCCTACATTAAATCCATACTTGACTACTCATAAGAAGTGATTGGGTTAAAACATACCTGATAAGCATCAACGCAAGAGTAAGAGCAGAACTTCCGGAGGGTTCCATGAGGTAGTGCAACATGGTACTTAAGGGGTACGTTTTTCTTGCAGTTGAAGCACTCAACTGCAGCATCTTTAGGCGTACAAAAGATGACTTCACTTTTACAACCAAAACTAAGTTGAAATGGTGACTGTATAGACTGGCTTACCTGATAAACCGACACCTTGATTGTTCTTTGCAGTGATGCAGGATGAAGAGCAGTACAACTCTTGGGTTCCGTCTGTGTTCAAGCATTCCATCATGTCCGACAACGCACACTTGTTTTGACACATTTTGCAGCTGACGGGATTGGAGAACTTCTGCGAGGACAATAAAATCCAGTTTCATTTCAGAGTGTTGTAACTACTGTGACAACTCGATTCTTGTTACCTTTTTAAACGATTCTTTGCAGTTGTGCTTACAGAATGTCATGATTCTGTCCTCGATCTGCAGGGTGAAACGAGTACTGCCTAAATGATTGCACGAGACACCGCAGTTCTCGCAGATGTTATTAGTGGAACAGAACTGATTGAAGCAGTCGTAGCTGCACAACTTATGGACGGCACCAGATAAATTGATGGTGTGTGTGTAAACCTAAGAGAAAAAACACCATTAGTTACTATGCAGAAATGAGGGAGGAAATTATGCAAGTATATGTCCAAAAACAATACATGTAGCATTTGCTTTAATACAACTCTGGTGTAGCATTCAAGATAGAGCTGCACAATTCTGAATAAAATGAGAATCACAATTTTTTTGCTTAAAAGATCACGATTCTTGAATTCCTGAATATCAGGTTGTCAAACAACATGTCAAAAAAAACAAAAGCGTTGTCTAACGAACAATCAGCTCGTCAGAGATCAAAAAGTTTGGCAGAATCTTCAAAATGCTGGATTAAGATTGTGAAGGAGTAGAATCGAGATTATTTAACCGTGCAGCTCTAATTCCAGATGTAACAGCACTTATAAAACTCAGACTTGACATTCGCCAACATAACTCGTGGGTATGTGACAAAACGTGACCTTAGAATTAAGTGAGAGAAATTCTACAACAACTTATTCTGACATTTAAAAGTCACAATTTTTTGTTTTCAAACACAACACTTTTTTTGAGGCGTGTAAACTAACAATGCTGATCACAACCAATGTAGATTGCCACATCAACTTTCCATGTCGGTGCAAGACAGCAAACCAAACTCACCAGACTGGTCTTCTGACACACTTGGCAACTGAAGCTCATGGCACTGAGGCATTTCTGGCTGCAGAAATCCTTCGTGGTATCTGCCGGATCCAGCTTGGCACTGACCATGCTCTCTGTGCCTGAGAGATCTCTGCAGAAATGTAAAAAAAACAGTTTGGTCTATGAAAAGGAAAATTTATTGCTAGTCACACAGAAAATTAGGTTTTATCATTGTCGTCGTTTTTGGTTCAGATTTCAGAAACTGCCACTATTTTGAATGTTTTTAATCACAAAGCACACGCTTACCTGCTACAGTGAAAACATGTTTTATTCTGAGGGTTGACTGAAGCGAGGCACTCAACGGAGCAGTACAGTTTAGAGGAACCTTTAGGTTGAAAAGCTGTCTGACCCTTCGACAGGATTTTTCCACATTCTTTGCAGAAAACACCATGCGTGGTGCCAGAAATTAATGAACTAGAGGACAGTTGAGATATTGATACTGGATTCACTGTCGAATCTGTATTATTGAAAACACAAGACATCACATCACATTCTAACATTCTTAAAAACTGCTTAATTTATACATTTATTATCAGTGCAATTTCATCCAAAATGGCAACTTATGACAAAATGTATTAAATGGCATTACATTTTGTAACGTATTATAAAAAGAAACTGTATTTTACCATTGGAGTCGTCACTTCCTCCCACGTGAAAAACCGCACTGATTTGAAACGGATCTGAAATCTAGAAACATAAACAAACATGTGTTTTTTATNTCACAAATAAAAACAACAACAACAAAAAAGTATCTTTCAAAAATAAGCTTTAAATAAAACCACCGACCTGTATCATTCAATTCATCCACGCCAATTTTCATTCTGAGACCTTCAGCCCAGTCCACATCCATTGGCATTTCATCTGAGACATGCTCCACTTTTGTGACCATAAGCTCTTCCATTCGTTGCGACATCTCATCTGTGATAATCAAGTCTTTTGATACGGCTTTGTTTACTTCTTTTCCCAGTATCTGTTAATTGTGTGTATAACGGTCTTGATCGTTCTTCCCCCTTAGGAGAACTGAGAAAAAGAATGATGTTGTCATTTTAGAAAACTGCTTTTCTTCTACATTTTGAACATGGTAGTGATTAAATACATCTATTAAGAATTTAACCAGACCTCTGTACAATTAATACCATTGTGTATGATACACACTTCAGAAATAAGTCTTCAGAAATTTCTAAAAGCATAAATTATTCAACAAATTCTGCTTTTTCGACGTATGTATAACAAAGCCACAGATTTGACTCAATGTAATAATAATAATAATACAACTCGCTGTGCTGCGACTCGTGTTGTTGCATCTACAGGCCGTTCAGTTCATGCATCATGATATTATTTTATTACAAATGCATATAAAACAACAATCGCTTGGCTTAAAAAGCAGACCACACGTGTACGTTTAGCTATAAAAGACGTGCGTAAGAAAAACCACAAACGACCGTTTTTAAAAGCTTCACAGCGTATAACAATAAACAACACGAAGGCCACCATCGCGGTTCATCGCATTTTTAATAAGCACTTCGGAGTTCAGGACGCTTTGTTTAAACCTGACTAAACAGATGCACAAACACTGCCACTTACTTCTCTAGCAAAAACGTCAAATAAAGAGCATGAAGTCTCGAGCTTTCTCTACATAAAAAATCACTTCCACATCTCTGCGAGACGCGGTGCATTGTGGGAACACGACAGCGTGCACTTCTTCTTGTGGTCATTGGCGGCTGTTGGCATTCAGCGCTTTGGTGCATTACTGCCACCATCTGTTCCGGATGTGAAACAGACGTCATCGTCTCCTCATTTCCTTCTTATTCTACCTTCCTTTCCATCGCCTTCCACTTTTCGCCTTCCGTACATCCAAATGTACAGCATTTAATTACCCTATTTAATTAAATCTCGGAATTTTAACTATGTGATCACAATGATGATTCGACCACA
>SOMO01000065.1:331900-342045 GCA_028128575.1 Paedocypris carbunculus
TCTATCTATCTATCTATCTAATCTAATCTAATCTATCCATCCATCCATCCATCTATCTATCTATCTATTGATCTATCTGTCTGTCTGCTTCATCTCTATATCTATCTCTCTCTCTATCCATCCATGCATCTATCCTTCCATCTATCCTTCCATCCATCCATCCATCTCATCACCTGGTTTCTGAAAGCATCACCTGCTGCTCAGGACCTTCATGATTACAGTTGTGATTGAGAAAGCAATTTGTTCTTCCGCATCACCATCGATTCATCTCATCACCTGGTTTCTGAAAGCATCACTAATGTGAATCGAGATCCTGGTTTTGTAATCACTGCTCTCAGTTTCCCAAGATGTCGTAAGCGTGTTCGTAATAGTCCTCAGGGTTATGAATTATACATCTGTCTTATTTTAGACTCTCACAGGCTTCTGTTTTTGGCCTGACCTTATTTCTCCTTGACGTTTTGCCTGTAACCCCTCTGGTGTCTCCTCCCAGCCCCCTGGCGAGATGTCTTCCTCCGATGAGGAGAGCCTGAGTGAACGGTCATGCTCCCTCCGCAGCGAGAGGTCTGGGGGCTCTCTCTCGCCCTGCGCCCACAGTGCAGCTGGGCCCAAAGGAGACACTCTGCCCTGGAACTTATCCAAACACGAGCGGCGGAAGCGCAAGTGCCAGGACTCGGTTCTGGACCCTGCTGAGAGGGCAGTCGTGCGGGTGGCAGGTAAGAGCTGGAGAACTCTACTCAGGAACTGTCTATCTGTCCATCCATCCATCCATCCACCTATCTATCTATCTATCTAATTATCTTTCTATCTCCACCCATCATCATCTATCTGTCTTGCTGTCTATCTCTATTCTAGCTGTCTATCTCTATCTCAGCCTTATCTATCTATCTATCTATCTATCTATCTATCTATCTATCTATCCATCCATCCATCCATCCATCCAGCCATCCATCCATCATCCACCCACCCACCCATCCATCCATCCATCCATCCATCCATCCATCCATCCATCCATCCATCTATCTCCACACAAGCAGATTTGTCAGATTTATCAGTCTGCCTCTCATCTGTGTTGTGTCGTAGTTTTGATCTAAAATGTGTCTCTTTATCAATTCAAATGTTGTGGCATTATGAAAAAATGGAATTAGCTTTGTTAAACGCAGCTGCACACGGGTCAGGTTTCATGGGAAAGTGATTAAGGCCAAATGTTCTGAGAACCTTCTCAGGCCTGTTGACTGTTGCTGTCGCGTTTCCTGTTGATTTCATTAGCTCTGACAGAGACGGTCTGTTTCTAACTAGCGCAGAGTAATTCGATACAAAGTAAATATGGTTAAAGAGAAGATTGCTTTGCCTGGTTATATATGTCTGAGAAGTGTTGGACTGGATTATTAATGTTTGGTCATGGACATGATGTGAAGATATTCAGGACACATCTGGAGTGCGGCGCTGACTGTCACGCCACAGCCTCAGCCAATCCGGATTCCGGACATTACCATGTGCTGAGCGCGTGTCCCTGCAGATCTGCCTCTGTCCAGATTCGTCTGCTTGTTCCATCAGTTTGTAGTTTTTCTCTAGGTCTGGAACGCATGTTTGTTGCTTTGAAAACGTGATGTTATATTGCTGGAAACGACTTCTTTTAAAACCCCAAACCTGGAATTTATCATGTTTATGCCTCCATCTTTCTTGACAGATGTTCATTGTTGCAAAGGGCTTTTTTCAAAGTAAGCTGAAAAAGCAATTCATGCTTTATCCCAGAATTCCCCTTGTTGCCATGGGTTACTTGTTTGCTTTCCAGTTTCTCTTTTGTGTATATGGCCGGGAAGCTGCAAGAAAGGGATTTAAAATGAACACAAATTGAGAAATGTAGTTGAGGAAATCATTTGCATTTTTTAACTTAAGGCTAAAATATTTCAACTGAAATGAGAAAATGTAGAGGCTAAATGAGGACAATGACTGAATAGAGAAGGGTCAGAGAAAGGGCAAGTATAAAGAGGAGGAGGATAAAAAGAGAAGTAATGAAGGGGTTTGAAACGGACAGAGTTAGAAAGACAATGCGCAGTGAAGAGAAGGACTCGGAGAAGGGGGATGTGTGGATTTACCACGTCAGACTCGGAATGCCATGTTGCAAAACGGTTATGACTGTAAAACATTGGGAAGCTCTGAAAACATGGGAAAGTTCATGCGAATAAATCTTGTCTGTCAATGTACACACACACACACACACACACACACACACACACACACACACACAGATTTATTGCAATATAGTACAGGCTGCCGTTAGGAGAAATAATAATTGGCTACATTAGCATTGCTAATGCTAACGCTAACGCTGAGACTGGATGGCCTTTGCTTTGTGAATCAGCATGCACTGCAGAAACAGCAATCATTTCAGTTTAAAGCTTTAATGTGCCATGACACGCTCAGAGATAATGGAGAAACACTTCAACGGAAAGTCTGCTGGACGCTGCAATCACACAGAAAGGTTTATTGTTGTGTCCCAAGAAGAAAGGCTTTTCTTTTCAGGATTTGGGGCAGAAACCCAACGTTATATGAATGAAGGTGTAATGAGAGCAATTGTATTTTATTACACCGTATATTTTACTGCTCGGGTAGCTATTCGATGATGTCAGATCATATGTCTGTTTGTGCGCACACATACACACACACATTTCCTTATCTAAATAATTCTCAAACAAATTAATAAGGACAGCTATTTTGAAAGCTAATAAACAGCTTAGTGGAACAGGAATGTGTTTCTGTGATTGAATTATGCTGATTTATTTCATATGTGCTTGTTTAATGAGCTTTGTATATATATGTGTGTGTGTGTGTGTGTGTGTGTGTGTGTGTGTTGACTTATTTGATGTTTTTCTAGAACTGGGTTGTCTAAATGGGCTAGATCTAATATTATATATAGTTTGTACTGTATAAAATGTTAATCAGTGTAAAATTAGGGCTGTTGTGGCCTAGTGGTAGAAAGTATTTGCTGTGAAAGGTCAAAGGTTCGAATCCCAGACCTCAACTGAAATGTTTTGAGCAAGACATTGGATCCAATCTGCTCGTTCTGTAAGTCGCTTTCTACAAAATCGTCTGACAAAAATGTACAGTAGCAAAGGAATGTCCCCATATCACATATCTATTGTTTGTGGTCTTAGGAGAACATGGGAGGACTTTTAAGCATAGTAGGGTTCAAATTGCTTTTTATTGCTTTTTTCATTGGAGTGAATGCTTTTACATTTACATAAAAACCACACTTGAACATTATTTATTTCCTTTTTTAAAATTAAAAATATTTTCTGTTGCCATATTGTTGGTTCAAACCCAACATTATCAAATATATGGTTTTGACATATCGAAAATTCCGGTCTTTAAGCTGGTTTCCCATGAGAGGCTGTTGGTACACAGGTGATGTGTTGGGAAAAGCATTCCGGAGAACCAGAGCGAATTCTCCCTACCTCCATTTATTCCACTGTTGTTTCAGCATAAACTAAAGCAAGAATCAGTTTACTTCTCAGCAATAAATCAGCACAAACCATTTTGTATGTTTTCCATGCTTTTTTTAGCCAGTGCTGTGGAAATGTTGAGTGGAGTTACTGTACGGGTGTTTTAAGGTCTGACAGTAGCCAGTTGACTTTTTTTATGAGGAGCCAAGTATCTGAAACTGTCTCATAAAACCATTAGTTGTAGTAAAAAGTAAATATTTGTGATTTATTAGCTTGTTTAATAGGGTGTGGTGATAAGGATGATGATTTTCTACGTGGACTGTCACCAGAACGTTAAAAGTATATTCTAATACTTTATTTTTATTTTATAGGGATCTTTCTTGGGTTTGGAACTTAGATGATCCGAACTTGACACTTGTTTTTGTATTCGTCACTGTTATTGCTGTGGATTTTGTTTTTTTTTTTTGTTTTTTCTTTCTTATGTGCAAATTTGCTGTTGGGAAGCTCATGCTGTTTGTAAAGATGATAATTACTTTTAAATAATTAATAATTGAAAATACATTTTAAAACACTGATTTAAAACTCACAAACTGTACATTTTAATCATATTTAAAAGTACACATACAACAAAAAACAAAAGCAATGAATGCATGTCATTCAATAATGTCTTATTCTAGAAAAAACGGTAATAAGCAAATTTACAGTACCGTACAGTAATTCTCCAAAATCAGCAGTCTGACACAGTCTTGCACCTCTCGCGCTTGACCAGTCGAGGGCGCCAAACCCCAGCGATCAGCGCCCAATCCCGTTCAGCCATTCCCTGTGCATTTCCTGCGCTGGAAGTGCCTGGCGTGGCTGTAAACGGAAGGGAAGAATGGAGGAGAGCGCGAGCACTGCGGGAAGACGCGTCTAACACACAGCGCGGACTCTCATTCGCTCAGGGGGGAACAGAGGGAGGAGTGAACGGATAGCGGACCGACTCGCGTGGCCACGGAACCGGACACCGCACTGGACATTTCGACCCGGCGTGAGAGACATGGATGCGACGGGCAGCACCGACAATGGGATTTAAAAAGCCCCGTCCGGATGCGGTTTCCCTCAGGCCTCGAGCGCGCTTGGGAAGACGCCGAACGGATCGGACCGCCCACCGCAGCCAGACGCAGACGCACTTGAGAGGCGCACACATATAAACCCAATCACCGGCTCGCCTCGCACGCGCTCCGGGCTCTGCGAATTCGACGTCAGGCGCGGTTTCGTCCACAAACTACGGAAGGATGGGACTCGGCAGCCGCGTGTTCGGGGTCCGGCCGTTTCCGACGTTCACTTGCCCGGTGTTTTGAGGACGTTCCGTTCGCGTTTATCCGGCACATTTCGCCGACACGCGGATTGAATTCAGCTTCCTCGGCTGTTCGCTGACGCCCCGCGCGTGGAACTGTCAGCTTCCGTTGGGAATCTTTGCCACAAACTGTCGGAAGACTCGGATCTTGGATTACTGGATCAGCAGGCCGCTGTGAGTCGGCCTGCGGGAGGGAGACGCACCATGGCCGGCTACATCCCGGGCTTACTCCCGGCCAATCACTCCCAGGAGAAGGAGTTCGCACAGGCGTATGAGGATGTGCTGGAGAGATATAAAGGTAACCCAGTACAAAGCTTGTTGTTTAGATATGCTGTTTTTATCCCAAGCTGTTTTATTTGTAATCTTTTAACCAAGGACACTGCAAAAACTCACTAGAATTACAGAACCTATTTGAAATTATAAATGCCTTTCATTGTCTCACGGCGGTGAAATTGAAACATCAGAAGGAATTTATAGAGAAATAGAGAATATTTAGATAATATATATAATAAAGAAGTAAATAAACACGCATAGATGAACAAACAACACACACACACACACACACACACACACACACACACACACACACACACACACACACACACACACACGATGAATAAATAAATTGCCATAACCATAAATAACACCGCACACAACATAATGAACATAAACACAACCATAGCATTGCACACATCATAAAACCAGTTCATTTCACCATTTCAAATTGTGGAAATTATTTATTTTTTTTGTGCAATATACATATATTTTCCCCCTACTTTGCAGTATGATTAAAAAGCCGTTTAATCTTCCATCCAAGCACTGTGTGATGCTTCCTCTGGTCCGGTTTTATTGCTGTCTGAGCGTGTCCATTTATTGTTGCTGCCTTGGCTTGTTTATCTGCCACTGCTCAATTGTCTCCGGACCCTCATTCTTCTCCAGTGGTCCGGTGCTGTCTGAGCATGTCCAGTCGTCCCACTGTGCCCGAGCTTGCAGTTTCTTCCTTTACTCGCAGGGTTTCGGAGAAGGATTGTGTTCAGACGGATGGCCATCGACCCCTGAGGGCCTCCGAGGGCCCGTTGTGTACTTCTGACGATGACAGGGGCTTTTTGAAATATGAATACCTCTAGTCAAATTGACCATGAAGGGAATATAAGGGCGAGATGGGAGCAGATGATTTGCGCAGCAGTTGTGATCAAAATGGGTGTTAATTATTGATTATTTTAATGAAATGCGGTTCGGTGGGTGTCTAGGGACTGGGGGGCCTGGGATTGCTTTTAGTTCTTTTCTTTTGTAGGCTGTTTTCTTAAAGGAGCCTTGTCAAAGTATGATTTGTGTAAATGTCTTGATGATTTGTATTTTTTGTGGAAGTATAGAATTCATGTAAATATAATGTATATATACTTCAAAGTAGATTTATATACATTAATTCGCTGGTGTTTATGTACATTTTAATCATTTTAATGCGTTGCTAAAGGTCACTGTTGTGTAAATGTTAACACACGGCGTATTTATATGCCCACCTTCATAAATGAAAACCGAAATAGGCCGTGTATATATACTCAATTTATTTACACAGCGACTGATGTGGCAATAAAGATAAAATAATTCTGATTTAATAACCAATGCTACTGGTTGTTAGAATCACCACATTTGCTTAAGTTTCAACACAAATTGAAATTCCGTTTGCTGTTGTATTTTACAGCATTTTTCAAACAGTGTTTGCATTTACACAAATGTTGGAATACCTTTTTATTGCTGTGCTGTCATTTAGCCTTTCTGAAACATCAGGCCTATAATAAGCAAGCGCGTTGTCTTCCGTCGACAGCGTGGCAAATTGTGCTGAATTAATTGTATGCATTACTCCTACATTAACCATCAGCAAAAGTGTTTGCCAAAGGTTTTGTTTCCTATTGATGACTGAAAGAAAACAAATTGACAGGCAGGATCTGAACTTGGACAAACCACGACTTCCTTCTGCTTTTCTATTTATTGCCCGCATCCCATTTCATGCCCTCTCAGACATCCTCTCATCTTTTCCAAGGACTTTGACTCAAATCTATATTTAGAATAAAATCAGAATTGCATATGTATTTAAGGTGCATTGCACACAAACACCCAATACTGACACTTAAAAGCTCATGAAAAAATGGTCAAATAGAAATATGAATTATGTATTGAGGCCTTATTGTGTGGTTGGGCTATCTAGTTATGAAAAGCAAGACGTGGAGTCAAGAATTGAAAGAAAGCAGTAATTGAAACTTTTATGAATAGATAATTTGAAAAATATTATGTACAATAGTAGTTGTGCCCAAAATTGGCTGTTTTTCTTGTTTCTGTGTCTCGAATGAGATGGGCGGCCATTTTCATTTCCAGGTCGCTTCTTGATGCTTGTTTTTGTAAAAACAGTCCACTTGGTTCGAGAACAGAAAAGGAAACGTGAGAAACGTGGATCTTGGGGGCGTGTTGAGGTGTCGATTATCTGAAATCCGAGTTTGACACGTGATGCAGGGATTAAATAATTCACGGGTTCCGAAAGCAAGCGCTTGTCTGTCTACCAGAAGATCCTGTGTTTCATACTTGAGACGTTTTTTTGATGTGAACTTTGTGTTAACTTTAACCTGTAGACAATGACAGGATATCTGAAACCCGCCAGCGTCCCGAATAAGAATACGATCGTAAACCAGATGTGTGTGTCAGATAAAACCAAACTCATTCAGGACGCGTCTTGATATATAAACCACAGGAGCATCTCTTCTTCAACCTATCTAGTGGACTGCAAGGTCACAGAACGACTGTATGTTGGGTTTTACACCTTAAGGTCATTCGATCCAGTCATCTGACTTTCTCCCCCGCCCTGTTTTATAGGCCTTTAGCCTATTCAACCTCTGATTCTTATGACCCTCCGCCGTACACAAACACTGGAGTCACAAAGCGCGTTTGTGCGTCTGTTTCCGCCAGCAATCCAGAGGAAGCTTGAAAGGAAAACACCCTAAAGATGTTCTCCATCGCTAGATAGTGTGTATGAAGGCATCTCTCGTGTTTTGAATGAGTGAATTGTGTTTATGTGGAGTAAAAGGAATCTAAAGAGAAGTTTGGTTGAGTATAGATGGATTCCTTCTTTCTTGCTCGGAGGGAACAGGGGGTTGAAATGGTGTCGTTAGAAGCTGAAAAAATGATTAAAGACGGTTTGATCCGAGCTGTGTTTTTCCACTAGACCTAGATTTTTCTGAAACTGGTGCTGTCACCACCGACAGTGGCCATGAGTGCACGCGGCCTTGGCCTCGCTCTCTTTCCCCCCAGGTTTCCCTGTTTCCTCCTCTCTGTGTTCCTGCTTTACTGCAACGCTGCAGCATTTCCCTCCTGCACATCCTGTTTGGCCACATTCTCCACCGGCACCTGTGTGGATGGAAGACCAGTTGTAGACGATCCAATTTCCTTTGTTTCTGGGCGTCTGTCATAGCGGACGCGTTCTGTCACGGCTCATGTGACTTCCTCTGAGCCTTTGTTCTCCTGTATCTTGTGAGATGTGCGTAACAAAAGTGTCTATATTTAACCTTTTTGCAAAATGTGGGTTCGTTTTTTTTAAACAATAGGCACATTTATGCTCCTGGGAAAAATGATTTCATTGAATCGGTTATAAATGATTCTTTCAAATAACATTGTAACTGTTTTTGTTCATTGATCACTGTGGGCAACTGGAGTTGTCGTGGTGACGTTGCAATACATCATGCAGCTCAGCAGTGTTAATACAGCATTAACTGGTAACGTATATCATTAGATATTATATTGCCCGCTGGTTTTGTGTCTTTTTTTTTTTTTTTTCGCCTGTCTGGTCCTATATTTAAGCTCTTTATCCTTCTAGCGCATTACCCAGTTGACTGTCAAGACCTCTTGCGTAAGAAATTCTCAGCTGACTTTTTGTTCCAAAGATGCCTTCAACGCTCGCTTTGTCTTTTCTAGCCTCATACTTTCTTTTTTTTTTTTTAACTGACTTCACTGAGCATCACTTCATAGCCATTTTCTTGAGTTTTAATGAGCGGGAGACGTCCTGATGGGCTTGTTGTGATCGTGAGATGTACGGTTGGTGCTGGATGATGAGATGTAAAGTTCCTGCAGACACAAACATGGAGTTGTGTGTAGGAGGGATTGCCAAACAGAATTTCAGGATTTGGGAAAAGAATGAGATTCGAAAGGCGTGTGATGTGAGATGCGGTGCTGCTGCTGAATTAGTGATGAGGCTCGTCTTGAAAGCTTTCGGCCATGGTGGGACAAAGAGTCATTGATTTCTGATAAATTGGCTGAGGTGATCTGGCCCAGTTCTTTACAGAGTGGTTTAGTTATGGTTGATCTCAGTGTTCTGTATGTGTGTGTTTCGATGCTCCAAAACATTAGGCCGCATGACTGTCAGCTGAGATCAGTGGTGGGGACGTTTCTCTGTATTGTGGTGTTATCTGATCCTCTGGCCAAGATTGCGTTAGATTTCAAATTGTTTAAAAAAAATATCCAAAACGTCTGATTTCCGGTTATCCCTGTTCTCAACAGTGCTCAGTATTATTTTGAGTATCTTGTGAATTTTATAGACTGAAGGGATTTGCACCCATGCTAAATAAATGAATAATAATAATAATACAAAATAAATAAATAACTGTTTAAGTTAAATAACTGTTAAATAACATGCTTAATTATTGATTTATATTATTAACAATATTTATTGATTTATATTATTAACAATATTTATAGATTAAAATATAAATTAATAAAAAAAAATAAATAAATAAAAATAAAAACAAATAAGTTATAGTAATAAAATAAGTCGGAAAGTGGCCATAATAATATGAATAAATAATATTTGATATAATATGCCTAGTCATTACATCATACATTGATTTGCTGTACTGTAAGTGATGAGTAGTGATGCCGAGCAAGAGAAACAGAAGGTGTTTGTTTGAAAGCTGCGAGATTTGCCATTCAAATCAACCCTGGTGTTAATCTTTCATTCAGGCAGTGTGTTAGATCCAGACCTCCTGCGGGGGCAGCCATAATGCTCATCCACTTATCACCCAACTGTATCGGCATGTTGGAATAAGACTAGCAGGTTTCTTAACTTCATCTTCTGTGAGTAATTGTCTGCCAAGAAACTAACATTCCCTGACCTGTGAGTTAGTGAAGTGAAGTGTTGGGCTTCCCCGAGCAAACCTGCCAACATTTTACTCACTATTTGTGTTACTCCTTTGGTTTTAAATGTCACCTAATAAAGCCTATAATATTGTTTGGACTGAGATTTTTGAAAAATGTCTAAAATTAGCATATTTATTTTTATTTTTTTTCATTTTTTTTTTTTTTTTATTTATTTTTTAATTATAAAG
>SOMO01000065.1:368320-382556 GCA_028128575.1 Paedocypris carbunculus
GAAAAAAAAAAAAAAAAAGCGCTGCAGGCTCGTGCGCTGGAATCCATCCCACGTGTGTGTGTGTGTGTGTGTGTGTGTGTGTGTGTGTTTGCCGTTGTGTCTGTCTGGTCCACACTTTACATTACAGAACAGAAATAGAGCAAGTCGAGTCGGTCGTCCCGAATCCAATCATGTCGTTTCTTAAATCCATCCCTGAAAATGACAACCATAAAATATTATTCAATTGTTTCATACCGGACAGTTTCAAGCAGTGTTACATAAAATATGAATTTTCATAGACAAGAGTGTCAAGCTACGCACACAGAATTGCGGTAAAAGCCAGAGACGTTAAGAGTGATGTCACAGCGTCCCCCAGTGTTTGACTAGTGGATTAAACGCTGAGATTTAAATTAACAGCTAGTGACGCTGCCAAAAAGAGAATGAAAATGTTGTAAATGTTCATAAGTATGAAATGTATAAAATGNTAACGTGATTTTGATATTCTGAGCTGATGATTCTGGTAAATTTACGGACGGTTAATCCATCATTTCATGCCGGATGCATCTGGACCAAATTCAATAGCGGCCTCCACAGAGATGCTGAAGATCACGTGGTCCTGTCATTTAAAGACACAAACTGCATTTTTGCAACGGAGCAACAATTATAATTTTTTTCAATTTGGTTTTAATCTCCCACTCTGTTAAAGGAGATTAGTGTGGATATGCGTGTCTGTTGAGCTTTGAGTTCACCCGGCATCATAGCGAGCAGCGGAGGGGAGGGAGGAGCACGTGGACGGGGTGGAGCGATGGAAAGGGGAGGGGGAGGAAGCCAAAGCGCTGGCATATTCTGCGAGGCTGCAGCACACGGGAGATGAAGCTCCTTCCTGCCGTTCTTCCCAGCCAGACCAGAGGAGCTACCCAGCAACCGACAAGAGAAGACGACACATGCCACCTGCCATCACCGGAATCCCTGGCTTCTCTTCACACCCTCAAGGCCTAGTCGAGCACAGCTTTAGCATCCTACGCTGTGAATCTCTGGATGCTCCCCGGAGGCGCATTCTTACGCCGGAAAGTATGAGGATTCCGAACGGCTCATCCATCGGATCAATTCCGTCGCACTTGCCTGGCTGGATGCTTTTTTTTGTGAACAACAGGGCAACCGCTCCTTTCTGATGCTAACAGTGTAGCTACACGTTGGGGGAGGACATCTGTGGATTTTCTCTTCCGCGCGGCTTTGGTTCAACTTCACTAGGCTCGTGTCATTCCATTCGAATAAAGAAGCTGGTGGAAGGGAGCGGCACTCATCCTCTCATCCTGCTAGCGTTTAGAGATGTGGGATGAAAATGGTGACGGGCAAAGATCTCTGTGCGGGGACTGTGTTTATGGTCCGCGCTGTCATTTGGGCAGGGCTGCTATTATTGAGTTCTGGGGGTCGATTTGCTCAGTAATGACTCTAATGTGTTGCTGTAGATGAGGGGAAGGTCCTCTTAAGACTTTTAAATCATCCATGGTTCTTCCTAATGTAGCTATTTGAGATGGTGTTTCCATGGCTGGGACGCATGCTGGTGATGTTTATGCGTGGGTGATGATGGGAGGGAGTGGTATTAAACTCGCTCTGCTTTGACTGATTGTGGATGGGCCGGAGGGTTGCCTGACTCTGCACTTTCACGCGCTCGCAGCTGATCTGAGCTTTGTTCCACAGCTTTACTCTAAGCTGGCACTACTGCCGCAACACTTTATTTACACCGACGTGCAATGTGTTGCGCAGGAGTCTGTTCGACACATTCCGCCAACGTTTGGTAGATGATTCTCTATCCAACTGTGCCAATCAGATTATGCAGTTTTATACACGTGTTGGAAGAGTAACATTCATATGGCTGAAGTGAATCAGTAGTTCAGAGAAAGGACTTTGGGTTCTAAAGGGATTCTCTGCAGTGCAGTTCTGACATTTTTCCAGCCTCCTTTTTAATGCACAGCACATTGCAAGTGTGTTAAAGAGATGTTGCTTTTACTTTAATCAGCACAGCATCCCTTTTGCATCATGAGAGCCTTTCAGCAGGATTTTAATATTTTATCAAGGACAGTAACCTATATTTGGTGTTAGGCGCGCTAGGACAAAAGGTAACAGCTTGACTGCAATACTTCTGGACGAATGAGAAACCTCAAGTCATACAACGAGGACAATAACTGTCGGTTTATATAACAAATGGTTGTTCAGCTATCAAAAGGCTGTAGTGACGTCCATCCCCCTGGTCTTTGTTTGGTGTAGTCGTGGAGTTGAATGTTATTTACCATCATTATGCTGGAAGGTTTTCACTGAGAATCCTGTTCCACTATTGGCATCGTTTTTTTTGTCATTGCCTAGTTGCTTTAGCTTCTGTGAGACATGGGAAGCTCCCTTGGTTGTGTGAAACAACCCAAACGTTCGGGAGCAGGTGGTCCACCAAAGACATCCAGAAGGAAATCTTTCTTCAAACGAAAGCGGAAAGGCAAACACAAGTTAAGCCAGGAGGCTGATGAGGGTTGTGTCGTCGAGTGTGGAAGTCCAGAACTTTTGAAGATTTCTGTAGATAGAAATCCCAACAAAGCCTCATCTCTCTTTCCTTCAAATCAAAGAGAAACAGAAGCGGAAGTGTCTGCAAATGTGAGCTTGATCCCTGGCATGGCACCCATTTTTGGAAGCACAGGGACGCTACGGGGAAGCAAGATGGCGATTTTATCTCCGGAACCCAGTCCGGCGTGGGTTGGAGTTCCTGGACCATTTGAGATGGAGGAACTTGGTGAAGAGTCTCAATCTGAGCATGGCAACACAACTCCTGGTGGAGGAAGAGTGTGCAAGGTACGAGAGCGAGTTCAAGGCGTTTTGGAGAGACCTTGCCTTGTACACGGCAAACAAGAACTGGAAGCTGAGGAGCACGGCGGAAAACCTGATGAACCTTGTGAAGTCATTTTTCGGGAGTCTGAAAAAAGGGGAGTGATTCATATTCGTGAGTTCGGAGGGCAACTTTGTGTGGTCCGCACCGCCTATACAAAGAACTTTGGCTCTCCAGTTTGCCACAATAAGGAATCTGAGAACATTTTAAACATCTCAACTGCTTCAAATAGAGATGTTATGAAAGTGCAAGCGTCCCCAAGTCAAAGAAGACCACCCGGGTCGAAAGTCTCTGGTACCAAACCACCAACAGCTGCCGCTTGGACCAAAAAAGGATTTCCATTGGAGCGCTCCGGTCAAAGTGCTGAGGTTTTTGGACCTCTACCACAAGACCATCACTCGTCTGGTTACGGTAGCGACGTGCCGCTCACCTCGCCCGAGGTGGTCGTTGACTGGGGGGGATCTTCTGACGTGCTTGACTCGTCTGTGTTGGAGAGTCCGGTCTCACCACACCAGAAGCTATCTCAGCCTTCCACCCAGGTCAGACTCTTTCACTCTTTCAATTCCAAAAGCTCTTTTATCTGCCTTTCAAACGGCATTAAAGGGCAAAGATAAAAGCATTGTGCGGTGCTTGTGGTTTCGGGGTGTAGGTGTGTGTGTTTGTGTTTCAAGTCATCGTAACGATTGCACACATTCAGTTTGTCCTTTTTTTTCTCTTCTTATCGGAAAAATTCAAAGCATCTGTTGCTTTCTTACATTGGCAATTGGTCCCAGAATTCTAATCACTTCAACCCAGACATCTCACTAGTTGCCTTTTCTATAGTTCTCATTTTACCATTCTGTAAACCACATTCAACCAACTAATAAGAACTTTGGTCTAATTTTGGTTTCAGTTTCCTTATGGGGGAAAACTAAAGATTTTCCTTATATGGTTTGATGCAGGAATGACATAGAACAGTCTGGCGAATCTAAAGTGTTGGGTTCTCTCACCCTTTCACCTAGTCTCCTTTAGTCTGTTTGATGGTCCCTGAAGCAGAAAACTTAATGGTTGGGAAGGTTGTTTAGAAGTCATGTCACGACTGTTTGAGGCCTAGTTTAGTGCTCTTTACCAGAATTTTCCTATTTCTTTAATTTCATATCTAATACTGTACATTAGAGTTAAGTACGTTGATTGAATCTGATAGTTCTTAACCAAGAGGTGTGTACTTAAGATTGGCCACGCCCACATGCCAAAGAGACAAAACAAGTCCTAATGAGTCTCAAATTGAGCGTCTGATCTTTTTCTCACGCGTCACTATTGTCCATTTCTGCTGTTTAAACATTTCTGCCATTTAAACGTAGGCATCTTCTGCCTACGTTTAGCAGAAGAGCCAGAATAAGGTCACCTGCTTGGTGATTTGTTCTTACGTGGAAATACTGCAGTGTCACCGTATGACTTTTGGTCCTGTTTTATGACACGCACGCATGTGTCAAATCCGCACTTGACTGCTCAGGTTAATGTGTCTGCTTTTGCTGAAGCCGACTGGTAGAAATAGCAAGAGACGGTGTTTGGTTTAGGTTTTGCAGCTTATGGTCGATTAGACTAGCCTGTCTGAACTCACCTTTTAATCATCTTTAACATAAGCAGATCATGCAGGACTGTTGTTCTTTCTGAAGGGTTTAGAATAGAATAGAATAGAATGTCTTTATTATCATTGTATTACAGAGTTGCAATAAAATTAGTATTGCTACTCCATTTGGTGCAAAAAGAAAGATGAGTTTACCGAATTTGACCGAACAAATCTTTGTATAATGGCGCTGAAACTGATGGTATTCATGTCTGGCTGTCTGCAGATCTGACAGTGCGACTAAGAATGGCATGAAAGTAAAATTGAGCATGTCGGAGGAATACAGATTAGAGCCTGGTACATGAAGATAATGCGTATTCCGAGTTTGCCAAGGGGAAATGCGCAGTAGAATAAAAAGATAATGCACCAATAATAATACAATAAAAGTACATTTGAGTGCTAAATATGTCACTGTGCTTCTCTCCAGATCTCTGAGATTTACGTGAGCGGCGAGTCCGGTGACCTCACAGCGAAGGAGAAGCTGCTAATATGGAGTCAGCACGCTACAGAAGGATACCCCGGTCTCCGTTGTGCCAATTTTTCCTCCTCCTGGAGCGATGGACGTCTGTTCAACGCCTTGCTGCACACATACAGGTCTACTCACAGTTGTAAATGACAGCGTTGCAGGTCAGAGGGTTTGTAGGTAACTTCTAACATCTGATACAGGCCAGACCTGATTGATATGGAAGTGGTTGCGCAGCAGAGCAACCGTGAGAATCTGGAACAGGCCTTTGAGATTGCAGAGTCGTTGGGGGTGACACGACTTCTTGACGCTGAAGGTACATCTCAATCCATCAAGTTGCTTTTATACAATCTGTGTTCGTTTCCAATTTATTTATATAATTTTTTTTTTTTTTCCAGATGTCGACGTGCCATCACCGGATGAAAAGTCTGTTATCACATACGTCTCATCCATCTATGATGCTTTCCCCAAGATTCCAGAAGGTGGAGAAGGCATTGCTGCTCAGGTATGTTCTTGTATCTTCCAGTAATTCTTTTAACCCTAGACAGGATAGATTTTTATTAATCTTTTTAATATTTTTTGTGTTCAGGAGATTGACCAGCGATGGTCAGAGTATCAGTCTAGGTTCTCGTCTTTACTGCAGTGGACCAGACAACACACAGCCCTCATGGCTAACAGGAGCTTCCCCCACAATCCTGTGGAACTTAAGGTATCGAATGTTAAGGACATGGTGGAATAGAAATCCTAGCTGTCACATCAAGACATTTTTTGGGGGTTTGCTTGGCTCTTTACCAGACTTTTTCCTTCCCTAGGCACTTTATAATGAATATGTCCACTTTAAAGAAACGGAGATTCCTGGCAAGGAGCGAGAGAAGAGCCACATTGAGCATGTCTACAAACTTCTGGAGGTAGGAGATGGAAAAAAAGGAGTAAGACACAGAAACATTCAGGTTGAATGACAGCTAAAAATAAATGCTCCACGTGAATTGGCGTATATATATATATATATATTTTTTTATTGTAGATCTAGATATTCTGAGGGGGGGGAGTGAAATACGGACGACAATAACAAATGGAAATGCAAATTATCCAAAGTATATTCTCAGAAGGACTGATGTCGATCAATGTTTTAGGCGTGGATCGAATTTGGACGCATTAAGCTTCCTCAGGGGCTTCACCCAAACTGTCTGGAGGAGGAATGGGGGAAACTGATCCTGGAGATGCTGGAGCGGGAGAAAGCACTGAGGCCTGCTGTGGAGAGGTAATAAGACCAGAATTAGGAATCTGAGGAATGAAATGAGATTTTTTTGTTGTTGATGAGTTTGTGTATGTAATTATGTGTTAGGTTGGAATTACTCCTACAAATGGCCAATAAGATCCAGAACATGACTTTAGACTGTGAAGAGAAGATCACACTGGCAAAGAACACTTTGCAGGCTGTAAGTGTATTTTTTAAATTCCTGTTGAAACATAAATAATATATTTTCCCAATTTCTGCGGTTAAAGCTTTGTTAAGCAAATTGTTGATAAAGTGTTGTCTATTTTTCTTACACTAGCACTAAATATGTTGAACAGTTAGCGGCACTGACTAATCTTTTTGTACTGGTCTTTTATCAGGACATGTCACAGCTTGAGAATGGGCAGCCAGTTCGATGTGAGAATGAAATGGCGATGTATCTGCAAGACTGTGAAGCTCTCATCCGACAGCTTCACCTGGACCTGAAGGTCCTCCGAGAGGAGAAATACTACCAAATAGAGCAACTCGTTTTCAGGTAAACAACTTTCTTGCTACTGTAAGTTCTGTGCAAACATTAGATAATTTATAATTCATAATTCATAGATAATTTAGATTCAATAGGTTCCTGTTATGCCATTTGACAGTAAGCTTCATCTCTGTTTGATTTTAAATGTATTTATTTTTTTTTTTTTATTGGATGTTAAAAAAGCAAATGAGAAGATGGTAATACAGTATACTATTTTTTGATCTGCAATATTCACTATACAAAAAAAAAAACATTTTTTTAAATATTCAAAATATCTCCTTGGTTCATTCCTGATCACTCCATTTTTTCAAAAGTTATTTTATACCAAAGTGTCTTCACTTCACTGTGTGTGTGTGTATATATATAATATACACTTTTTTTGACTGTGGTTTTTAGGGTGTCGTGTCTGCAGGAGGAGCTGGTCTCTTTACGCCTGCAGTGTGCAAGTGTGTACAGGAAAGGTCATTTTTCCACGGGTGGTGTACTCGGAGAACACATGAGTCAGAGCGGTCCTGCAGGAGATCTGGCAACACTGGGAGCGCAGACCATTCTGGGGGCAGTGGGTGCTGTAGCATCCCTCCTCAGACGTCCCATGTCCCGCACAGACCTGATCAACCTGTCCTCCTCAGAGGATGAAGGCAGCCTCCGCTTTATCTATGAGCTCCTGGGATGGGTTGAAGAGACACAGAGCCTACTAGAACAGGCTGAGTGGGGTTCGGATCTGCCATCCGTGGAACAGCATCTCCAAGACCACCACATCATTCACACAGCAGTTGAAGATCTTCTGAAAAACCTCAAAGAGGCACGAAACTTTGAGGTAGAGATTTTTTTTAACATCTCGTGCTGATTCAGTCAGTGTTTTAAGATGTAAACACTTCATTTCAAACTAAATACAATTGTGAACACTTTTGTGAAAGTTAGCTTCCCTGTAGCTCCATCAGTAGAGCTGGTGTTAACAACACTAAACCAAATTCGCCATTTTATAATCAAAAAATGCTTTCCATGAGGCGATGTGTGTCTGCCTTAATTCTGAATCTAAAGTTCTTTCTGTTTGTTTGACTTCTCTGTTTTCAGTCAAGGGTCTCACCTAATTTACGTAGCAGCTACTCTGAGACTCTGTCTAAGTTGGAGAACCAGTACTGCAAACTCCTGGTGAGTTTTACCGCAATTTGTTCCTGTAAAAGCTGGAAACCGTGGTTCTGATGAAATCGAGCTCCATATTCACCATCTTTTCATTAGCCAACTTTTGCTTCTTTTTCTTATTCTATCCTCATACATAAGTGAACAATATTTCAGTGTATGTAGTAGGATTTGTTAAGGATGTTATAATTTGGACCAATAAAGCAGCTGTTCTGTTTACCCGCAGTCAATTAACTGGAATTTACTGTATATACAATAGTTTGGACCACAGTGATGTACGTATTTGTTTTTCTTTTTGTTTTTTGCGATTAAGTGTAATTGGACATTTTCTTTCAGCACAATGGTTCTGCACAATAAAGACTCGCGGCTATTCACTAAAGATGCTTATAATAGGCAAAGCAATAGACGGGCAAGAGAGAGCTGGCAAACAAGGCCATGAAGTTTGATTTGTGTTTCCCAGGAACACTCGTCATGGCGANTTTTTTTTTTTTTGCCATTAAGTGTAAATGGACATTTTCTTTCAGCACAATGGTTCTGCACAATAAAGACTCGCGGCTATTCACTAAAGATGCTTATAATAGGCAAAGCAATAGACGGGCAAGAGAGAGCTGGCAAACAAGGCCATGAAGTTTGATTTGTGTTTCCCAGGAACACTCGTCATGGCGACTGCGCTGCCTAGAGAGCTTGCGAGCGTTTGTGTCTCACTGCACTGAGGAGCTGATCTGGCTGAACGAGCGCGAGGAGGAGGAGCTGGCCTTCGATTGGAGTGACAACAACACTAACATGGCGGCCAAAAGGGAGCAATACGCCGTAATACACTCTTTCCTGTGTCTGGATTGGTTTTTGAAGCTCTGGTTAAGCTGACACTTGTTGTATTCATCCTTTCCCAGGACTTGAGGTCCGAGCTGGAGGAAAAGCAGCAAGTAATACACTCCCTCCTCGAGACGTCCGACAACCTGTGTCAGGAGAACCACCCCGCCAAACAAACAGTAGATGTGAGATCTCGCTTTGCTGATCATGTGAATTCACTCGACTGACTTTGGCTTCATCTCATCCCAGGCCTACAGCGCTGCCCTCCAGACGCAGTGGCAGTGGGTGAAAGAGCTCTGCTTGTGTGTGGAGCATCACCTCAAGGACAACACTGCCTATTTCCAGGTGCCGAGTCCAGCTTCTCCATGTCGTGGACATTTGAACTGAGAGCAATGACGGGATTTTGTTGACGAGTGTTTTGCTTGTAGTTTATGAGCGATGCCCGGGACTGCGACAGCTTCCTGCGTCAGCTGCAAGACACCATTAAAAGACAATACAGCTGTGATAAAAATAGCAGACTTGGCCGATTGGAAGACCTACTGCAGGACTCAATGGTGAGATCTGATGTTCTGGCTGTGAAGATCATTTATGCGACACAGTGATGTTTAGATTAGTTTATTAATTTATAAAGGGCATTTAAATATATAAGACGTTGCAACAAGTGAAGCAAAGTAAAAGTCTCATGTGTGAATCCCTGATCATAAAACCTTAATGTGCTAGATAATACATTAAAAATGTGCATCGTCAAGCAGAGATAAAGCATCAAGAGTACGCATACATATGTTTTCAGAGCGAATTTGATCAGAAAAATAGAAGCAAATACTTGTGGGAGAGGAAACATAAAGTCATACCTAATTATTAAATTATTATTAATGTGAATAAGGGACTGGGTTGATCAATTGACCTGAGAGATCTAGAGTTGGAAGAGAGAGTGAGAAGATCACAAGAGTATTAAGGAGAGCAACCACAAAGAGCTTTAAAAACAGGGAGCAGAATCATAAGTTGGGACTGGAATGAAGTGATGATTAGGAAGACCCAAAAAGTCACAATTTTGTGATATTTTTTGTGTTCTTGCTAACTCTGTGTTGTTTTTTTTAGGAGGAAAAGGAACAGCTTATTGAGTATCGCAGTACAGTGGCCAGCCTCGTAGGTCGAGCCAAATCTGTGGTTCAGCTCCGGCCACGAAATGCAGAGAGTAACTTGGGAAGCACCGCGCCAATCCGTGCAGTTTGTGACTATCGGCAAATAGAGGTAAGTCAACATTTTTGAAGCTTGGATCTACCTTTTTCTGTGCCAAGAGCTGACATATAACAAAGGTGGCCTTATTAATTTAGTTTCCAGAACTTTTTGTAGTTCTTTTTCAGATTTTTTCGGAAAATATGTTATAAAATGTACTTGTTTGCTCAATTTGGTATTCAAAAAATACAATAATTGGATTTTTTAAATGTTGGTAAATTTATTCTTCGAACAACATGTTGAAATTTTTTTTTGGGAATAAGCTTTGTTGTAGAACATAAGGAAAATGTCTTGCTATCCCAAACCTCCAAGTCAACACATGATGGAGAAATACATTCAACATAAACATTCATACTCCAGCTCTCACACGGTTTTATTTTGCAGTTTTATTTGGTCTTTTTTTTCAGTAAAAAGGGAAAACTAAAACCTCAAAATAATCTCCGTCCCAACTACCCGTCCTGTCCCTTATTTATCTGCCCTCTGGTTCTTTTCCTTTAACCCTTTATTTAACCCCGTTTCTCTCTTTCTGTTCCCCTCTTTCTTTCTTGCTCTTTGTGTGTCTTCGGGCAGGGCAAGGCCAACACTCAGGTACTATTGCTGAACCATTCTCTAATTCTGACCTTCTCTCTCTGGCCTGGACCTGCACACAAGGGCTGTAAATTCAATGTGAATCTAAGATGTTTTTTTTTCCGGCCCAAATAAATCTGCAATTTTCCATGATGGGAGCTAAGTTTCATATTAACGTATTAAACCACTTAAGTCTCATTGTATTATTATTCTATCTGTGTTTGCGTCATACACACATGTATTGAATGTTTCCTGTGTGCATGGGATAGGGTGAGAGGTGAGGTGGGATTTTAGAAAACGCTCAAAGACCATATTTTTTATTTTATTTATTTATTATTTTCCCGAATAGGTTTGGTTTGGATCTTTTGGTTTTGTATGTGATGATATTTTGAAGCCTTTTTCTATTTTTGGCCAGAGCCAAGTTATGTTGCAGCATTTTGACTTTTGCTTCTATGCTTTTAAAGTATTTTATAAAAGAAATTAAATGTTATAATTTTTTAATGGCACCAGTGTTTTTGATAAAACTAGAATTTCTCTTTGAATTATGAAGAATAACATTGAAAAATATTTTTGCCGTTTTCAGCTCAAGAATATCAGCTACATCACACTTTATTCCTCATGCAGTATTTTGTACAATTTTTAATCAATTTGGACAATCAATTCTGCTTTAAATGTCTTTTTGTGCCTGATGTTTGAAACATCTTTTTTCGCCATGATTTTTTACCTACTTTAATAACATCATTAACATATTACATTTTTAATCTATCTATCATACCTCTCTGTTCCAAATTTTTCCCAGATCACCATCAGCAAAGGAGAGGAGTGTGTTTTGGAGGATAATTCTCAAAGGACAAAGTGGAAGGTCATCAGTCCCACGGGAAACGAGGCCATGGTGCCGTCTGTGTGCTTCACTGTTCCGCCGCCAAACCAAGAAGCCATCGATATTGCCAGCAGGTAGAGATGGAATAAATATTTAGAGTCATTTAACCTCTAATTATACATAATTTTAATAGTAGCACACTTCATTATGGATTAAGATCACAGTTTGCACTCTAGCATTCAGCATTCTAAAAAGTATTCAAAGCATTTTAAAATAATTTATAATAATAATTTATTAGTCATTCTTTTTTTGTCTTTTAAGTGTGTCGTTTATCTTGTATGTTAAGCTGTTTATCCGTGTGTGCAGAATGGAGCAGATGTACCAGAACGTGATGTCTCTGTGGCATCAGCTGCATGTCAACATGAAGAGTGTGGTCTCTTGGCACTACCTCCAGAAAGACATACAAAATATATCCTCCTGGAGTTTGGAAAAAGTTAGTAACTCGAAATTCAAATTTGAAATTTTAACTGGAATTATAGTACGTTTAATTTTTAATTGTATCTCCATTCTGTCAAATGCACCTCATCCTTGCGTCTGTTTGTGCAGATACGCCTGCAGCCCGCAGCAGAAAGACAGCAGGCCTTGAACAACATGGACGCCCACCTGTCTGACTTTCTCAATGACAGCTGCGAAAGCTCTCTTTTCACAACGGCCGAACGTCGCGAGCTGGAGAGAGAAGCTGGAAACTGCCGCTCACACTGTCAAACACTGATGGTCTCTCTGGAGTCGGGTAAGAGGTTTTGTTGTTTAACCCACACAAATGGTATAAAACGGTACTTGGATGTTCTTGCTGTGTGTGTTTCAGTTGAAAAGGATGAGTTGGCCGCTCAGACTTACATCTCAGAACTGAAGAACATCAAGTCACGTCTGGATGAGGCCGAGAGCAGATTGATGCAAAGCATTCAGACGTCCCACATCAGCACAACATCTGGAGATGCTGTTGACAATGCAGTTCTCATAGCGGATCAAGAGGTGACGTGTAGACATCTGTGCTATGACTCCCTCTACTGGCCAATAATAATATTACTTTTTTCACGTACAGTATGAGAACATTCTGTACATTTCCAGACATGTGACTATTTGGCTTTTATTTTCAAACCTGTCTACAGAAGCTGCAACGGGATCTGAAAGGGCTTCAGTCAGATTTAGGGGACGTGTCTCGGCGTTGTGTGTGCTTTTTCGAGGAGAAGCCCACCTCATCCAGCGTGCCTATACTGCGCTCCGAGCTCAACGTTGCTAAAGAGCATGTAGACAAGCTCAACTCCCTGTCGTCTGTCTTTCTGCAAAAGTAAGTTCTCTTTGACATGTTTGCGGCTTAACTGCAATCAGGCTTAAATATCCTGAAAATATCACTTTTTTTTTCCACCAGACTTAAAACGGTGGATGTGTTGATGAGAAGCCTCCAGGCTGCTGAAAGCCAAGTGAGAAAGTATGAGAGTCGGCTGAGCGAGGAGGATATCGTGCCCGCCGACACGGCTGCCATCCAGGCCTTGGGGGAGAATTTGAAGGTAAGATTTGCGAAAAAGCTACTAATCTAACGTTTAAACAATTATTCTACATAAGACGCAAGGCCTTGATGGCCAATAATGGCACATGATATTTTGAAAAAGCAACATATTACAATAAAAGGCACATTATAATACGTATAAGCCATTAATATTAATGGAAATTCACAAAAATGCTCATGTTCGCATGGTGCTTATATTTGCATAAATACTATATCAACGCTGCTATCCTTAAACCAAAAATAATCTGTGTTAGATTTTCAAGTCATAACTTATTCTTACTTGCACATCTATTGGCATTTACACTATATGGTTAAAATAATTTTGACTTTTAGCAACTCATGCACTATATCACCGGCACCAGCCACTTTCGGTTATTTGTATTGTGTATATTTGGTCAGTTGCATCTTTCTTGTGTTTTTGTATTTCTTGCCTTCTATATTTTGTACCAAGTTTCATATATTGTAGTTATTTATATTGGTTTATTCAGTGTGTATGTTACTTTTTCATATCTTATTTTGCACCAAATGGAGTAGCAATACTAATTTCATTGTAACCAAATAAAATTGTAATGACAATAAAAGCATTCTATTGTATTTTAAAGTATCGTATTGTATTGTATTCTATTCTATTCCTCTGAATTTAATGACCTAATCAATGTAGTTTCATACGTCATTAACCGTGTTCATGATTTTTTTATGATGACTACTTTACAGAAGTGGCATTCAGAATCTGAGGAGCAGAACGGCATCTTCCAGAATCTGAATGCAGAAGTACAGCGGGTCCGAGAAGTCCGAAGCCAGCTCAGTGAGCTTCACCCCGATCGCAGCCCAGAGCTGGAGCGCTGTCAGGAGAAAGCGCTGCAGCTCACCGAGAGGTGGACCGGTGTGCGCCGGCAAATGGAGTCGCGGTGAGTAGCTACGAGCTCAGAATAGGAAATGAAGCAAAGTACTAATGTAGTAATGGTTAATGTACCTCAGTGGAGGAGACCTGGAGACGCTCGGCTCAGTGCTGCAGCACTACAGGGAAGGCCATTCCTTTCTCATCCGCTGGATCGAGCAGACCACAGAGAAACAAGAGAACACGCAGCCTGAACAAACCGACAGCAGGGTTCTGTCTGAACAGCTCGCACAGCAAACGGTGAGAGGAAAGATGGAAAGAAATGTAACTGGTCTAGAAGTGTCCTAATTTTCTTAAAATGCCATTTTTCTTTACAGGCCTTGGTTGTAGAGATCGAGCAGAACCAGGTGAAACTGGACGAATGCCAGACGTACTCGAAGCAGTACTGCACAGCTGTTAAGGTAAATGATGAAACAGAAAATTCAGGATTTACTGTTTTCCATAAAAAGCCTTAAATTACATTTTAACACCCAGTAAAACACTCAATATGGCTCCAGTATTTACGCAAATATAAG
>SOMO01000065.1:383686-402801 GCA_028128575.1 Paedocypris carbunculus
AAAAAAAAAATAGAAAAATTTACGATCACTATACCATTGTTTATTTGCCATTATACACTCATTTGTCGCCATAGTGAGTAGTGTCTGAATATTAGTATGTTTGTGTTTGAATGGATAGAAATTAGACCTTTTTGGCAATTATTGCTTTGCGGATTTAGTACGAATTGCTGTAGACTGATCTGAAGACGCCAGCTACGCAAACACACCTCACGTTTGAGCATGATGTGTCCAGGTCACTGTGTGTGTATGATTTTGTGTGTTTTGTCTTTAATACTGCATTTCTTTGTGAAACTTAATCGGCATTTTGCTTCAGAATCACTAACAGCTGCCAGGACAAAACAGAATTTGCGCTAGAATACCAAAGAGTAAATCCCTAAATTATATTAGGTTTATTCTTGCTAGTTATTATGAAGCTTAGACTGTTGACATCAACGGAGAACAGAGATAGAACGTCAGGGCAGTTTTAGATTCAGCGTATCAGGCAGCTGGAGTGTGGCATGCAGATCGCTAACATCCGGCTTCTCACCCTATCGCTCTTCAAACCGCCGAAACCTTGGCCTATGAGTGTGTGTCCGTGTAAGGACCACCCGACACTGTAAGTAGTGCTTGCATTTTTTATAAGTTTGCTTTTTTTCTGAACGCAAATTGTTGAACAGATACGTCTGTTTATTTCTTTGTTAATTTAATGAAGTTTCTCTTGACTTTTTTTTTTTTTTTTTTTTACATTTGCTATATTAACGGTTTGAATTTTGTTAAAGCTTGAAACCATTATTTTTAATATCATAGATTGACTAGTGTTGCTCTGTGCTGCTGTAATACAGATTACAAATAATCAGCTTTGATGTAATGTTGATTTTAATGCAAAGTGTTTCTTTCTGTAGGGCCCAGAAGTCATCGCGGGAGTTATTGACCTTGGCACCATGGAAACCTTTCCTGTCTTTCAGGCAGCACAGTGCGGCCTCATAGACCAACACACGTGCCATGTCCTGTTGGAGGCACAGATAATTATGGGGGGTCTGTTCCTGCCCGACTCCAAAGATGTTCTAACGTTAGAAGAAGGTCTCTCTATTGGCTTGATCGATAAACCCATCTACCAATCACTTGCAGAGTTAGAGGAAGCACTCTCTCTTGTCAACAAAGCGAAATTTCAGCATGGTTGGGGTTTACCAGTCGCTGCTGCTTTGCAAGAAGGTGCCATAACGGAGCTGGTGGGGCTTCGTATACTTCAACTACAAATGCAGATAACTAACGGAAGCCTCCAGGGATCCAACCAGGACATTCTCACTCTGGATAGTGCAAGGCAGACGGGATTGCTGTCCTCAACTCTTTACAATAAATTGCAAGTCTATGTTAACCGACGTGAGCTCATCGATCCCAACACGGCGGAAAAGATAAATCTATCTGAATTCCAGCAGCGCTGCGTTTCGTACCAAGAGACTGGAAGACGCTTGTTTCCTCTTCAACAGAAGCCAAGAGGAACTGTGATCTTATCTTCTGGACGAAAAGTTGGGATCTTTTGTGCGGTTCAAGAAGGACTCATCGATCGACATGTCACCGTTCGACTTCTGGAGGCTCAGTTGTTTGCGGGCGGTATCACGGACCCCCGCTCTGGACACAAATTCACTGTGAACGAAGCTGTGCGACATGGTTTGTTGGATCAGGATCTTGCTTGTGCTCTTCTGACTCATCAGCTGCGAGCAGGAGGGATTATAGATCCAGTCAGTGGAGGCCGTCTGGAGTTAGATGATGCCCTTCAACGAGATCTGCTCTCACCCCGCATTGCTCTACGTGTACTGGAGTCGAGCCAGTCTTTAAAGGGAATGTTGTGGCCAGAAACCAGTGACTTTTTGCCTGTAAGCCAGGCACTTCAGCAGGGTTTGGTCAGCAGAGAGCTCGTCTTGAACGTCCTCAGCAAACGTCATTCCGTTGGCGCTGTCTATCTGCATGAGAGTGGGCAGGTTGTTCCTCTGGATCAGACTGAGGATGTTTTTGGCAGGGATGGAGTGGATGTTCTGAAAGAGACACATATTCCTGATGTTCCTACTGGAGATAAGCATTCTGGATCTTCAGTCATGGAATCAGATGCGACGGAGGATGTTGAGAATCGTTTCCTCTCCCGTTTGATGACACACAGCTACATTGATGCTCACTCAGGAGAGCGTTTGGTTGAGTTGGAACCGGAGTTGGTCAGATTTGTTTGTGAAAATGTTAAAAGCCTTTCTAAACTAAATCTGCTTGAAAATGTCGATGCAGAAGCAGGAAACGCTTGCACAAGTAGTGAGCCTGAACTTGGCATTGAAGAATTTAAAGGAGGATATCAGGTGCCAGAAATGGTGGATGAAATTCCAAAACGTGAGAACATTGATATGGCTGAGGCTTTAGAGAAATCAAGAGAAGATCTTCCCAACTTGTTTGTCTCTGACAAGATTGTGGAAACACAGCTTTTGCCTACTGAAGAATGCAGCAAACCTGTAATCATAAAACATGAAACCAGCATTGTAGATGGAGAGAAAAATTTTGCACCATTTACAGACACAAGTACAACCTATTCTGAGGCTTCGGAAATGGAAAAGGACATTTTCTGCAAGAAGATTGAAATAAGTGAGCCTGCTGAAAGAAAAGTGGAAGATGAACACTTCTCTTCTGATGTAGAGATTTCGGATGAGAGACTTCCATCATCTCAGTATTGCAGTAATTCTAACATTTTAAAAGATACAACTGTGCAGAACGACAATGGAAATGATGCAACAATAGATCATGAAGTTAAAATGACCGATTCGACAAACAATAAAACTAGCTTTCTAGAACGTCCATATAAAGAATTGAGCCCAAATACACTTTTTTCAGTGCTGGAACCTGAAGTAAATTCGCCTTCTACTGATGTTGACACGAGTGATATTTTAGGAGCAATAAAGGAACTTTCAGACACCGAAATGGAATCAATAAAACCCTCTTGTGAGGACCACGGTGGTCTCTCTTTGACAGAATATGAAGAACTTAGTATGACTGATATGAGAGAAAACACTTTGAATACCGTTGATGTTGGGGAGCATTTAAATCAAAATGTTTGTCCAGAGTCATCTTTAGCAGAAAATATGCCTGAAACTAAAAGAGAAATTAAATCTGCATGCTTTCCCGAGGAGTCAACATCAGAACAACAAAATGAGGATGTTATTAGTGTTGCATACAGTGATAAAAGCATTATACATGGCATGCAAGATGAAGATCGGCAGGAAACTGTTTGGTCATCAGGACAACAAGAGTCTAGAACATTTAGGCACAAAGAAAAATCTAAAAATGAATTTGAAAAAGTGGCGATAGTGGTAGTTCCGCATGAGAAAATAGTTTTTGATCAAATCCCTGATGACTTAGACTCGAAAAAGAACATTTTGTCAGAGGAATCAAGTAGTGACATAAAAACTGACCATGAAGAAGCTGGAACAATTGAGGAACAGAACGTTCTCCCCAGCATCGTTCACCTCAAGTCATCATTAGAACCTTTCAGTGGCTTTTCAGATAAACCGAGACACGAAGGAGATGAGAAGGATTTGATTGATCCAGCAAGCGAAAAGAGATGCTTTATTAGAGTGACATCACCCAGTGTTGTTGAGGTGGTTGATGAGAAGAGTTTTAGAGAAAGTGAGGAAGAACTTGATAACGTTAGGCTGGACAAATTAGCCAATGTTCAGAAAACAAACTCTAATGAATTGGCAACTGGTATAAATACAAGCGAAACTTTGCCATGTGCCACAAAAGCTGCAATAAAGAGTCCTGACCTTGTACATGGATATTTGATGGAAAGCAAAAGTTTCCATGATGCAAAAAACAGCAAACAGTTGTCGCACATACCTAATGAAATTGTTCAAAACCCTGACACGTCCCTGGATGTCTTGACTGAGTTTACTTTAAAGGCCGAAAAAAGGCTTCAGGAGGCAATTGATGACATCAATCCTGCAAACTACACACAGCCTCCAGAGTCAAGCAAACTTCAGCAGACATCTGAGATCATATGTGGAGAGATGGAAAGTAATAAGTGGAGAACTTCACCTGACCCAGCCACAGTGACAGATTTGCAGAATCTGGCAGTGAAGCAGGACACACTTTTCTCTGAAATCTCTGATTACATCCAGAACACAGATCAAGTCTCAAACCGGAATCCAAAAGAAAGTCCTAGTTTCCTAACGGAGACCCATGAATCAATGTGCAAAACCGAATTAAATCATGACAACTATGAGTCCCAGTTGATGCCTGGACAGACAAAAAGTATTTTGGAAAGTGACGTACAAGCTAATTTGGAAACTCATATTTCTTCTAATCTAGACGTTTCTGTAAATTCAAATGCACAAACTAGTGGAGATAATTTCCAAGAGACCAGGCTAGAGTTATTGGAGGCTGCCAACATTAGTAATAACTCCGTATCTGTGTCAGCATATGATCTGAATGTGCAGGTCAAAGATTTGAAAATGGAACTGGAAAGATCTGCTAATGAAACCAAAAGTGAAGAACCTGAGTTCATTAAGCAATCCAACAATCAGAAACAGAAGACCACTCCAAAAGAACAATCTGATATTGCTGTCCCAACTGACCCAGGTCAAGAACATACTAATATCCCTAAGGATAACAGTACTGAGCTGTTGGAGAAAAGAAGGAAAAAGAAAAAGAGAAAAACGAGACATGTGCAAGTTTCAGAAGTAGAAGTCGAGAAAAGTGATGGTGGTGTGTGTTCACAAAATGATAACCTACATGAGAAAGATAAAGAACAGCTCGAGAAAGACACCCAGGACATGGAGCGAAAGGAAATTCTCGTCTTGAAAGCCAAGGAAAGCATTTTTAGGAAGGTGTTTGAGCGAGGAGTCGGTGAAAAGCAAGCAGCTGAAGAGTTGGAGACAATACATCACGTGGATAGCAAAAGTGAATCAGTAATGTTAGAATCTGTTGAGAAAAGTGTCAAAGATCCTCAAAAACAAAAGCAGGATGAGAAACTAGTTCCAAAAGGAAAGAAGTCTAAAGTTAGAATTTCAAAACAGGATTTTGAAGTGGCAGAAAAAGCTCTTCCTGTTCAGATGAGTAGTATCCCTCATCAGAATGTGACCCAGGTAGAAGGTCAACTTGGCAAACAGTTAAACCTTAAATCAAAAAATAAATCTGAAGCAAGTTTTGAAAGATTAAGTACAAAACATGAGGCAGAATCTGTATTGACTTTATATAATGAAGAAAACCAAAATTTAAATGAAGAAGCAACTGTTGACGGATCATATAGAAAAGATGAGAATGTGGCTGAATTAATTTTGCATGGTGACGAAGACAAAAGCATTTCTGTAGAAGCAAGTGATGATGGATTATTTAGAGATGATGAGATTGTGTCCAAATCGACTTTGCACAGTGAAGAAAATCAAACATTATTTGAAGAACCATGTGAAGAAGAATTATATTCCAACGATGAGATTGGGCCTGAATCGACTTTGCTTGGGCAAGATAACCAAAGTATGTTTGACGAAGAAACTGTTAAACAATCTTATAAAGAAGATAAAATGGCCGCTGAATTGATTTCGCATGATGAAGAAAACAAAATAATTTCTGAAGAAGCAAGTGAGGAAGGATTATATACAAAAGATGAGACACAAGATAAAGTTGTGGTTGAATCAACTTTGCACAGCCAAGAAAACACAAATATATCCGAAGCCATTGTTGAAGGATCAAATGCACAAGATGAGATTGTGGATGAAATTATTTTGCATTCTGAGGTAAACCAGAGATTATCTGATGAAGTTGAAGAATTTTACACAGAAGATGAGATTGTGAATGAACCAAATTTGCTTGATGAAAACAACAAAAGGATATCTAAAGAATCAAGGGAACAATTGGACGGAAAATGTAAGATTGGGGCCGAATCTACTTTGCTTAGTGAAGACAAAAGTGTCTCTGAAGAAACAAGTGTTGAAGGATCGAATGCAGACGAGAAGATTGAGGCTGAATTGGTTTTGCAGTCAATTACTGAAGCATCTGACAATCTTGACGACGTAAACCCAGAAATATTGGACTCTGAAGAGTTGTTGGCAAGAGAGACATGCACACAAGTTATCAATCCAGAAGAGATTAAAAATAGTGAAGAGGTTTGTGAAAAAGTAGAACAGCAGGTCCCTGCCAACAAGGAAGCTCTGTTTGAGTCTTCTGTTGAAAAATCTGAAAACTCCAGATTAACAATCCCAGCAACCTTGGAGTTTAACGCCGCACAGAATAACCAGGACAATGACGATGCGGAAGGTTCTACGAAAAATGGATCAGAAAATTGTCAAAGTAAAACCAAACAAAGCAGAGATTCTACAAAAGTCAGCAAGGTAAATGCTTGTTTTTTATGTATTGCTGACTTACAAAATACACTTACGATTGTTAATATTTTAGTTTCATGAACTATTTCTCATTCAGTCCTCACTAGTTCGCCAACAAATCCTTGAGAAGGATCAACAAATAGTGGCTCTTCTTTCAATGGTGAGGCACCTTGATATCCAAATTAAACAGCAACAGCAACAAGCAGTTGGTCAAAGTCTTGGCGCACTCCATGACATTATCAAGCAGACAGAGGTAATACAAACATACATATATAAATTCTTTTTTGGTCATAAATGTAGTTGGTAATCGTTGCTTTTGGCTTGTGTCTTCAGAATCTCGTTGTGGAATTAAGCGAAATGGATCCGGAGATCCACGAGCAGACAGAAGCAGCCGCACAGTTACTAGAGTCTCAGCCACAAGATCTTCCTCCTCAGCTGGTTCTGACCTTAGAAAAGGATGTGCGAAGCTTAAACAGAGCCTACAGCGCCGCTAGCGATCTAGCCCAGAATGCTTTGCAGGGTTTGAAAGAGAAGCATCACGCAAAGAAGGTCAGAAAATCACCCATTTGAAATAATAACAATACTATGTTTAATTTAATGACGGCTGCTGGATTTTGTGTTGTGGAAAAAAAGATTTTAGAGGGTTAAAAGATGGAAAATGTCACCCTGTGAATTTCATTAGAACCAATTGACGAACGTTAGATGTAGAATAATGACCGAACAATTCGATTTAGAGCAAACAGGTTTACTGTTAACAAGTTTGCCTTTACTTCACAGATTGAAGTAATGTAACGGTTAATTTGTTTTGTAGGAATGCGTTACAAGTCAAGTCAAGTGTTTGGAACAACAAGTGGAAGCTCTTCTCGACTGGCTCAGGAACACTGACAAACAAATGCAGGATGTATTGGGTTTAGATGAGAAGACTATTGCAGAAAAGGGCATTTCCGATGATATCGCTCCCAGAATGCAACTGTGCAAGGCGAGTTTGAGTTCTGTTTGTAATAGATACCAATATTTTATATCTTTTTGAAAATATGATATTTTGTTCTCACCCCACAGCAGTTACAGAGCTCTCTTGATGCTCGATCCAGTGAAGTCGGAAATGTCGCGCTCAATATTCAGGTCTTCATATCTGAGAACGCCCAAGACCTGCGGCCTGGTGAAAGCAGACATCTTCTGGGTCAGCTGGAGCAGCTTCAGAGGCTCTTCCACCAGGCTGTTGGCCTGAATCAGGCCAGAGCCGAGGCATTGTCTGCCCAACAGAGAAGAGAGGAGGAGAAAACCAAGAGAGAACAAGAAGAAACAGAGAAAAGGCAAAAAGAAAGTGTACGGAATGCTGAGGTTTGCCAACATAAAAAGCTGCTTCGCTGCTACTATGAAACGGCAAATCATTGTTTTTACTTAATTTACTTTTTTAAAATAAAAATTTCAACTATTTTATATAGTGTTAAATATTCACATTGACACGTTTATTTCATTCAAAGACAGTTTTCCAAAGCTTGGCAAATGTTGCTGTTGATGAATTAATTGTAGCAATAAGTTGGAGTGGCAAATATGTTTAAAATGAAAACAATTTTTTTTTACAATTGTTTCCTGCTTGCTTGACTAGTTTAAGACATTGTTCATATTAAAATATTTATTATTGTTTCTTGAATTTAAAATATTTTTAACAACTTGCTTCACAAACTTTTATTTTGCCATTTGCTTGCAAGTAAACGTAACCCGTGTGCATTAACTTGTCTGCTTTGCTCTTACAGATTGCCACAGAAGACACATTTGGAACGGCTATCGATTTTAAACTCTAATATGCAGCGTTTTTGCTGATTTCAATGTTTCGTGTTATACAAAAGAAGGGTTTCTTGCTTTTTTAAACATGTTCTTTACATTTTGCTTTCTTGTCTGTTTGTGTGTGTGCTTTGTGTGATGCCTTTGGACACATCATGGTTAAACGTTGCTTACACGGCCATTCCAACAGAAATTCCAGTGTTTTGAGCTGCTTTGAGAAAGAATAACTGTCAAATTTCAAGCTATTTAGTTTCTATATTTTAATATCTTGTATTTGGATGTAGGTCGTGCAGCAGCAGAAAGCCGAATGCTCGCAGAAAGTGGAGAACCTCGGCATGTGGTTGGCTGGTGCTGCCAGTCTTCTGGCCTACAAAAGGACCGCGGCCGAGTCGGACGATGTGAACACCTTGCAAATCAAGCAGAAAGAGATAAAGGTGACGTTTGTCTTAATTTTACCGTTTTGCAAATGATTAGGTTTTTATATTCTTTTTGTGGTTTGTAGGAGGTTGAGAAGGACCTTCAGACCAAAAGCGAGTCGTTGATGGAGACGGTGCGCTCGGTGGAGGAGTTCCTGGCTGAGCGGGGAGACGGTTTGAGTCCCGAGGAGAAAAAGAAACTCAAGGAAGCGCTTTCACTGGTGAAAGAGCAGCACAGCGCACTCACAAACTCCGTCCACTCATCACTGGCTCAAGTGGACACTGCCATTTCTACAACGCTTCAGCAGAACACGCAAAGAGTAATGAGTTGCCTTTTCCTCGTCTCGCTTTTCTTTTCTACGATTCTTAATCTTCATGAGTTGTTTGTGCTCAGGCTAAGGCGGAGGAGCAAATGCAGCAGACACAGGAAGGAATCAACGCACTATTTAGAGAACTTTCATCGCTGGATGAGTCTAAAAAGAGGCTGTTTGATGCCACCGTCACCGATTCCCTCCCATTAAAACCATCAGAGAATGCGCTGAACTCTCACAATGACAAGTTACAGGTCAGATCCATAAGAGGTCATATTGACACAGTTGTTCGCTTTTTCTTATTCTCTGCTTTGCCTTTCAGACCGAGTTGCAGCAGTTACAAGCTCAGCAGACTGACCTTCTCCAGGTGAGCCAGTCTGTCCGCTCCCTTCTGGAACAACCGGACTCTGCTGTGCCACCTGAAGAGAAGCAGCGCTTGAGAACCAAGCTGGATGAGCTGCAGGGTCAGCATCAGGACCGACTCCGTAACTGCCAGGACAAGCTGAGGCGGGCCGACGCCCTCAGAGACGAGTTTGGAAAGTTTGTGCAAGAGCATGATGAGCTTGGAAAGTGGCTGGATCAAAGCGAACAAGACCTGCAGTGTCTCGCAGAAGGAGAAACAGATGCTAAAGACCTAAAACGACGGATAGATGAGCACAAAAAGGTATTAGATAATATATACAAATCAAGAAGTCATAAATACGATACAATAAATAGCAGCGAAAAGAAAAAGTATTGGTAGTATTGGGAAAAAAATGTAAAATTGGCTGTGTAGTGTGGAACATTGCTTTGCCACAGATATAATTTTGAGGTTTCGTTTTATCGTGGATTTTCACTGTGGCACTTTCAAGCTTTTTTTCACGAATTCTTCTAATTTATGGAAAACGTAAAACTGTTCATTTGTGCCTCTAAATCCACATCAGTTTCGCAGACGTGACTCATGCGGTTTGATTGTTGAACCAGATGCTTAAGCGGCTTAAATCTTCTCAGTGACTGTATGTTTCACACGTGTGAGAAGATCTTTCATAGTTTAAGTTTCCACGAGTGACTGAAAATGAACTACTTCTTGAAAACTGGGGCCTACTGTACAGCGATCAAATTGATGAATGTTCTGGAGAAGGAATGTGAAGTGCACCATAAATTATCTGTGGCTTGTGGAGCACTTTGCTTTTACATTGTGATATTAAGAACGTCTGATGCTCTTGGTTTTCCAGCTCTCCGAGGACGTTATTTGTCACAGGGCAGATTTGCGCTTTGTGAATATCACAGGTCAGAAGGTTCTGGATTCAGTCCAAGGAGCCATGGAAAGAGTGGACGGTACTGATCCAGGCCTAGAGGAAACTAAGCAGCTAGTGAACGACAAGCTTCATGACACCACACAGCGATACAATGCAATACACGCCAAGGTGGGTGAACAACATAAAATGTCACTCATTGTGCAACTTCATATTCATTTGTTTTTTCGTGTGCCTTCTTCCAGTCTTCAGAACTTGGCACTCGTCTCTCAGGTTTTCTAGAACGGTATCAGCAATATCAAGATGAGGCTGGTTCTCTGGACTCCTGGCTGAGTGCTCAGGAGCAGAATCAGAGCATTTCTACTCCCAGTCGAGAACAAAGTGACACCCAGACACTCCAGCGCACTCTCAGTACCGTACAGGTGTGAGGAGTTCTGCTTCAGGAACAAATACTTTTCGAACAGTCAGCCATTTGGTTTTCACGAGGGGTTTTATTTTCAGCTTTTGCAGGATGAGTTGGCAGAGCGCTCGGTACAGCTGGAGAAGGTGAAGAGGACAGGAAAAGAACTGATTAACACAGACGAGTCCCCGACTTTCAAAAACTCTGAGATCTGCAACAAGACTGGTAAATGCATTTTTTTACTGGATTTAATTAAGTTGAACTAGTACATGTTTTTTGTCCAATCAAAACGGACCAATTTCAGATTAATCTTTAGAAAAGATGTTTTCTAGTGGATAACTATCAATAAACAGACTTTTTGATTCTGGTTTTGCTTCCGGACGTTATTTGCGTTGTTTATTCGAGCGACTGCAACTTTTGAGCCAAACAATGTATCATAAAAATGAAAAGTGAAGATGTTTCTGATTTATCAATTGATGGCGCTATAACACAGAAACAGTTAGCTAAAGATGTACATTTAAACAGGGCAACTAGTCATCACAATATGTGAACAGACTGAAACATAACAAAAAGTTTGAACCAAATTGGACTATAATCAGCTGTTTAAAATCCACGTGAATACAGTATATGTCAAATTCAGAGTAATTTGAGGCATTTTCAATGACTAAAAGCTTGAACCCGAAAAGCGATTTCTTCTTGCAGCTATATTTATCTATGTTGTTAGATAAAGCCAATGACTTTAAAGCAATTCATTTGTTGTCTGTTTCAGATGCACTGGAGAAGCGATTTGAAACCCTGTCTCATTCGGTGTCGAAGCGAGCGGAGCATCTCCAGACTGCTGTTGCTCAGTCTGTCAGCGTCCAGGAAGGGCTCCAGTCCCTATTGGCCTGGTTAGATGGTTTGCCTCTGTCTTCTGGCCCAGTTCAGCCCACTGCTCAAGCAGTTCAGGATGCCTTGACTCAGAATCAGGTATTTGGAATTATTATACCCTTTTTTTTTATCCCACTTAAGTTGAAATTTCCATTAATGACATGTTTCCTACCAGAAAATACGGCAGGAGCTGCTTTCCAGACAGGGCAGCATTGATGCCACTTTAGACTCGGTCTCTAAGCTTCTGAAGTCAGCCAATGCGGCCACTGCGTCCGACCTGCAGGGGTCAGTGCAGGACCTGAGTCAACGCTTTACTGCTGCCCAGACCAAGCAGGGTGAAAGGGAGAGCCAGCTGAGGAGACTTCTGCCCATGCTGGAGAGCTTCGAACGCCAAAACGTAGATCTTTGCAGCTTCATCCAGAGCCGAGAAAGAGCACTGAGCCCTGGAGGTCAACCAGACTTTGGTGTGAACGACTACAAACAGACAATAGAGGTCAGAGAAATTCTATAATACATAGTAATACATCTATAAATATTAGTAATCAATCAAACTAATGAAATGTTTATTATTGATTGTTTTTTCTTTTTAAAGGAGGTGAAATCAGAAATGACGCAGGAATCGACTCAATTAAAGTCTTTTGTCAAGCTTGGGATGGATCTGAGCCAGTCTGATCAGATCCTTGCCAACGTGAAAAGCCTCACGGACACGACCAAAGACGTTTCGGATGATTTTTCACGTCTGGAGACTAACGTGAATGACAGGCGAGTAGAGACAAGTCTCAAACGATTAGATTTTCTTTTCCTCCAGAGACGAGAACTGTAATTACTGTATGTTTCACATTATAATGCACACTTAAAATACACCCCAAAACTATATGTTTCTGTGCAGTTTAAAACCGAGAAAGAAGTACTGTATGTGAAAAAGGGAAGGAGATGGACAATAATTAATTGTGCCTTAAAGTAAAATAAATAAATAAATACAATCATATCTTAAAACATATGTTTTGGGTGCTTATGTTGACCAATCAGTTAGTCCCAAATGAACTTGTTATATATATTCTATTATTATAGAATAAACTTAATATATATATTTAGTTTATTGTGCCCATTAGAGTTTGAGATCTTGAAACTAATTTAGTTTTCCTGGTAATAGAGTTTTTAATTTAGTGTCTATGAAGCTCATTGCTTATTTGGTCTTGTGCTCTACATGAGCCCGCACACCACTAAAGCACTTTTTTAGTATCCTCTAATGTGAAAAGAACTACACCGCCGCCCTCTTTAAGATGCCTGGCTGGTACTTCAAGCACTTCAGATTTCCCCCGTGAGGGCACAAGTGTTCCAATGTAACTCTATTCTGCATTACTGGGAATAGTTGTGAGTGGGAAGCGGAATTATTGTAATATACACTGATAATAAACAGTGACTTGAACTTTGACCTCGACAACTATAACAACAGTAACCACCCTAAATGTTTCTGCAATAGAGCCGGTCTGCACACTTCACTATCTGTCATCAAGGGCTAAAATAGTCACGGCTGCCCAATTAATAGCTGGCACGGTTGGCAACCAACTCGGTGTTTTTAAAAACAAATCAGCATGTGGCTCAAACTAATCACATTCTGCACAATAACTTGAATGTTTATTCTTTACTCTCAATGATATCTTTGTTTTTAAAATATTTGTGCAGATTTAATTCCATCCAGACCTGCGCACAGCAACTGAGCGAGTTCCGCTCGCACTCTGGCTCCCTCCTGAGGTGGCTTCAGACGGTTCAGGAGCAGCTTCCTTCTAAGGAGCCCAACCTAAACACAGAAAGTCTGCAGAGGAGAGCACAGCAGCTTAAAGTAGGACCCTGCTTCTCACTATTTCCATCGTTGTGATCTCATTGCTCGTTATAGTAGGGCGAGCTTTCATTACCATCATGCTTTGCAGGATCTGTTCACGGAATGGGAAGCTCAGGGAAGTCAAGTCCAGGAGCTGAATAAGACCGGCTCAGAGCTTGAAAGCATGATTATTAACATCACATCTCCCAAAAACAAAGCTGGTGAGAGGAGAACAACACAACTTGCATTGCGTCTAGTCACACGTTGAATTGTTGATTTCTGTGGGATTTGAACACACAACATTGCTATTGTAAGGAATAAATGCTTAGGGAGAACCATTAACACATTTTGTGCGCTTTGAGACAGATAAAGTGCGCTTTGAGACAGTTAAACTGTGAAAAGTGGCTTACAAATGCTCAGAACTTGAACTTTTTATAATACGTGTGTTTCTCCCAGGTGTTCCCCAGCTAAATGGTTCTTCAAAAAGTGTTAATGGAATTCATACCTGTAAAGGTGAGCTTCTCCCAGACCTCTAACCATTGAACTGCTGCTTTTAAATAGAAGTTAGAAGCTTCTCACCGTTGACAATCGCCTTCTGTCTTTGTTGTTTATGGCCATATTTGGTCATTATATTTTCATGATTTTTATCTCAGCGCGATTCAGTTTTTTTTTTTTTTTTTTTTCTCGTCTCATTTGATTTTAAACTCTTGAACTATTGATTGCTCTCAGCATCTCTGAGCAATAAGTTTCAACTGATTTTGTAAAGGTTATCCAAGTGTAAATGGATTGGACAATCTGAACATATATTCGTCAAGCTACAAGACAAACGACTAAATTGCATTAAAAAGAAAAATCTCTTTTGGAACCACAAGCCGAAACAAACACTTAAAGCTGAATTCCTCAAACCTCAGTTCTGATGTCAGTATTTGAGCGAAGTCCCAAGCATGAGGCAGCGATGGAACTATTTGGCTGGTCTTCACACTTACGTCAGTGTTTGATGTTTTTGCTCTTAGACTTGACAGAGATCCAGGTGGCGGTGGCAGATGTGAACAACAAGTATGAACAGCTGGGCAGTGGCTTGAGGGAGAGGAAGGGCAAACAAGAAGCTTCTCTGGACCTGCGGCAGAAGATCAGGCAGGGCACCGAGGCTCTGGCCCAGTGGCTGGGTCCACGCGAACAGAAACTAGCCCAGGGCCAAACCGCATCGCCCTCTCGACCAGAAGTGGTGCGCGCTCAGGCCAACGAGACCAAGGTAAAGCCTTTTTCCACATGGGATTATTTTTAGTTGGCGCTTTCAAGCTCGCCGCGCTACATTAGGCTCAGTTGAAGCCAACTGATACGTCAAGTTTCATTTGTTGGCCTTCATGTGATTGCGTTCATTAGCTGACGGGTTGATTCTTTTGATGCCCAGGATTTGCTTTCCGAGCTTGCTGACCATTCTGGGAAAGTGGAGGATCTTAAGAACATTCTGAAGCAGCTTATAGCCGAAAATCCAGACTCTCCTGATGTGGAAACCTGGAAACGTCAGCTTGAAGACATCGGTCAGTGAATGTGAAGTCAAAGATGATGCCGGGTTAAATGTGATGGATGTACTTTTCGCTAGACTAAGCAGTGTTTTGTGTCTTCTTTAGATGCGCGGTGGACAAAGGCTAATCAGGATGCTGCTCAGAGACAGAATGATCTGGAAGCGTGTGCCGACCGGCTGGGCAGTTTTGCGTCCGCGGCTACTCAGCTAGCTCCATGGCTCCGGGAGAAGGAGCTGATGATGAGTGTCCTCGGCCCTCTCAGTATCGACCCCAACATGCTCAACACACAAAAACAGCAAGTTCAGGTGAAGCGATTACAAAGACCATTGTCCGTTTAATGAAGACGTGGACAAGCGCTTTACACATTTTCTTCCTCAACAGTTCATGCAACGGGAGTTCGAGACTCGACAACCACAGTTTGAGCAGCTCACTCAAGCCGCAAAGGGAATTCTCTCTCCGACTGGAGACACGGGTCCAGGAGAGGGTCAAGACCTGGAGGAAGTCAGGCAGGAGCTGGGAAACATTTCCCAGCAGTGGGAAGATCTCACCTCTCGCCTCGCCGGACGCTCCCAGCAGATCGATCAGGCCCAGAGCACCAGTGAACGCTTCGTGGCTCTTCTGAAGGAGCTGTCTCAGAGCGTGACTGAGCTGGCGGAGAGACTGGATGCCCAGGCTTCTCTGAGTGCCCAGCCGGAAGCCTTACGACGTAGACTGCAAGAAACAGGAGAGATCCGGGCTGAGCTTGAACAGAGACGGGGTCAACTTGTCCAGGCTGAGCAGCTTTGTGTTGAGCTCAGTACGATTGTTGCTGAACCTTATCTGAGAGACGAGTTGCAAAAGAGACTTCAGAGTGTGAGCGGACCCCTGAAGACCCTAGAAGAACGAGCTGGTGAGTAGTGGACAGTTGTAAAATCCTACAGTTTTGGACATTATAGTAACAATGTTTGTCTTGTCTTTCAGCTGATGGCTTGTCCCAGCTTCAAGCTGCCTTGTCCAGCACTCAACAGTTCCAGGAGATGTTTGATGAACTTCGCGGCTGGTTGGACGGGCAGGCCGGAAGCCACTCGGGTGTTTCCGAGCCACTTCCGTGCAACCCTGACGCTCTGAAAGCACTTCTCACTCGGCAGGAAGATCTCCAGCGCACCATAGCCCAGCAGCGTGGCTCCTATGAGCTGATTCAGGCTGAAGGGGCATCTTTATTGGCATCTCTGCCCACCGGAGATGAGAGATTCGGCCTACAGACTCGACTCAACACCTTACGGAAGGATTGGGAGAGCCTGAACCAGCAAACGTCTGGGAAACACAGTCGAATAAAAGAAACCTTGTCTCGCTCTGAGCTGTACCACCAACATCGGGATGAACTGGTTCCTTGGGTTGCAGACAGTGAAAAAAGGGAAACGGAGATACAGATGTCACTGGACCCGACAGCCTTGGATGAGGCTTTGCAAAAGACTAGACAACTCGGCGTCGATTTAGAGCGCCACCGCCCAATCTTACACTCTTTAAACACCACAGCAGATCTGCTGTTAGAGCAGAGCTGCAGCGGTGAAGAGGAAGTCAGGGACGAGAAAGCCCAGATTAATAGCAGGATGGATGGGCTTGCTGAGAGACTACAAGGTCGCACGGCTCAGCTGGAGGAACTGGGAAGCAGATTGAAAGAGTTTGAGGACGGAAGGTCTGCTGTTGACAGGAAGCTGGAAGCAGCCAGGCATCAGATTGAAGTTCAGGAGGCTCTGGGACCACAGGCTTGCAGCAACAAGAGCTTAGAACGTCTGCGGACTCAGCAGGAAGCGCTGAACTCCATGCAGCCTCAGGTTGTGTACCTGAGGAATCTGGCTCAGGGACTTCTGCAGGATGCACCAGAGATCTCCGGGACCAGTAAAGATGGAGCCCAGAAGCTGCTGCAGCAAGCTTGTCAGACAGAAAAGGAGTTTGAAGAAGTTACTGAGAAGGTGAGAGAATGTGCACATGATCATTTGCTTCTGGAATGTGTCTGGACAGAGACGGATCATATATAGGGAGTCTGTTATATATAAACCGATCCGGAACTCTTCTCCATTTGCTGAAGTGTTTTTTTTTTAGCCTAGTTGTTCTTAACTGCATAGCTATAGATGTGTACACAATACATGCGTACAGATGTTTTTTAAAAGGTAGATTGTAGATTTTAGCTGGAAGTTATTACATAATTTTTTATTTTGGATTTCTATAAATATATGCAGTGCATATAAATCCATACATTAATTCGCCATTCTTTTGTTTCACTCTGTGCAATGACATAAGTACTTCTTTATTCTAAAATTAGCCAAAAATAAACAATATTAAATTACATTTGTTGAATTAAATTAATTAAAAAAAAAAAAAAAAATCAGCAAAGTAGTCTGCTATAATCTTTACAAATTATTACAAATATTGTAAGCCTGTAAAACCTGTTACTATACACTTCTTATATATTTTATTTACCACTATTCAGTATATACACTATATCAATCCCAGCTTTTCAATTTATCAGGCATGATGCAAAAAAATTGCGAGGGCGCAAAAAGGGAGAAAACACTGTAATCTCAAGTTATCAACTCAGATCATGAAAATTAAATGTCTCTTTTCTAACATCTTTTTGTTTCCCTGCAGACGGAGAAAATCTGCTCGTCCTTGGAGTCCCGGCTACAGGGCGTGGGAGAGGTCCAGGCTCATGTTCGGGACATCTTCTCTCGCCTGGCTGACTTAGACGATGAGCTGGACAGTCTTAGCCCTGTGGGACGAGATGTCGACTCCTTGGCCTCTCAAGCTGATGCGGTCCGTGGTTTCCTAGGCCGTCTAGAAGCCCTTCGTGCCGAGTTGGAGAACCACAATGGAGAATGCACTGATATGCTGCGCAGAGAGGGAAGCTCCCCAGATCTTTTGGCCCTCAAAAGGGAGACGGAAGCTCTGAGCAGACAGGCGGGCAAGCTGGCGGAGCGTGGCAGTAATCGCTTGGCACTCATAGAAGCGTCAGAAGAGCGCGTGAAGGAATTCTACACCCGGCTCTCGGAGCTGCAAGGGTTGCTGGGACGCGCAGAAGAGGTGCTCAACACGCAGGCCGTCGTGGGGACAGAGGTGGAGGTCATCAAGCAGCAGTTTCAAGAATTTAAGGTATGCTTTTTGTTTTTCTTTTAGTCTGGTTTTAATTTAGTAGGACCGTGTTGGGATGCTGACATTGGCGCCAGCTCCCCATGACCCTGAAAAGGAGTAAGCGGTACAAAATGGAAGCGTGTTGGGTTGTGGATCATACTTGCAGAATAAAAACAGTAGGGTAATTGTACAGTAGACTATCTTTTCCATAAAGAAGGTCCCTTTTAAACATGTGTTTATACCCTGAAACCTCTATTATTAGAAGGCCGTGGCGTTTTTTTTCAACCCTTCCGCCATTGTGGCCTTCTATTAGAGGGTGGTGCTGTATTTTTTTTTGACTAACTGGTTGTCAGATTCTCGCTTGAGGGAGAAAGCATGTGTAAAAAAGGTCTGTTTTATTTTTAATATACGTATATTACACAGAGGTGAACTTCATCAGACCCTTATTTCATGAATAGACATATTCACGTTAACAAACTACAGATGGAAAAAAACCTGCTATGGATCATTTTCATGACGGGGAATTGGAACAAGACGTAATATGTTGTATTGGATAGAGTAGGCTGAAGGATTTCATCATCCCTCAACTGGATGTCAGATGAATGTCTCATGTCTTCTTCGGTCATGCTTCTCGAGGGAGGCAAGAGAGCGGACTATTAGAGTGAAGATATGTAGGTGGAAGTGGGAAGAAAGCAAAGTGAAGGACAGGACGGATGTGGTGGGCACGATTGACTTCCAAGAGCAGCAGAGTGAATCAGAGCTTCTGTTTTCCCAAGATTGAATCATGGCTTTGATTGCTCGGCGACGGAACAAGTTGAAAGGCCAGCCAATAGGATTCATTTGGTCCGACAGAAACTAATTAAGACATGCAATCCATCCAGCTAGGATTATATTTTCCTTCTCCTCGACCAGATTTTGTTTTTTCGGTACAGAAACATGGTAAAATAAATGTCTGGACGGGCCGTTTGTCTGCTGCTGGACCGTCTGCTCTCATTGTTGCTTCTCTCCAGGCAAGCCAGACCTCTTTTCAAAGAGCCCATATCCAAAATGATGTCATCGCTCAAAGGGGCGGAATAAAGAAGCAGAACGTCTGTGTGTCTTTGTGTAAGCTCCATTGGGGGAATAGTGACGGCCATGGAGTATTAAGAGATTAGTCAGTGTCGGTTTCTCAGGAATAAGCTCGCTGAGATGTTGTGGAATTTATCTAATGAGTGACGATTTTCCTTCACACTTGTGCGCTTACTTCCAGTTGGGGTGTGTGCGCTTGTGTATATATGAAATTCAAAATAATAATAGTTTAATATACATTTTTA
>SOMO01000065.1:413113-425111 GCA_028128575.1 Paedocypris carbunculus
AAAGTTGTTTTTCACAAACCAAATTCATACATGTATAATTTTTAATTCAAGATTGATTAATTTTTTTACAACCAAACCCTCTGGAAAAGAAATCTGACTTTCCAAAATGAATCGTTTTTTTTAGTGTCTTAACTGTATGAAAAGCGTGGAAAGGCCAGGGTTGGCACCATGAAACTGTGGTTTAAACTCAACTGAACAAAAGACCACATGGGCAATGATGTTGCGGGCTTGGAATAGCACGGAAAACAGCCAGAAGCTAAAAGTAATTTGTGGGGATCAAGAGGGAAACAAAAGGGCTTAAAGTTCGGTGACAGAATAAACACAGAATGCTGGCGAGATAAGTGTGAAAAGCTGTGTGTGTGTGAGTCCTGCCCGTTGTCCAGATCGGTCGAGAGCATTTCAGTGGAATGGAAAGCATCTGAGATATTTTCCAGAGCTCTGCATCACAAGAATCCAACGCTCTCCAAAAGTGGGAGAGAAGAATATAGAAGAGCGATTGTAGTTTTCCCCTTATTATCCTGTTGTTTGCATGTGTGTGTAGCATTTTAACATTCTGAATTGGAATTCATTTCTCTTAAATTTTTCTCTTGGCTCTGCCGCTGTTTTCTATTTCTGAGCTGGTGGGTGAAATGTGCCACACGTGATGAGTGATCTCGATTCAAAACGGGAAACGTCTCCAAGAATAAAGACAAGAAGGCTTGGATGATGGATTCAGGATAATGCTGGACAGGATATGGCATGACAAAGGCTGACCAAACACTCTGCCTGTTGTGTAGATGTGCGCTCGCTCACACACACAGAGAGGGTGGGGCAGCTGAAGGTCTGGTTCATTGTTTTGAGGCAGACAGACTTCCTGTTGGAAAGCGGAATGAAGCCCCTCTTTATAAAGCAACCAATTCTAACAGTCACACTTTAAATACTCACTCCAGCTATTGAAGTGTGATTCTTTTTTTAACATCCCAATGTCCATATTTGAATTCAGTTTTTTCAGACAATTTACCCACAATTTTTTTCGTAACTTTTGTTCACGTATGTTCTGCAGTATTGACGTTCTTGCACATAGTAACCATGTTCACTCTCGTGATGTCCAGGCCGTGGAGCGTGAGCAGGTGGACAGCATCCAGCCTAAACTCCAGCATGTCAACGCCGTGGGTCAAGGTCTCATTCAGAGCGCCGCCAAACACACGGACACTCAGGCCCTGGAGCACGACCTGGAGGCCACAAACCTGCACTGGAACTCTCTCAACAAGAGGGTAAGCTACCATCTGTTTCCAAAACCTATTCCAAAGGTGTCCATTGTACATGTATGCGAGTATAATTTTGTGGGTCACAGATCGCCGAAAGAGTAGCACAACTTCAGGAAGCCCTGTTGCATTGTGGGAAGTTTCAAGACGCCCTGGAGCCGCTCTTGAGCTGGCTGAGTGACACCGAGGAGCTCATCGCCAACCAGAAGCCTCCGTCTGCAGAGTACCGGGTTGTGAAAGCACAGATTCAAGAGCAGAAGGTGACTTTACGTTTCTCTGGTTCTTTTTGAATAATTAAATGTTTTATTTTAAAGAAAGCTTCACGACGTGACGCATGTTGAGGTTTTTATCTTCTGTTCTCAGCTGCTACAGCGATTGCTGGACGATCGCCGCGGGACTGTGGAGATGATCCGGGCAGAAGGCGAGCGCATCGCGGCCACAGCCGAGACTCAGGACAGAGACAAAATCCAGAAGCAACTGAAGAGCCTCGCAGAGAGATGGACCAGCCTGTTGGAAAAAGCCCATGCCAGGTGAATGCCCAAGACAACCAGACACGGCCATAATGCATCCTAATGGCTCCAAACTCAATGTCAAAGCTATTTAATGATCAAAAGACCCGAGGATATAACCAAGCTTTCACCCCGTTCTTCAGGCAACAGCAGCTGGAGGAGCTCCAGGTGTTGGCACTCCAGTTCCACGAGGCCGTGGAGCCGCTTGGGGAGTGGTTGAGTGCCACCGAAAGGCGGCTGAGCTCTGCTGAGCCCATGGGAACTCAGACTTCCAAAATCACACAGCAGATTGTGAGGCACAAGGTAAAGTGCACGCTGGGAGAATGGTCTAGATCGGCTGATGACAATGTCTTCTACTGCTAAGGCCAAACTAAACAACCCAAACACTTAAAGTGACGTATAGTCTTAGTGCTGGAGTTAGAAATGGAGCTATTCTTATTCAAAATTAAAAAGATCCCAGGCCTTTTCCCTTGAAGATCCAACCCTTATCATCTCCCATTTTGTTAATCATTGTGTTGAGTTTGTTTTCGTTGCCATTGTCATCTTTTGTTGATTCATGAGTTTATTTGATGCATTTTCAGTTGTTGTTTTACGTTACCATTCATGTTTTCTATTTGTTTTCCTCTCTGTCTCTCTTTTCATCCACTTTTGTTCTCACCTCGGGCTATAATCCCAGGCACTCCAAGAGGAAGTGTGTTCTCGAGAAAAAAGCGTTGACCATCTTGAGGTCCTCAGCCAATCCCTGTCACCGCTCAGCTCTGCGGCTGATCGTGATTGGCTGGGGGAAAGAGTGTCAGCAGTGCGCAGCGGGCACACAGAACTGCGCGATTGGTGTAGTAAGAGGCAAGCCATGTTGGAACAAGCCCTGGCAAATGCACAGCTTTTTGGAGAGGAAGAGGTGGAAGTCCTGAACTGGCTAGCTGAGGTGGCCCAGAGACTGGCTGTGGTTTCAGTGCAGAGTTATCAGCCGGAGCTGCTATCACAGCAGCACAAACACACTCTGGTAGGATTCTGCAGAGCACTGCGGTCTAGAATCAACAATACCAAATAAGTCAGCGAGGAGAAGATTAATGTTGCCAAACATCCTTATCTCACACGCACAATCAATCGCGTCATTGTATTCTGCTTCCATTTTTTTCAGATGCCATGATTGAATAACTTTATCACGTTAACAGATTTATAGTCGCTAGTTTCGTTTAGTTTTGAACCGCTGCCAGTTGAAAAAATCCTTAGGCATTCTCATCTTCTTCGAGACTTGGGAGTTTATTGAAAAACATGTTTTAGCAAGAATCGGCATATTTTCACTACAATTATGGTTCAAAATGTTGATGATAAATCTGCATACTTGTGCATATCTCTTTTGTAAAATCCCTCTCGTGTCTCCATCAGGCTCTTAATGAAGAGATTATCAGCAGGAAGAAGACCGTGGACCAGGCTATTAAAAATGGACAGGCTCTTCTGAAGCAAACAACTGGTACATATTCACACGCTCTCTCCATGTGACTGGATGTATTACGGATTTACTCTCAAATTCTGCTCGTGACAGGCGAGGAAGTGCTGCTTATTCAGGAGAAGCTTGATGGCATCAAAAGTCGGTACGCAGACATGACCGCGGGCAGCAGCAAGGCCCTTCGGACTTTGGAACAGGCTCTGCAGCTGGCCACACGATTCGCCAGCTCACATGAAGACATCAACCAATGGTTGGATTCTGTGGAGGCGGAGCTAAACGCTGTAGAACCGGACACAACACCAGCCTATCAGAATAGACAACGGGTGAGAGTGAAACTTTGGTGGAAAAGCAATGTGAGTTTCCACATCTCCGTAGTCTTGACATACATTTGTTTGCCTCAGGAACTGAAGTGCGTATCAGCTGAGAAGCGTTTAGTTCTGGACACAGTGAACGAAGTGGGCAGTGCCTTGCTAGACCTGGTGCCTTGGCGGGCACGAGAGGGTTTGGATCGTCTAGTTGCTGAAGCCAACCAACGCTACCGGCAAGCAGACGAGACCATCACTCAGCGAGTCCAGCTAGTCCAGGCTGCCATCCAAAGATCACAGCAGGTATGGTGTCAAACGTACAGGTTGTAGTAAATGTAAAGTTTTGCTAATTAAACTGTGTAAATTTGTCAGTATGAGGAGGCGGTGGATGCCGAGCTGACGTGGGTCGGTGAGACGGAGAGGAAGCTGGCATCTCTAGGACCTCTGAGTCTGGAGCCTGACGTGACGGTGGCTCAGCTCCAGGTGCAGAGAGCCTTTAATATTGACATCATTCGCCACAAAGACACTGTGGACCAGCTTCTTAAAACGCGAGAGGACATCCTGGAGAGCTGCAGTGAGGAACAGAAAGAGGCTCTGAAGGTGAGACACAACGCACCTTATGGACAAGGAGTTCAATAAAATCTCAGAATTGTTCTCAAAATCAGACTAAATTGTCTTTCAAACTCATAACGTTCTTTTTTGTTTCCTAAGGTGAAGACCAACTCCTTGAGTTCCCGCTATGAAGCAGTGAATCAGAGTCACGCCGAGCGCTTCGCCGCTCTCGAGCAAGCTCAGGTCCTGGTCGCTCGGTTCTGGGAGACACATGAAGAACTTGAACCCTGGTTGGGAGAGACAGAGACGTTGATTGCTCAACTCCCGCCTCCAGCCATTGACACAGAAGTGCTTCGACAGCAACAAGACCAAATGAGAGTGAGGAGAAACAAGCGCACACACGCTCCAGACACACAGGAACACTTTAGTTTGGAATTATTCTCCAAGTGTTTAATACGTGGTTATGATTATTTTGACTTCATTTATTAAACAGCACAAATATTTCTGGACTATGGTTTAACGTTTTAATTGAAATCAGTGAAGCCTCAAACAATAAAAAAAAAAAAAAAAAAAAGAATACAACTGCCAAAAATATCATTATCAAGAGCAATACTATCAGTGCTTTGTTTTACATCTCTCTCTCTCTCTCTCTCTCTCTCTCTCTCTCTTTCTTTCTCCATCACTCTCTTTCTTTCTCTCACACTTTCTCTCTTGATTTTCACTCCATTCCCTTCGATCTCTATGCTGTATCTGAAGTCTTTCTAGTCTTTCGCTTATTCTCTCTCTTTCTGATTTTCTCTGTCTCTCTCTCTTTTTTGTATCTCTCTCTTTCTCGTTTTAAAGATTCAGAATTTAGTTATAGTTTCAATTATCAATATATTAATTATATTATAATGTTGCCAGCTTTGAAGAAAAACAAATCTAAAATTCATTTAGAAAAAGTATTGTCTAATTTTTAAGATATCATTCATTATCTGGTTATCAAATCAGATTTTTGCAAATCTATTTGATTGTGAATTTGCAATTTCAATTGATTCGCAAATAGTTGTTGTGATCCAAGTCAGCGCTGCACTACATATTAACACTCTTAACTTTAATCTCTCGTTTTCTTTTTTAGCTCCTGAGAGAAGCCATCGCCGAGCACAAGCCGCACATCGATAAACTGCTGAAGATTGGTCCTCAGCTGGCAGAGCTCAGTGCCCAGGAGGGGGCGGCGGTGAGGCAGCGCTACAGCGAATCAGAGAGACGTTACGCCAGCATCAAAGAGGAAGTGAAGCGTCGCGCGGCAGCCCTGGATGAAGCCGTGTCGCAGTCCGTACAGGTAACCGCTGTGATGGGAGCGCATGCCTTCTGTGGCCCGTTGCCCAGCTTTTCATTTCATATTTTCAGAATCATGTTAAAAAAGTCACCCATGTGCATTTAGTTTGGAATGTTATTGATCGTGTTCTCTTCCTGCTTGCTTTTTGCATGCTGTGGAATTAACTGTGTACTGTTTCTCCACCCCGTCCCACCATCACTCTGTCACCATTTCACACCACCCGTGTCACCCTCACCTCCTCCCACAATCCTCCCCTTTTCACTGCTTGTTGCAACACCCCTTCCATGTTGGTTTGGTTCACCTGTCCGCCCATCACTCATGTGTGGATGTGATGTGTGTGTTCATCCCTTCGTCATCACTGCTCTCTGCATCACCCTCAGCTGGTAGAGGTAAGACCAACACTGCCAAAAGTAACCCCGTAAAAACTTTTACCATATTTACTCGCTTATAAGTCGCTTATAAGTCAAAATAAGACGAAAAGTAACTCTTAAAATATCATCACTTAATTTTTTTCACAACTTAAGCAACTTAAACGACCTGTTCAGATGCTCTTTACTCTTATAGAAATGATAAAAATATTCAGACATTCTTGATGGTAAAAGAAGCATAAAATCAAAGTAACCCAGTTTATTTAGGTTTGGTATTAATCTATTTAAGTTATTGTTATTTATGATTAAGGTTTAATTTGTAATTGGTATGGTTGCATTATCATTTTCAAGATTTGTGGGAAAAGTGCCCTGCCCCTTTAAGAGAAAAAAATAAAAATGCTAACGAGAGAGTTCTGAGTAAAATCTGGTCCGAGTAAATTAGTGAGCACTGTTCGAGCCCCCCACTTTGAGCCTGAAATCTTTAGGAAAAATCCTCGACTTATAGTGGAGTAAATACGGTATATTGAAATTTGCACATTCTAATTCACAATTACACTAATGGAACCAATAAGCTGATGCATTTCAGCAGGATGAGGGTGTTTTTGCTCGTTTTTTGTGCACATCCTCTATCTTTTTGTGGATTTTCTGCACATGTCCTGCATCTCATGTGCTGTTTCTGTTCTAATGACTGATCACTTTGACATCATTCAGTTCCATGACAAGATGGACCCTCTATTGGAGACCCTGGAAGCGGCGGTCCAGCGGATGCGGCAGCCCCCTCCAGTGGCGGCCGAGGTGGAGAAGATTCGAGAACAGCTCACGGATCATCGTGCCACCGGACTAGAGCTGGACAAGCTCCTGCCATCCTTCAGCGCCCTGTGTGCCCGAGGAGAAGAGCTCATCAGCCGGGCGCCACACGACGACCCCGCTGCCCAAGGTAGCCATCTTTATATTTGCATGGTCACGCTGGATTGTTACAGAAAAACATGTTTTTTTTTTTTCTCTTCTCAGCTGTACGTTCTCGGCTTATGCGGCTGCGATCGCTCTGGGATGAGATCAGGCAGAGAGCCGAGGAAAGAGAAGGGAAGCTTCAGGATGTTCTAGACCTGGCCGGAAAGTTCTGGGCTGACATGGGCGCTTTGCTGAGCACGCTTCGTGACTCTCAGGATATTGTAAAAGAGCTGGAGGACCCAGGAGTGGATCCCTCACTGATAAAGCAGCAAATCGAAGCAGCCGAGGTCAGTTCTATAAAGCACATTTCATTTTATTATTGATACGTAGCAGTCAAAAGGTAGGTTCCAATCTGATAATTGTATGCGCTTTTATTTAGGCCATTAAAGCAGAGACGGACGGGCTGAGGGAGGAACTCGAGATCGTCCGAACTCTTGGAGCGGATCTTATCTTTGCTTGCGGAGAGACTGAGAAACCAGAGGTCAAGAAAACCATCGATGAGGTCAGAGGATGGAAACATAACAGGAAGTGGGATATTTCAGACGTACTTTTTGTTAACCTGTGGTAATCTTCGGACTCTCAGATGAACACTGCCTGGGAGGCTTTGAACCGCACATGGAGAGAGAGAATGGAGAGGCTAGAAGAGGCCATGACGGCTTCTGTACAGTACCAGGACGCACTTCAGGTGACCACCACACACTCTTGTGATTGGTCAAGCCAGCATTATGCTTAACGTCCTGGCTTTGTCTGCACAGGGCATGTTTGACTACCTGGACAACGCTGTGATCAAACTGTGTGACATGCCAGCCGTGGGAACAGATCTCTCCACTGTCAAACAGCAGATCGAAGAGCTTAAGGTGGAAATCTATTTTATTATTTGCTGTAAAAATTATTGACGCTTTTTTTCTTTATACGTATCAAACAGCAATATAAAGTGGAGGTCTACCAGCAGCAGATTGACATGGAGAAGCTCAGCCATCAAGGAGAACTGCTGGTCCGGAAAGTCACAGATCAAGCAGATCGAGATATGATTCAGGAGCCGCTCACGGAGCTTCGCCATTTGTGGGACAACCTGGTGGACAAAATCACACAAAGACAGGTCGGAGCAAGGGTGTTAGCTTTGTTTTAAAGTTCTTTTAAGTTCATTGTCATTTGGATATTTTATACGGTAGATGATTTTTGCAGTGAGGAATTATTCATGGTTCTGTTTGGATTCTGTTCTCCAGCACAAACTGGAAGGAGCTCTGTTGGCTTTAGGTCAGTTCCAGCATGCTCTCTCCGAGCTGCAGTCCTGGCTCAGTCACACTCATGCTACACTGGACACTCAGCGACCCATAAGCTCTGATCCCAAGGCCATTGAAATAGAGCTGGCTAAGCATCATGTAAGGCTTTGTTTTCACATAAATACCCCTTGCATACCCCTTGAGGGTCTCGTAAGGCTCCAAATAAAGTCAATGAGTCACAGTGATACCTCTCTTTACGAAATGAATGTGTTTCGACAAGTTTCATAAAATGGAAATGTTTTAAAACGGGCAGCATTTTACATGTCAATCCGATAATTCGTCTCAATTTTAAAAGATGCTTTTATAATATGATAAAATAGTGTAATAATTGTAATAAAATACATGTTACTTCTGCCTTTTTTAATCTTGTGATAATCTTGCGATAACTGGTATGTAGCTGGTTCAGCGCCAACCCAGACATCACCAGGATATTAGTCTTGCGTCTTACTCTGTGCTGTTTCATTATGTTAACGCACAAAAGTACGAACCGTTTTGAACATCTTTTCTCTGTAATGTCCGTGTTGTGTAATTATCCGTGTTGTTGCAAAATCAATACAGGAAGATCTCTGTAACAGTGTTAGTTCTGTAAAAGCGTGTTTACTGACGTGCTTGCAAGAATCCAAACGTGTAAATCTGTTTTGTATTCTTCAAGTTTCACTCAAAAGATCTCCATGCATATTAGTGGTAAGAAAAAAACTTTTAACATTCTTGTCGCTACAACATTAGGCCTATCGTAAAGTGAAATAATTTAGTAAATGGAGACGACGTTTTCTCTATGACGCTCTTTGTAAAAGGACATTTTCGTTAACAGTCATTCGTAAGTTGAGGTACCACTGTATTATCATTTATTATTAAATATCTTTATTATTGCATTATTTCCTGCAGGTTTTAAGAAACGACGTGTTGTCCCATCGCGCCACGGTGGAGAATGTGAACGGCGCAGGTTCGGACCTGCTGGAGTCCAGTCCTGGAGATGAAATCAACCACCTGAGGGACCAGCTGGATGAGCTCAACCGCAGCTGGCAGAACCTTCTGTTGAAGTCAGATGACAGACAGAAGCTTTTGGAAGCGGCCCTGCAGCAGGTGCTGAGCATTCACTCACAAAACTACTAAAATACACCAAAAACAATCTGCGTACTTTCATTTACGAAATCAGATTCACATATTCCATCAAACAGGTGCTTCTGTTGATCTGATGCGTTTAGTTTTTTTTAATTACAGTACAGGTGTCTGATCAATCATCTCCTTGTTTTTCCCCGCGTGCTTTCTGCGTCAGGCGGAGGGTTTCCATGGCGAGCTGGAAGAGTTTCTGCAGTGGCTCAGACGCACAGATAGTCAGCTGTCTGCTGCCAAGCCCACAGGTGGTCTGCCCGAGACCGCCAGAGAGCAGCTGCAGCAACACATGGTAGTTCCTCTCCTGTCCGTTTATTAGATCACAAGCCTTAATCAAATAAGCTACAGCACTAGAAGAGTTCCTAAAAATGTATTATTTTATAGGTAAGCGGATTGTGTTAAAGCATTATGTTACTCAATCAGTAGACCTTGGGCTGATAGTACCAAAGATCAAAGTTTGAAGTTTTAAATAAAAGAACCTGCTAAATGCATAATAGTAGTAACAACTGTTTTTGTAGAAGCAGCATTGGTTGAGTTCCACTGATTCTTCTGTTTATTTCTCTCCAGGAGCTTCAGGCTCAGTTAACACAGAGAGCAGAGCAGTACCATCGGCTGCTGGATCAGGGAGAGTCCATCCTTCTGGCCAGAGGAGGAGAGGAGGCCGGGCCCGGGGCTACACAGACACAGCAGAACCTGGGTCTGCTGCAAAACAAGTGGGCCATTCTCAATGCCAAAATGGATGACAGGAGGGTAAGTGCATCTCCAGACCTTCAAAGTCGGCGTATAAGGACACACGCCACCCACATATTATGTTCGGATCAAATTAAATTTTAAATACTTTTCCCTTTGAAATTTATACTGCTTGGCTTATTTGGTGAAATTATATTTAAAAAATATATAACTATTCAGTTCACATATTTGTGTGTAACACCACACCACATGCTCGGATCAATTTTACCCTTCGGACAGAAATGGAAGCTAAAAAGAGTCAGAGTAATACACCGCTGTCTCACACTCCCAGACTCTCTTAAACAAATGGAAATTCCTCTTTTTTAAAAAAAAAAAGAATTTTATTACCGTAAAATTCCAGAAGTTTTGTTAAGAGATGCTTTTAGCCAGAATATTTTTTGTGGCTGAAAAAATCAAGAAGTGCTTATATTTGATGCTTATTGTGTTGTAACACGCTCTTCTTTTGACAGGGTAAACTGGAGGAAGCCGTGGCTTTGGCCACAGGATTCCAGACTTCCCTGCAGGAAACCATTAACTGGCTCACACAGGCGGAGCAGACTCTCAACATGGCTCAGCCGCCCAGTCTCATCCTCGACACGGTCCTCTTTCAGATTGATGAACACAAGGTCAGAAATGCACCATTAGTTGCTCTCTTTAGATCAACAAATAAATCTGTAAACTCTATTGATGCGAAAGAGCTTCTTTCTGGAATTTGTGGAATAATGTCTATGTGTTTCAGGTGTTTGTCAATGAGGTGAACACTCACAGAGAGCAGGTTCTGGCTCTGGAGAAGGCCGGTTCTCAGCTGCGCTTTGCCAGTCTCAAACAGGACGTGGTGCTCATCAAGAACTTGCTGCTTAGTGTCCAGGCCCGCTGGGACAAGCTTGTGCAGAGATCACTGGACCGAGGGCGTCATCTGGACGAGGCCCGCAAGAGAGCCAAGCAGGTACTGTTCTTCTCGCTTTGGCCCTGATCTTATTGAAGGTTTCATCTTCGTCCACTCTTGGCTTGTAGTTCCATGAGGCCTGGAGGAAGCTCTCAGACTGGTTGGAGGAGGCAGAGAGCAGGCTAGATGCCGAACTGGAGATTTCCAACGAGCCTGACAAGATCAAAGTGCAACTGGCCAAACACAAGGTGAGTGAGAGGAGGGTTTGTGTGATCCTTGAAGCCTTTCTGATGCCTTTTGTCTTTCTCCACTCAGGAGTTCCAGAAAGCTCTTGGCTCCAAACAACCAGTGTATGACACCACGGTGCGCTCAGGAAAGGCCATGAGAGACAAGGCCACTCTGCCGGCAGACACACAAAAAATGGACAACTTGTTGGGTGAAGTCCGTGACAAATGGGACACAGTGTGTGGAAAGAGCGTGGAGAGGTGTGAGACTCCAGAGGTTTTTAGACTTCATTTAGCGGGAAAGCAACAAAAGTTATTCAAACGTGTTTTGCGTTGGGTTTTTGCAGACAACACAAGCTGGAGGAAGCTCTGCTGTTCTCCGGTCAGTTTGCTGAAGCTCTCCAGGCTCTGGTTGACTGGCTGTACCGTGTTGAGCCTCAGCTTGCGGAGGACCAGCCTGTCCACGGAGACCTGGATCTGGTGTCCAACCTTATGGACTCTCACAAGGTTGGGAAGATACGTGTGAACTAAATTAGAGATTGTTTGATGTTTAAACTAGTGCTGTCAAACGATTAAATTGTTTTAACTAGTTAATCGCNCAGTGTTGTTTAGCCACCGCTAAGTGTCTCCGCGTGGATAATGTGTCTTTATTTATGTGATTCAGCCAATAAAAGCTTATATGCAGGTCTGCCTCAGGAAAGCGTTATTAAAAGAAAGAAAAGAGGGCAAATCGGTGAAGACGCATTACCGTTTATTCGTGATTTGGTCCAGACTTGAAAATATGAAAAGGAGCGCTTATATTACATTAGTGCTGTCAGACGATTAAAATGTTTTAACTAGTTAATCGCACTTCCCTGACCAAATTAATGGCGATTAAATGACTAAAGCTTGACATAATGGATAATAAGGTGTAATATGTACATTAATGTAAACGCAACACTAAATATACACTAGTTTAATTTTTGTTCAAATTGCAATATTTTCTTAGTTTTTTTATTCTTTATTCAAGATAAAACACACAAAAAGAGTCAATTTTGGACTTACATATAAGTGTTATACATCAATT
>SOMO01000065.1:438181-450097 GCA_028128575.1 Paedocypris carbunculus
TTATTTTTGCAAATGCAAATTTTTTGTCAAAATTTCCATGTTCAAGTTTTTACCAAAATCACCAAAGAATAAGCATATGTACAGTATAAAACTTCATTAGAAACATTCACTATTAATAATGCTGGTGGGCTGCACATTATTGATTTCATACCAGAGGCTGAGGCCCGGTGAAAATTTGATTTGATATACGTACTATATTACTACAGTATACACCATATTTAGTATATTTGCATGTAGCCTATACATATGTAAAGTCAAAGTTTGAATAAAAGTCTATCTTGTGTATATACAGTCGTGTATGAGTGCGCGTGCGTGCGTAGCTTTTGCTTTGTCGTGGTTGTCTTATCTTATTTAACGTAAAAGAGTGTCTTCTTCACTAGTTGAGCGAGTGTTTCTCTGACTGCGGCTGTGTGGAATTACAGACCCACTGAAAGAGCCGAACGCAGGCGGATGAAAATACAGCAAGGAACGTCACGCTAAAAATACAGCGCCGCACTGTAATTAGCGGTCGAGCGGCGTCTGTAATTATCCGCGATCTCCTCAGCGTTTCCCCGGAGCTTTCCTTCTCCTCATGACAAACTTTTCCAGCGCGCGGTGTTTATTCCCTCCGCTGTCCGCAGTGGAGCAGGAGAAGGACTTGCTCCAGCCTCGGCCCTACTGGAAGGAGTTCCGCTTCGACCTGACGCCGCTGCCTCAGGGAGAGACGGTGACCGCGGCGGAGTTCCGCATCTACAAGAGCCTCAGCGCCGCCTGGAGAGCCAACAGAACCCTGCACATCTCCGTCTATGAGATACACAAGGAGAAGAGATACAGGTCATTTTGTTTAAATTGTGTAGTACAGTATATGACAAGTGACTCGTCTTCACTGCATGATTTGGGCATTTAGCAAAATTTTCACGCACACACAATTTCTCAAACACACACAGACACACACATTCTCAAACTGATACTCACACACACACTCATACACACTCCTTCTTAAACAAACACACATTCATCCATTCTCAAACACACACACAACCAAATATAGACATACAATTACAGATTATACACAGTTACGTACACACACAAATATATGCACAGTCTCGACACATACATACCCACGCAAATACACCCCTAAAAATATGTGCACAAAATACACACACTCACGCAAATACATACACCCTTATATATGTGTACACGCACAAAATGTACACACCCGCACAAATACCCAAAATATACACACCCACACAAATACATACACCCTTATATATATTTATATACACACACTATAAATTAACACATTCACAAATACTTACACGTAAAATATCAACACCAAAAAATACACGCACACAAAAATTATCCAAACTAACAAAAGTACATACACACAAAATATCCACACTCACAATTTAGCATAAAACATTCAACAACACACACACACACAGCATGGTAACACACTATCCACAAGCTCACAAACACACACACAAAACAAATATAGTTGTGTGTATGTACATTTAATACTCTTTTTAAACATTGATTTTATTTATTTTAATAGATAAGGGTCCCGTATTAAACCCAACAGTTTTATTAGTTGTGGGTTAACCATTAAAGCATGTGTGTTATAAGCTGGTTTTCTGCGTGTGGACAGGGAGCCTGAGCTGGTGCTGCTGGACATGCAGTGTGTGCCCGCCGGGCAGGAGGGGTGGCTGGCGTTTGACGTGACCTCGGCGAGCAATCGCTGGCTCCTCCATCCCAGAAGCAACCAGGGCATTCGGCTCTACGTGGAGACGGAGGAAGGTGAGGGGTTCCACTGTGTATATATATATATATATATAAAGGTAGGGTGAGCAAGCCTCCTTTATTGCCCGGACATGTCCTCTTTTTACGTCGTGTCCGGGGCGTCCGGACGGGTTTTATAAATTCACCAAAATCTCCGGTTTTCACGCTTCTTCGAAGGACTATTACACGTTTGCCAACCGTGCTTTAAATTATTTGAGAGTGAAATTGCGCGTCCCGTTTTAAAACGATACTGGACGGCTATTGTCCCGTATTTAGCGTATTTAAAGCAGTATCTCATGCGAATCATCTCGAGACGTCACCTTTTCTACTTTTGATTGGGTAATACACGATGTCATCGTTAGTTTGATTGGTCTTTGTAACGGTCTGTGAGGGGGGCGGGGCTTAGACAGACAGAGACAGAGACAGAGAGAGAGAGAGAGAGAGAGAATTCAAATGGCTGATGCTTCTCCAGGTTCTCCAGGCGTCTTAATGTTTCAGAGCTTGTTTGTTAGGTCAGACACATAAATATTAATGTATTACCTGAAACGTTAAGTTAAAATAGTTAATATATTAATAAACAACATAATGGCCATGTAACAAAAATTAGCTAATAAATTGAAACTTTCTCTATTATTAAAATATCTGCCTTTTTATATGACTGCCCACTAATATTGCTCACTAATATATATTACAGTTATTATTATATATATATTGTTGAAACTGGACTTTGTAACAGAAGAGTTGATATTTAGAACACTATTTCATATTATTAATGATGATAAGTCATCAATCCATTTATCTTCTGTTTATTTATTAGAAAAGAGTACAGGACTATTTTTTGTTACATATTCAAGTTTTTAATAATAATAATAATAATAATGAGTACTTGTAGGGCGCTTTTCACAGTTTTAACTGTCTCAAAGCGCACAGCAGATTACATTTTTTTTTTATTACAGAAGTTAGTTTTGCACCATTGAAGCATATGGCCTCCGAGAAGCCTGTCTGAATTTGTCTTGAATATTTTTGGAAATCAAAATATGTTCCCTCTACATAAAGTGCATATAACCTAGTGTTGTTTTTTTCCCCACCGGAGACCGGTCCTTGTCTGCTGGATGGGTGGGTCTGGTGGGCCGGCGCGGACCCCGCTCCAAGCAGCCCTTCATGGTGACGTTTTTCAGGGCCAGTCAAGTTCCTTGTCGCCCTCCTCGCGCTCTGAGACACAACAATCCACACAAGAGCAAGAAAAAGCCAAAGTACGACCTGCCGCATCCCAACAGGCCGGGCATATTCGGTTAGTAAAGTTTTCATTTTTTTTTTTTTTTTATTAATTGTAATATTTATTTTATTTGTTTTTTTTTATTAGTGTTATTTATTGGAGTATGTTTTAGCATTTGTGTGTGTTTTGCTGCCGGACTTGAATTTCTCCCTTGGGAGATCAATACAGGTTTACTACTACTACTATTACTACTCATTGTTTTGTTTACTATTAATAATTCAGTATGAAAATGGACGAAATTGTTGATTGCAGATCAGAACCATTCTAGCAGCGGACGACAACCCTGTAAAAAACACGAGCTCTACGTCAGCTTCAGCGACCTGGCCTGGAAGGTAAACCATCATTACTCCATCAGTGGAGCAATTTACAGTTCCTTAACACACACACACACACACACATGTCTGAATGTTCAGCTTGAGATTCAGTAGTGGTACCCGTCAGTCAGGAATTCGAACCTGCTGCCTTTTGTTTGCAAGCCCAGACTTAGTAACTACTACACTACAACTGCTCGCTTCTGACCAATTCATACGGTTGTTCTGTGAAACTCCTAAATAAAAGTCGACAGTAGCATCAACTCTAAAGTACTTTTTAAGTATTAACTGAACTACTTTTTGTTCAAGATACTCATTACTTTTACTCTCGCAGAAACATCGGTTTACTCCTAAATCTAGGATGTGAGTCGCCTTTAGTATAATTTGATAGTGAACATATGATAAAGAAAATAATGCGTGAGCAATACATTTGTTTACATACATAGTTTAAATGTATATGTGTGGTAAGTTGACATTGACACTTGTTTCAGCTCACGGTTATGTAACTTATTTTTAAATCTTTTGTTCCACTTGATCATCTTGTCATCTTTTTAGCAATATTTTTTGAGTAACGTGTGCATTTTAGTTACATCACATTTTTACAATGTAGAAGTCATGTACTCCATAATCAAGTTCATAAAAACCGATTTTTTTTTTTTTTTCTTTTAACATCTATGAAACATTTTCAATATTTTCATTGATTTGTCTAATTGGCCCGGCCTAAAATGTGCATTTGAATATCAGATGACACTTTGGCTAAAGCTTTGGAGCTGAATGTGAATGTGCATGTGTTCCTCAGGACTGGGTTTTGGCTCCTTCGGGCTACTCGGCGTATTACTGTGATGGAGCCTGTGACTATCCGCTGGCCTCCTGCATGAACGCCACAAACCACGCCATGATTCAGCTTCTGGTGAGACGCGTCCGCCATCAAAAACACAATCCTGCGCATTTCAATCTTCTAAATGCTTGGTTAAATATCGAGTTGTGTTGTGTTTTGGTCAGGTTCACCTCTTAAATCCTGACGTTGTTCCCAAAGCCTGCTGCGCTCCGACCAAACTCAGTCCCATCTCTGTTCTCTTTTATGACGATAATAACAATGTTATTCTCAAAAAGCACCGAAATATGGTGGTCAAGAACTGCGGCTGTTTATGATTTCATGTTAAAGTTTATTGATCGTGTCCCACCATTGGATGTTGTAAAATAATAAAAATCACCAGGTGGGGTTTTCTGCACAATGTTATGGGAATTAATCATCCACAGAAGTTTTTTGACTGATAAAATATTATATGAATTTCAGCCAATCTGGTTGCGGATGCTAAACCGTTAATGTATCGCATTTCCTGTTTCAGTTTAAAGCAGTTGATTTCAATCTCTTAATGCTTGAAACATTCTCTTCACTTACAAATGACACGACAGAAGCCAAGTGTTTCAAATTTCACAATACTTTTTTCCTCATTATTCAAAATGTCAAATGAGTTGAAATAAAAAGGCCTTTTACATTGGCGGCACAAGTGTGTGATGTAATTATGTAAAAATCTCGGTAATACTTCTAAAACAGTAGTGTTTTGTTTTACATGATTGCTTAATACACACACACACACCCACACATACATGCGTGTGTATATATACACACAGTTTATATAAAGTGTTAGGTGTCTGCACAGAGGAAATTGTTAAATATACCAAATATGCTCTATTTTATTATACGTATAGTATAGTATAGTGAAAATAGTGTCATCTTTTTGAGAAAAAAAAAGCTTAAATTACTCAAAGCGTATATGAAAAAAGTCTGCAGTGTTTATGCAATAATGGGAGTCTGACACACGTTAGCTATATGCATTTACATTTATTGAAATCTTTCAAAAACGTTAAGAAAATCATTTGCGCAGATGGTAATTTACATCATTTGTGATACATTTTCATCACACGGCTCAGTCCGAATCCTGGTCAAAACAGTTAACACAGTAGTGAAACTGACAACGCGGTTTTGAAATGCGGCTAAAAAAAATCTGGCTGCGTACTTTTTCTCATTTCTTACATCCCAGAACATATAGTCTTTCAGAATGTAAGGATTTCGGAACAACTTGCTTTTAAAAAATATGCACAGGTGAATAGAATGATGGGGAAAGAGGGAGAGAAAGGGGGAATAAATATGGCAACTGTACACGACACAGAGAGGTCAGTGCACATCAACACAAATGAAATAGAGACAAAATCGGTAAATGAAGAAAAAAAAAAAAAAAGCGCTGCAGGCTCGTGCGCTGGAATCCATCCCACGTGTGTGTGTGTGTGTGTGTGTGTGTGTGTGTGTGTTTGCCGTTGTGTCTGTCTGGTCCACACTTTACATTACAGAACAGAAATAGAGCAAGTCGAGTCGGTCGTCCCGAATCCAATCATGTCGTTTCTTAAATCCATCCCTGAAAATGACAACCATAAAATATTATTCAATTGTTTCATACCGGACAGTTTCAAGCAGTGTTACATAAAATATGAATTTTCATAGACAAGAGTGTCAAGCTACGCACACAGAATTGCGGTAAAAGCCAGAGACGTTAAGAGTGATGTCACAGCGTCCCCCAGTGTTTGACTAGTGGATTAAACGCTGAGATTTAAATTAACAGCTAGTGACGCTGCCAAAAAGAGAATGAAAATGTTGTAAATGTTCATAAGTATGAAATGTATAAAATGAGAAAAGTGCGCGTGTAAAGGATCTCAGGAGTCTGAATGAGTCGGAGGAGGTTACAACGGTATTTTTGTATTGTAAGCTCCTCCTCCATCTTGAAGCTCCACCTCCACTCAAGCGTCTCATTTCCAAGGTAAGTGCCCAGCATAAAACTTCATTATCATTACTTTCATTAAGTAATTATTACTTCTACTATTGTTTCATTAGAGACATATTAAATTGTATTTCCCATATTTAATAACATTGAACACTTATCAAAACGGTTTAAGTGCGTTTTTTAGTATTTTCATAGGGACTCGACCAGAGAACAAATTCAACTGGTGGTGAAGGCACAACTGAAAGAACATCATCCTCACCCTACTTGAGGTCCATATTCATCTGGTGTGTGTGTCTTCAGGCCTGAACATCAGCCAGCTCTGGAGGCATCGGAGACTTTGGATGTTTGCTCTCAAAATGCTGTTTAAAGGTCTTGGGGTCGGGCATCTGCGTCTACACAACACGGAGGTTTGAACCAAGACAGTAGAACCAGAAAGGTGCATCTGTTGACCCGTCTCACCCTGCAGACAGGACAAGTGTGGACCAGCGCCACTTTGGCTGCGGTCTTCTGATCTGCTCCTTGAGATTTCTTCTTCTCCGCTGCTTTCTTGGCGTTCTTCTGCTGGGACTGAATCTTCTGCTGCCCGCGAGCCATGGCCTCCTGAAAACACATCAACAGAAAGACGCTTTTCAATGACAGACTGGATTTCATGGTCATGTTTTGGGGAAAGACGAGCGTGTGGTCTTCTGCCGTGAATCCAGACGTGTTCTGCGTACCTTGGTTATTTCAGGTCGATTCTAACTAGAACCCATTCTCCCTAAATCCTAGAGATGGTGGGTGTGTGTGTGTGTGTGTGTGTCAGTGGATCAGCAGTTCTTGAAGAAGCACTCCGCACTGTCACACAAATACACCTTAAAGTCATCTTAAAAAACAATTTAAATTAAATCTTTATGTCTGTAAGCCAGTGACATTTCTTTAGTTTTTTTTTTCCACTTCTATACTCGAATCGAAAGTCAACTACCGGAGTAGCTTGACGGCTTTGAGCGTCTATAAAACAAACTCAATACTAGTCAAGAGTGGCAACTACACATTCACAATGTTCCTTTGATCTGCATTTTAAAACTATAGTTCAAATAAACCTGTACATGTAATCGAAATCTGTGTTCGGTGTAGTGCGCATTAACCTCATGCGCTCCGTTCTGAACGGCGCACGTTATCTGATAGTTTAACCATAGTCGGCGTTTAAACATTTATAAAATGTAATATTACAGACAAAATGATATATTAAAGACATTGTGTTTCGATTTTGTCGATATTTAGAAACAATACCTCGGCGTTACAGCGCGATACAAAGTGAAGCTCCGTTCCACAAATAAACAACTTCCGGTGGAAAGTCTGCTACAAATTAAAGGTTTCAGTGTCCAGTGTTCTGATTTGGCACAGATTTGTGAATGTGTTTTTTTTTTTTGTAAATGGAAATTCTATCTCGTTATTCTAATTATTCTTATTTTTTGTATACACTTTTATTTCACAATTTTCCCTTTGCATACAATGTTGCAATAAATGCATTTTTATAACTTTTAAAATATTATTTTCTATTTTTTCATTTGCACAATTATTATGCTTTGTATAAAGATGCTAATCCACCGGAGGAAGATAAACATTGCACATCAACAATTAATGTCTTACATGTGAAATGCGCTCAAAACGTAGCCGGAAGTTGTTTGTATATATATCCGGCGCGAAAGCAAAATGGCGGAGCGGGGATACAGTTTCTCTCTGACAACATTTAGGTAAGTCACATCTTTAAAATCCACGTTTTAGTCGGTTGCGTTTGTGTCACATAGATGTGTACACTTAGTTTCAAAGACGCGTATACACACTCGCACATTTCACTCATTCCAATTATTACATACACTTCTGAGTCACATCGGTTGTGCACTGTCACGATGGCAGTGCGAGTATGAAAGTAAGCAAAATGTACCTTTTAAAATCCAGGGTTGTCATGGTTTTTGAATATTTGTTTTTGTGTCGATCCTTCATGATAACCATGATTTGGTTATTGTTTATTTAGTCCATTTAATATTCGCCTGAAGTCTTTGGTATAGTGTATGTGTGTGTGTGTGTGCGTGCGCGTATTCATTCATTAACTTATTCACTAATTTCATGTTGTCATTGCAGCCCCTCCGGGAAACTGGTGCAGATCGAATATGCCCTGGCCGCTGTGGCAGCCGGTGCTCCGTCTGTTGGAATCAAAGGTGCCATTCTCTTCTTTTCAGTCTTGGTCAAACAAGGTCGATGTTTTACAAGTGTTTCCTGTGGTGAAGAAATTCTTGACCAGACGATTTTCTCTCTTTGTGCAGCATCAAATGGAGTCGTTCTGGCAACTGAGAAGAAGCAGAAGTCTATACTGTACGATGAACAAAGCGTGCACAAAGTGGAGCCGATAACCAAACACATTGGCATGGTGTACAGCGGAATGGGCCCCGACTACAGGTCTCAGATCAGCAGAAAGCTTCTCAGACTGGAGCTGTGCAATTAATCGTTAAAAGATCACAGCTCACGTTTTGTGCTCGTGTGTCAAGCAGCGCATGCACGTATATTTTGACTCTTTGCTCTGATTGGTCAAAGCGAACCCATTGCAAAGCAGATCCCCGTCGTCCCCGCCCACCACAACAGATCCTAAAACTAAAATTGATTGAAAGATTAATAGTTGATTAACTTTTAAAAATATTAAGAGTGTTATAAGATGTAAAGGTTTTTTTCTTTGTCATTACTTTTGCATTACATTATTTTTCCTTACATGTATTCAAATTAAAAGCAAAGAGTAATACGTGTTGTTCTATCGCTGTTTGACAACCTGATGTTCAGGGTTAAATCTCTAAAATAAAAAAAAAATCTAGAAGCCTGATCTTTATTCTAAGCAAAAAAACGTGTGATTGTCATTTCATCCTGAGTTGTGCAGCTGTAATGGAGACGTAACATCTCTCTCTTCACAGGGTGCTGGTGAGGAGAGCGAGGAAACTGGCTCAGCAGTATTTCCTGGTTTATCAGGAGCCCATCCCCACCGGACAGCTGGTGCAGAGAGTGGCTTCCGTGATGCAGGAATACACACAGTCGGGGTCCGTGCAGTTCCCGCATCACACATCAATAACAAATTCACACTGGTTGTTTGGAGTTTTACATTAGTTGTTTTCTAGGGGCGTCCGTCCTTTTGGAGTGTCTCTTCTGATTGCTGGCTGGGACGAAGACCGACCATATTTATTTCAGTCTGATCCTTCGGTAGGACTGATTCACATCATGTCATCGCTGGACTGGATGACAGATGTTTCTGTCCTGTATTACAGGGCGCCTACTTTGCGTGGAAGGCAACGGCCATGGGAAAGAACTACGTCAATGGGAAAACGTTTCTCGAGAAAAGGTTAATTTGCCCATTATTGGATTCACTACCAGTTTGTTAAACTAAATATAAACTTAAAACTGCTCATAATAAGCATCTGACCCTCAATTACAGATATAATGAAGATCTAGAGCTCGAGGATGCCATACACACCGCCATCTTAACTTTAAAGGTGCGCTCGCTCATTCTCGGTCATGGACCAAACTGTCAGAAAATGCGTATGAATTGAACATAATGTTGTTTGTTATTACAGGAGAGTTTTGAAGGTCAGATGACGGAGGACAACATCGAGGTGGGCATCTGTAACGCTGAAGGCTTCCGCAGGCTTTCTCCGGCTGAGGTGAAGGATTACCTCGCCGCTATTGCCTAAATCCAGCACTTTGTCTTCTGATGCTGTTTGTCGTTTCAGTGTAAAGCTTTTTTTTTATTATTTGTACACAAGTGCATATCTTTATTAAAGAATGCACGTAGACCATCGAAATGTTTGTTTTTATTGTTTTATATTTTTATTACTGAATTTGGTATCCAGGTGAATTGCTTCATCACATCCATAGGAGTCTTTTTTGATCAATAATAATGGAAGATTAATGAGAAAAGACTCACTACAGAATACAATTTAAATTAATTTACTATGTAGACCATTCATTACAAAAAGACGTTCACACATAATTGCATGTACAATTCTGTCCTGGTTTTAACCACAGTTTCACTTCTGTTGACGGTGGTATAGTGAGGAAAAAAAGAGGAACTGGATTGACTGATTTACAAATAAAACTGAACTTGACCCACAGATGGTCTAAAATTGGGAATTAGATGATTAGACTGACGGAGACTGGAGTGGATGGTCCAAGAACAGGGATGATCTATGATTGTACATACATATAAAAATGTCACTGTACTAAAATTTCCCGTTTTGTTTTACAGTCAATAGCTTGTTCTTTATTTCATCACTAATCTGTAATCATGAATTACTTGACCTGATTCAAAACAAGACAAGCTTTTGCTTATCACTGAAAAAGATTTGAGGTATATTAAAATAAAGCATTAGTTCATTTCAAAATGGTGAATAAACTCCGACAGGCCGTAAACTTGTCCGTATCCCACTTTCTCATCCATGCTGATGAAGTCATCAAGGTTCATTTTGGACTCTGATGGTGTGAAACGACAGTGAGATGTATTTATTGGCCACAGAATAAAACCTTCATCACACGTACAACCCACCTGATGTCTGCAAGCATGGATAAGATGGGGGCGACTTGCGCCAGTTACCATCAGAATCTTTCATGTGCGAGCGATCAGAAGCAAAGTTCCTCAAGAAGACGTCTGCTGGTATGACACGGAGTTTCCTGCGTCAGACAAGGTAACGTCCACTGATTTCACACAACCTTGATGTTAGAGTCAGAACAAAGATGGGGATTGTGCACTTGCCTCCAGTAAGATGGTTTTAAATGTCTGTCTGATTGAAAAGCCTCCTCTGAATACACAGCGAGCGAACAGGGAAAGGGAAGAGTCGTGTCTAAATCATATATAAATCCCTGTCCTTGTTCGCACTTGTGTAGGAGAATAACGTGGTAATCCTGGGAATGTAAACACAGATTAAGATTACACACTTTTTACCGTTGCCAACTTCAAACGGTGAAAATAATCACCCATATTACTGGTTGACCTTCACGACTAGACTTTTGCTTCCATATAGGAATCTAAGAAAGGAAAACCGTTAAATTGTTTGTATATTACAGAGAAACATTATCTGTTTCGGCACATTTGATCGTTCTCTCACTCACCGTTCTCCTTTCGTTAGATATGAAGACTGCAAACACTTCATCCATCGAGCAGTTCTCCTGATCTCTTACATATTCACACAGCTTCCACACGTTTTCCTCGCTGGAAAACAAACATTTTGATCAAATAAACGTTAAAGCGTTAAAAAGAAAGCGTAGTTATGCATTTAAGATGTGTTTAAGGATGATAGGTGTCATTAAATAACTCCTACCAGTAGCAGCTGGTGTAAATGCATTGGTTCCTCGCGGGAGTAATTGATGTGTAATCACACTCCGCATTCATTCTAAATCGGGTGCTATAATATTACGTAAATAAATTGTAACGTCATGTCAACGATACAGATTTTCAGTTGTTAAATAGAATGTTTTTATTAGTCGGTGTGCAGCCAGCGAGATGATGGAAGTGTGTTGCAACGTAAAGTGTTCGTGCGCCATCATTATTTCGTTCCGCATTTTTCCCACACAAGGTTTAAAAATAGATCGCGTCTAAATTGCATTTAATAGGCTGCCGATGGTGTTTCAAATAAAACAAACTGACTGTAAAAGTTTGATGAATATTTATATCCGTCGTTTAATGTCAATTACAAGCGAGAAGGCTAATAAAACGTTACATACAGTAGTGTGCTTGTATTTCAAATGTCCACGAGATGGCGGAATTGTCTCTTTCTCT
>SOMO01000065.1:468692-481541 GCA_028128575.1 Paedocypris carbunculus
TATTATTTTATTTTTTCTTGAACGGTCATTCAACGCCGTAACCAAATCTGAAAAAAAAAAAGACTCGAGAGGAATCGAAGTCAAAAAATATTCTATACTGTATATATTGTATTAATTCTCGTGCTGCTTTTTATTCTCTGTCTTTCTTTTTTTCTCAATTAAGTGGATCCCAAATAAGCAAATATTATTACATTTTGTGGAATCTTCCATCAAACGTTACTTTCCGGTGGCTGAATCAGCAGACCATGATGTTCTAGGAAATCTGTGTGTTATATTTGCAGGAAAAGCATCATCTGATGTAACGTGACTGCGATGCAATGTTGGATAAAAGAGTCTGAAAACACAGAAACTTTTTACATGAGACGTTCTGACTTCCAGAGCCGAGACGGGAACACAGCTCCATGTTTCCACGGTGATGAATGTGCTCACGCTGCACTTTCCCTTCTCTTTTTGAAGTCCCTGGTTCATGAAGCTGCGTTCTGCTTTATACATCTCACTGAAGAGGAAAACACAAAGCGAGCGAGGAGACGTCTCCAGAAACCTGAGATGTTCTACTACAAAAATAAGACTTCATAAAAGATTCAGTCCGTCAACGTTGTTTCTGAGAAGAACCTTCAGGATTTTCTTCTGCACCGCCTCAAGGAGATTCTGTTCCACCGCTGGCGAGAATCTGCAAAGCAGTAGATGTTTGAGCTGGTGAAGGACAAACCTCGATCTGGCCCTGACTCCGGCTTCTCTGGTTTGAGGAAGTGTGGTTGGTGTCACATGAGATTCCTGACTCAGAGAAAGTCAAAGACGTGAGACGAGACATGAAACTCACTGGGAATCTGTGGTAAAATGATACACTGGTTTATATCTTCCATTTTGGTTGGCCCAATATTCTAAAAACCAGTAATCACATCAGTCGTCTTCAGTTTTTGTCCCAAACTGAAGGTCTCACACATCAAGAAAACCTCAGGCTGAGACGTTTGGGACACAGTCCGCATTTGCGATGAGATTAGTAACTTCAATTAGCATTTAATAAAAGGCCTATTGTGGCTTCACCACAGAAACCCAGAGCTTCTCAAAGGCGATGGTGTGAGGTTTAGCATTACTGAGTTGAATCATCTCTCATGTAAAATGACGAGGTTGTTCGGAAAAAGCTGTTGTGGAGATTGTGTTTTATGTTCAACATCAAGTGAGATTGTTCCAAATTACAGATGCTTTTGAAATGAACTACTTATGTTTGTTATCGAAATGACAGATAAAGAACATGTTTGGAGAGTGTTTCTGAAATAAGTGTTGACCAACTTAGAAGAGCAAAAATGTCTCTCTTTTGTGATTCTTTTTTTTCTCTCTTTGTCACTCCTCTCGCATCACTCACTTTCCCTCTCTTATGCTTTTATCTCTGTCTATTAGTTTTACATTTTTACTCTTTTGCCCCTGTCATTTCTTTCTTCTCTTTAGTTCTTTTTCTGCATTATTTTTACTACCCCTCCACNCTTTGCACAGATTCATTGGAAACCTGCTGTACAAGAATCATCCAATATTAGATTAAATGAAAATTAGAGTATAAAATATATACAAAATAAAAGTCTGTGCATCTTTCATAAAACCCACCTTGGGAATGTTTAAAATTGTTTTGCATTTTTCTCTACGCTCCATAAAAGAAAGGAAAAACTGAGATTCTGAATCAACACGAGCTGTTTGAACACACATTCACCATAAAACTGCTAGAACGTAGAGTTTGTTTATAAAACGGAATAAGCAACAAAAGACTGAAGCGGTAAATAGATGTTCTGCTAGATTTTCATCACCTCGCGCATGAACTCTTGAAGACATATTTGTCAAACTTGGAGGTGAGAATGGTCTTTATCGGTACTGGACGTGACCCCACACTCTCCCGGATCCATTATTGGGTGAGAAGAAGAAAACTGGGTTCAAAGAATCAATCTTGGATGGTTTATTCCTACAATTTTTTAGGTTAATGGTTTACCGTACTTTGCACCTTGCAAACCAGTTTGATAAACGATGGACTTGGAAGATGGTTCAAACCGTCACGATGACTCTGGAGACCATAGTGCTCCTCGGGAAGCAAATTCCATGCTTTCTCCAACCTTTGCCCCCTGTCTAATGGCGTACTGTTACTGTAATGACAAGGTCAGGGTTGCTGTGTGCTTTTGGTATTTGTGAGAGAAGTTTCAGTGTGGTCACGTTGCCACCCCCCCCCCCCCCCCCTTCCTTTTGCGCCAGCAATCACGCTTACATCAGAGCTACAGAATGAAAGGGCTTTATTGTGCTCGACTGAACCGGCTGAATGAACGAGAAGCGGAGAGAGGGGGGCTTACAAACCANTCTCTCTCTCTCTCTCTCGATCACTCTGTCTCTCTCGATCACTCACTTTCTCTCTCCCTCTCTTTCACTCTCACTCTCACTCACTTCACCAGTAGCTGCTGCAGTCAGTCTTGTGGTTGCAATCTTATCTTCAGTCCGTCACTGAAGGGGCAAAACCCAGCGCGCGCGGGCAAAAGTGGACAACGCTCGGGGTCACGTGACTGGGAAACAAACCTAATACGCACGTGCAAAAGTAGGAGACTCGATTCAAACTGTGTTGTGGTGAACACCGGTGGGGGTCGTATCGGCGGGAATGGCTTCCTCTCCAGGCGGAGGAGGAAACTTTGACTGCGGGCTGGAGATTCAAACTCGCTCGGTGGAGCAAACGCTGATTCCGCTTGTGTCTCAGGTGAGTCCGCTCGACAACCGACGGGGTTTTAGCCCAAACCGATCGCGTCACGTTTCACTCCGGAGACGGACACACAAGCTGCTTTATTTACCGTGTCATGTGTAAAGGTTAACCAGAACACGTCTAACCACAAACCAGTCCCTAACCCAGCTCAGACTGGTGACATTCTCCGGGTTTAGGAATTGTGCACGTACGAAACTCTTGCCATGTTAATACGACTTTCAAAAAGCTCAAACATAATGATTAATGTTGGTCGTTCTGGCGTTTGGCTCAACTTTGTTTTTAGTGTTGTGTTTTCTGTCAGTGTTGTCAAGCGTTGAATGGCGTGGTATATGTGGGGTATGTTCGAAAGTAACTTCGAGGTATACGTGGGGTATGTTCGAAAGTAACACAGAAATGTAAGCATTTAATCACTAATACACTGTTTGTTGAGAATTACTCCAAATTACTCGTCATTACGCATTATCACTCTTTATATTTGGCCAATTACTGTAATTATACTGTAAACGTCAGTCATCAAAGCGTTCATTGATTCCCACCTCTTGTAGTTTATTTACTTTGTAGTTGTATTTACAGTCTAAATTACACATACTCTACAGTGGGTTAAATACGGTCTAATTCACTTGTAACAGCATTAACATATATGTCCATTCTAATATTACGTTAACAATAGTAGTAAAATATTTGTACTAACATGGCTACAGTGTAAATATGTAACCGTAAATATTTAATTATTTACATATACTGTATAACACCCCCCCACACACACATACACACTCACTCATACACATAGTAATCAAATACAATTTCATAACATTTTGTTTTCGCTACATCTTTTTGTAAAGTAAGGTTTCTGTGATTTGAATGGTGACTCAAGCACTTGCTTTTCCGATGCCTGCTTGAACTTCTTTTCTCTGGAGTCAGTTATAGGGCCCAGTTGGCCCGCTGATGGTAATGAGGCTGAAAGGTCAGCGTTAGAAGACATGCTAATCACCCATTCATTCAGCATTTGGCTAATGGGACTCTTTTTTGAGCTTTACAGAATCTGGACAATAGATGGTCACAGTGACCTTATTGGTCAACATCACTTCCTTTAGTTACAGCTGCTTGTGCTTCTCAGCTGGTAGCAAAACCCTTATACAATGCAAAACGGCACATTTTACTCAACTGTTTAGTCCTTTTTAGTAAAAAACAGTGGTGAGAACGTTTCTAGTACAATTTTAAAATCTTTCAAGAGATCTCCAAAAATCTGCAGACTGTTGTAATGGTTCCAATTTGATTGGGTATGCAATAAGAATTGACTTTTGTCATTCATTGTGAGTTTTGGAAGTTGGATGACCACCACGTATTGTAATTTTGGTCAACATGCTGGACTTGAGGTCAAAAGGTCACTGGTCCGGATCCTAGCGCAACTTTAGCAAGACACTAAACTCGATCTGCTCTGGACTTGAGTGTGTATGTGTGTGTGTGTGTTCACTTTTGGTGTGTGTATGTACACTTTACTGGTTGGATGGGTCAGATCCAGAGCCCAATGTCCTTGTGTGGTTTTGACCATACCTGGACATTTTTTCCCACTTGCCGTCTTTTTCTGTTAGAATGTGTAAAGGACAGGAAGCTGAGGGCAAAGGTCAGGTCTGTGCACTGTGACACCTTCACGCTAAGCTGTTTACAGTACCGTAATACCATGAACATTTACCGGGTAAAATTCCTGAACCGGTTGAAGATGAAGAGGCGTTATGAAGGTTCGGTGGGCGGCTTACACTTTAAAAAATGCTGGTGTTTAAATCTGTATTATGAATCAGTGCATGCTCCCAGACTTTACTTTTGTTTATTATGTTATGATTGACATCTATAGAATAATGTTTCCTTGGCACAGAGAAGTAAACTCCATGTTTTGTTCCATGCGTAATTTATTTAATTTAAAATGTTCACATTTTAATGAGCAAACTATTCGTTATTACCCTCTGAGAAATGCTCAGAATGGAGCAAATTTGAGAAAATAACATGCAGATCTGTTAGCTCAATTCTTTTAAATCAATTCAAATTTATTTGGAATAAATCAATAAAGTTAGTTTCTTCGCCATTCATCGTGGACATGTTCTACCGATCAATATTCTAAATATGTGTTCATCTTCAGATAGATTCAAAGTTGAATCTTTTGAAACATAACCATATATTTTTAAATAACATTTTTGTGTTTTCCTGTTGTTTTTTAATTGGATTCATCATTCAGCGTTCATCGTTTTCAGTCGTTCAATTTTTCAAAATTTTCTATGTTTCTCTGTTTCTTCTCGTGTCAACTTTTATCTTTCATAAACATATTATACATTGAAAAGTAGAAGATTATGTGATTTTTTTTTTTATTTTTTGGAAAACGTTCTTGCATCGTGATAGGACATAAGATTTTAGACAAGTGTGACAATAGTGACATTTAGTTTTACACTAATATGTCTGTGCCATGTGGCCTGGCCTTGGATCTTTTGGACTTGAAAATGGCCAGCCAAGGCAATAACACTGTAAATACTTGTACATGTGTTTAATTTAATAATTAATAATAATTTATTTATTTATTTATTATTTATTAAAGTGGAACCTGGCACAAATGAAAACAAAAGAATTAAAACTGTAGTATGTGCCTTGGCCCTGCAATTTTTTTTTTATTTTAAATGACATCTCGAGTCTTTGATCTGATCAAATTGGTGTTAAACTCATGTGACAAGAAAGGCTTATTATTGCATATTTGTGCTACAGCAATGTCCATTTTTCTCAGATCCAAGTGTTGTTTTTCAGAAAGGTTTGAGTAATAATTGGATCAACATATTTTCTCAGCCTTCGTTTATTAGATGGAGACCTCGTGCTTTTCTAAGCTTTGTGCCATATGTACCGCTGTGAACCCCGAGTAAGCGTCTGCGAGTGTGAGATTCTGTATCTGAGCCAATAAAGCCTATGGGATCTTACACCAGAAAATGAGTTTTCTGTGCTAAAACACAGAATTTAAAAACTCACAAAAGCTAAACTCTCCACATTTTTCTAATGCTTCATTTATATGGAAATGTGGAATAAGAACATCGCAAGGTGCAACATTAGTCACCAAAAAATGACAAATTAGAAGTCTATGTGGTTAGGTATGTTTGTATTCGCGTGGTTTGGTACACTACCTAGTTAACTAGCGTTTAGTTATACATTTCACTTTGTTTGCTTTAACAATCTGAGTGTTAAAAAGGAAGCTGGTGCTGATAAGAGACATGTTGTGGACGGCAAACCCACCACACTGGACTTCCTGCACGTAAACTGAACTGGCCTGAAACGTTTTTTTTTTTTTTAACCAATTGAGGAAAAATTTGATCGTGACTAAAAAACACACGCTGTGCTGTAATCTCTGTCTTTTATAAATGAAAAACATAAAAAAAAAATCTGTGTTGAAGAAATCATCAANCGCTGTGCTGTAATCTCTGGCTTTTATAAATGAAAAACATAAAAAAAAAATCTGTGTTGAAGAAATCATCAAAAGGTTTTTCTCTGTTGGAAAAACACAATTTTCAACTAAATCAAAGGACTTGGTTTGAAATAAAGCTCAATTAGCCTCACGCGTCACATGACCTTGACCTCACCCAACATTACGCATTGAAGCTACCAAACCCTGTTTTATAATTGCGTTTCTCTGAGCAGAGATCTTTTCAAAAGTGTGTTCTTTTTTCCAAGTCCGTTTTGAGGTTTGTCTGGATTTCACAGCATTTGCTCATTCAGGGCCTGCAGGCAGAGCGGCGGCCCTCAGAAGTTGTCTGTCTGATCACCCCTCGGTTTGGGTTTTTGCTCCAGTGACAGCTTGGCTCTGCTCCAGGATATATTTACCGTACATGGCTATGGGACCTGTCATGGAGCAGGAAGAGATCTTAATCAGCGTCGGGGTGATGACATTCTTTTTTCCCTCTGAGCGCACGCTAGGTTCAGGGGAACGTATCTGGGAAAAAGGTGGTCTCCCTCGACCCTCTCTACTATTTTGTTGTCATCATTGATCTTGGAGCTCAGTGGTAATACCCTCGGACAAAGAGGCTTGTCAGTTTGAGGAACAGGCCATTTATGTTTAGCCATTCCTGTAGCTCGTCTGCTGGTTTGCTGACTAGTTATAGTAGTGTTTGTGAGGTTTGTGTGTACTTTACCCAGAGATGCGTGCTTAAGTGTAACCACGCCCACACGTAGTACAACGAACCCTGAAACAATGTCTGGTTTATTGAAATTCANTTTTAGAACTAATTTGTCAGTACAAAACCAGAGCGTGTCGTTTAAATAGGAGACTAGCTAATGTAATGCTTGTTGGCGTTTCAGTAACACGACATGAAGATAATGAACCTGGCTGAGGTTGAGCATTGACTTGGATCTTCCAGCATGTACATTGGCACTGAGATTGTACTTGGCTCAAGCTCTCGTTCCTGTGGAATGCGATGGGCTTGTGACAAATACCCACTTACCTTAGTGGTCATTACAAAAGCCTCATTATTCTTCTGAACTGTAATGCGGCTTTTATATCCTCTCCCTAGACAACGGTGAAACTAGAACATGTAATGAACATCCTTCCCCAGACACCACACAATGGCCAATGGTTTTCCTGCCGCAGCAATCAGAAATGGTTGTCTCACCAAGATGTTATTGACTCTGAGTAGCTGAATAGTACAGTTAATGTTTCTAGTGATGCTTCCTAATCCAGCTGTTTTGATTGGTGTAATTTAGGCCTCTTTGATTCGTCAGACTAAATTCTCTCAAGTTTTGTGATCTTTCGTCCATTAAAGGTCTCTTGATCCCAGAGCTCGTCCTTAATAACTCCAGGCACCACACAGAACGTTTATAAAAGCTTCAAATCTTCTTAATGTGGTGCTGAGTTTCCTGGTTGGCCATGTTAAAGCCACTATCTTTAGCCCACAGAGCCGAAAACGTAACAGTTAAGGTAATCTGCGCACTAGACCATGGTTGCTGTTCACAAAAACCTGAAAAGAAGCTTTCCAACCTACAAAACGGAGCTTTTAGGAACCAGTGATATGGCAATTAAGATAAAAGCTGATTTAAGAAGAAGACTGTGCTATAAAAGCATCTTTCATCTTGCCCCGTTGCGGGGATGTTGATTCTGAAGGGTGTTAAATCACACACACGTCATTTGGCGTATGATTTTTCTTTGAACGCACACTTTGTGCAGTAAATGCCTCTGGCGTGTTGACTGTAGAAAAGTTCAGCGCTTGTGCTTTGATGACAAACGGGGCGAAGAAAAAAGAGAAAAGGCAGGAAATGTTCCCGTGACATTATCTTTTGTGTCTCACCTTCATTACGGAACATCTAAATGTAGCTTCTCGTGGTCATTACATCCATCAATCATGTCTTCATGGAACTAAGGGGATTTCTTTGCCGACCTACGCTGACCGGATAAAACTTGCTAATGATGCTCTGCCTGTATGAACTTTACTTACACTTGTGGTAATATTGGAGCCGGATGTTAATTGCCATTTTAGTCCATCCCGTCAGTGTCGTACCTGTCCGTTAGCAAAGCATTTCTCCTCAATGACTGTTGAAATGTTTTTACGCTGATCACTCGAGTAGTATCATAACTGAAATTGTACACTTTGAGAAAGCCAGGACACTTTGTCAAGCTGCCAAAATCGCGTCTGACCTGCTGCATCACCGAAAGAGGCCAGAATTTTGGTTTGTAGAAATGAATTCCTTGATAAACCAAGACGGATTACCATAGCACGATTTAAGAATTATTATTTTGTGATAAAGCCTGCTTTTACAATGTTTACAAGAATAGACATGGGATTTATTTGTTGCCATTAGGGTTGCCAGATCTTTGAAATGATTGGTTGGGAGTGTTTCCTCCTGCTTGATAATATTCGCTGAGGAGAGGTGTTTCTCAGATTGGTATTTTCCCATGAGCACACTGACTCCGAGACGGCCTGGCGACGGTCATTAGGGAAGACATATTAACCCAGATCTGGCTGGTAGACAGCTGCTTTTACATCTTTACTACCACACATGGTAAGGCCGCGCTGGTGACAGGTGGCTTTTGTTTAATATGTGGCATTTTAAATAATATCTTGTTAATAACTCAGCACTGTTGCAAATTGTAGCCTAAACAGTTTATACAAAAGATAAACATTTTTCTTCAGGACTTTTGTTCATTTTTCAATGCATGGACAATTGGTTTACGTTGGTTGAACTCACGTGCCGTAATTCTTGGACTATGAGGTGCACTTAAAATCCTAAATTATGTTGAAGAATTTCCAGTGCCTTTCAGAAAAAAGCGTGGCTTATATATAAAGAAATATTACGAAATTGATTTTTATGGTGCGCCTTATCGTCTGAAAAATAGGGTAATGTTATGGGAAATGTAAAAATGTTATAAGCATTGTTTATGTATGTATATAAAGGTATGATGTGGTATAGTAAGAGTGTCTCCCATGTGATTTGTTGCNGTTTATGAAGATAATCAGGGTTCAAGACCTGCCAACTCTGTATATATCAGTCCGTCTGTATATATAGATACAGTTAAATGTGTCCAATATACGTTATTTGAAATCTGTTTTCTCTCTATTCTAACCAGGTTCTGTATTAACCTTGTGACCTTTTGTAGATTACAACGCTGATCAATCACAAAGACAAGCTGAAGAAGACGGAGAAGACTCTACGGGCCATCCAGAGAGTGGGCCAGGCAGTCAGTGTGGCGGTGGGCCGCTTCGTAGCAGTGGGTGAAGCCATCGCGGCAGAGAATGAAGACTTGAAGGATGAGATGGGGCTGGCTTGCTTTGAGGCTCGACGAGCAGGTCAGTCTGACATTACTCAACTGGAAGAGCCATGGCACATAAGCAGTTTTTTAGCTGGAGTTACCAGGCAACCAGAGAAACGGAAGCTGGGTTAAATTAGGTGGAATCTGACAGTGTGTCACCGGCTTTTTGATTAATCTGACTTAAAAATAACACAATTCCTCGGTGGGAATCCCTGGTTGTGAAATATTACATTTTATTATTATTATAAAAAATTATTCAGTGACATTGAAATGTAGCATCCACTTGATGCCGCGTTTCTGTCATTTGAAATCTCCCCCGACTGTCACACCAAAGTGATGGAAATAGAACTGAATACATTTAGAATTCCAGTTTGGTTTTTGGTTGTGAATATGTAGAAAATAGTATAAAAGTGATTAGAATAAAACCTGAATTGATTAAAGGAAAATGAACATGCAAGATTAAAAGGCAAAAAAAATGGCGTAAAACATTCATATATTAATATGCCAATTATATACACTGTATGCATTCTAATTGTACAAAATAATAGCAGCTCAAAACCGAAGCAAGAGTCATCAACATTTATTGGCCCGCAGATAGGATTGTAAAGGCATCCGGGCAGACTGCTTTGATTTTCCTGACCTGCTTGGCAACAGCAGATAGGTGAAATGTGATTGGTTAAAAGAAAAAAAACATGTCGGAATGCAACGCAACCAACAAAAACGCTATGAAACAAGCTGGTGGATAATTCGGAATTATTCAATAAGTATACATGGTCAAAATACAATATCTTTACATAAACTCGGCTTGCCAATTTCTTACCCAGTTTAGTAGCAAAACAGCAGCGTTGTCAATCAAGTGCGACCATCTGATAGACTCAAAGTGTGTTGTGGTTTACACTCGTCCCTACGGTCTGAAATAATAAGAGCTCTGTTCTGTATCTATAAATACTGAGTTTGTGGTTCTCCACCACAGCTCCTTCTGCATGTGACTTCCCACAACACTGGAATTAGAATGGCTTCCAGTTAGTCACCACACTCCCCGGATTGTTTGAAAGCTCTCCCACGCATTTAACCCAGAGTGTCCATGTGTGACGGGCATCACGGGAGGTGGGAAAGGAAATATGTGATGTCACGGCCAGCACAATCTTTCTTTCGGTTCAATCGTTCACGTTCTCTGTAAAAACACGAGGAATTGTGGAGAAAAACACTGTTTAAAAGAAGTGAGAGATTTTTTTTTTTTGATAGAAATAGGATTTTTTTTCACACACAGGGCATTGAGTTTTAAAGTGCACATTACATTTTTGAAAATAATGAAGTGCGCCATATATTACGTGTACTCAACGTGGCTTCAGATACAAGACAGTGCACCTCTATTCATTCGATTTATGTTTAGATTTCTGTAGTCACTTAAGAAAAGTTTGTTCTCAAGCTTGACTCATTGGGGGAAAAAAAATCTAATGCGTAAGGAAACCACTAAACACCGTAGAACCTTCAACCTTGAATTGATGTACAGCTGTTTCCAGCTCCTGCTCGGTGAGGCAGTTCATCAGAATGATGAAGAGCGTGTAAAGACTCTGACTTTAAAGGCTATCGTTGCTGAGATCTCAGTGTTTTTACCTTCTACCCCGAGGCTCGCCTTTTTGAAGGAAGCTCTTTGAAAGACGCAGACTGAAAATGCCAGCCATTCAGAACACCACCACGTTTCTTCTTCTTCAGATATAAGCTTCCACAAAGACGTCTTCAAAGCCGAGGATAGGCCGAGGCGGTGAACAATACTCGTACGAAGAAAAGACGCGTCTCTGTGTGACCTGTTAAACAGCAGGGATGCATTAAAATATATGTTTAGACTGGAAACTGTTGGAACATCTTTTTTAGTTGATAACTCAAGGATTTGGTTTTTGTCTCACCATTCTGTCTCTAATAATAGTCTTAAATCAGCACAGTGTCTTAGAAGGATAAGTGTCTGTCAAGCTGTTTCCTTTTTGTTTTGTTTCGATTCTCTCCATTTAAATCTGCCTTTTCATTTCTCACCCACATTCTTTCTTTCGTCTCTCTGTCTCCCAGAATACTGTGCTTTTATAAAGGCGCAAGGCAGAGAACTTTCTTTCAGAACATTCCACGTGGGATATGAGACGTTCTGCACAAAAGAGCCATAATATAGAATGTGCTTCTCGTGTGTTGGCCAAACCATCGTAAACACGTGTGTGGACGCGTCCAATTAAAATGTGGCAAATGTTTCAGCTACCCTTAACAATTTCAGTCACACTTTTAGTTTGACACAATGTCAGTAACAAATGAACGGACAGTAATTTTTAAGAATTTGTTTAGTACCTAGTCAAAACTCTTTTTCCCTGTGTTAAGTATTACTCCGTGAGCAATGATCCGACAATGGAATTTTTTTTTTTTAATTTAAGAGCCTGTAATTAGGATTAATATAAAATAATTACATATTTACATAAATTATTATCATAATTATTATTGCAGTATGTCATTTTTAATAAAATATATATTTTATATTTGTGTTTTGTGTGTTTAGCAGCAGTTATTTCTTTAAGTTGTTTCTACAGTTAAATAAGTTTACATTGATTTTGCTCTTTTATGTGTCTTGATAATTATATTAATGGTTAGAGAGAAACGCAATTTCGGGTCACAGAACCTATACCGGAATTGACAATAAAATGTACTGTCATTTCACAGTCATTTTGTTGTTAATATTTACTGATTCTAAGAGTGTTTTATGTTGAAATAGTATAGTAGTTCTTTCAATGCCGCTGTGCCTATTTGAAAGTTTCTGTAAAATGTCATGTAATTCCTTTAATATGTTCTGCTTAATTCTTTACCCTTTTTTGCAGGAACCACCATTGCCCAGCTGACGGACGTGTGTGACCCGGAGCTGTGTGAGGGCACGGTGTTCAGTGACAGGGCTGGCATGGTGAAGGCTGCCCGCATGCTTCTGTCCTCCGTCACCAAAGTCCTGGTGCTGGCAGACTGCATCGTCATCAAGCAGATCATCAGCTCTCGCAACAAAGTGTGTAACGTTTTCTGCTGCGCGTTGACAATTTGATGTGTGACGTCCGTTTAGTGTGGATTTTTCGTTCCAAATATTGTCTCAAAAGATCAATTTTGCAGTGGTTTTCGACCGATTTCAAAACCTAAACCTTCGTATGAGATCAGTGTTTAAAAATGGAACCAAAAATCATAACCTGTTTTAAGGCCTATACGTTTCTTTGAGAAGTAAAATACAAACATTGTTTTTTAATTTATAGTTTTTCTATAATTAAAAATGATAGATTTTATAACAAACACATGTACTGCAGATGCCTTTGAACATTTTGTCGATATTATATGGTTTGTTTGG
>SOMO01000065.1:494099-505987 GCA_028128575.1 Paedocypris carbunculus
TTTACATTTTTTATTTCATTCAATATTTTCAGCATCTTTTGTCTGGAGTTCACCTGTATATGGTGAAGACCTGCTCATCCGTACATGTTATCCGGCACAGCGGTGCAAACTCTGTCAGGAACTGACCACCCTACACATCCATTTAAAGACATACACGGTGTTTAGGACCAGCATTTGGAGTGCGAGCGTAATTCACACTCACTCTTTTCGACTTTCCGGACACTTTGTTCTTCAGACGGCTGCATCCATCACTGATCTGGTAATTAATGCTTTTGATTTTTCTGCCGTTCTGAAGGATGGGATGAGACTCGGCCAGGGTGATAACGCACAACCTGCAAGGCGCAAATGTCTTTTTGACAAATACGGACGGCATCACAGAACCAAGGAAAAGTCAACTACAAAAATCTACTTTCTACTTTTTTTGGGGTACCACATTGACGTGTAATAAACCCCCTACGAGCTAATAAACATCCAAATTGCACTTATTGATGAACTAATCCCATTTGAATATATTCGAAGAGTGAAATTCCTACTGTTTACATGACGTAACTTTACAGTATGTACAGTAGAACGGTTTCCAGCTGTTACTGTACCTGTTGGAGTGCTGCAGAATGCAGTGATCCTCTCCAGCAATCCCTTTCACATCTGCACACATATTACACACACTTATAACCGTGTCAGTTTATGACTTCATAAGAAAAGGCTGTTATGAAAAGCGTCATATATTGCTTTATATTAACTTTTTTTTCCCCGAAACGTACATGTTACCTGTTTTGTACCAACGCGTGAAGTATCGATCAATGACGGACGGGAATAGCTTTTCTTTTTCCTCCATTGAAATACTCATTGCGTTAGACGAATAAATCAACAAACGCGGCTTCGGCGGCTCCGACACAAACCTGGATGAAAAAGTAAGCTGCAACACTACCTCATATCCGGTTTTGATAAAATGCAGATTCTTCGCTGTTTGGATGTATAAAATATCAACAACGTTTTAATTAAATCGTAGAACACATTATACAGTTTAAACCCTTGTATTTTGTTGTATTAATTCGCTTTTCAAACGATTCGAAAAGTGCGGAACCAATAGCAGGTACATTATATTCCGGACTCTTTTAGCTGTAACGCAGAAGAAACGAAGATGGCAGCGCCTGTAATTGACACATGTCATGTTTCATGTTGCGCTAATCGCTCTCCTAACGTTGTGTCGTGGGGCAGAGGAGGTCTCATCGCCTTCGGAACATGCAATTCAGTTGCTATTTATAACCCACAGGTACGTTACAATGTTCTTGTAAGTGTTTTGTTTAAAAAATTCCGCCGTTTCCGGTGTCGCGAACGTGCCGCGATACTCAAACATTGCGCTGTTTATTGACTCCACGTGCGCTCATGTACGTTGTTTACGTTTGTTATAAGGAAAAAACGATTGTAGAGGTGCTAAACAAACACACTGGAAGAGTGAATGCTGTTCAATGGGTCCACAAAGAAGACTACAGTAAGTATCTAGCTTTATGTTACATGTCATTACTATTATTAGAGTACATTATAAATGTATAGAATCATGCCAGTGACTTGAAATGCACTTTTGTTATCTGCCACATACACACTAACGGATTTTTTTTAAAAAAACTGATCCACAAACATAGGAGTTAACAACCTGTATAACAACAGTGAACTGTAAAAACGATAATAAATGCAATATAAAAACACGAAAAAGTGAACCAATATCAACAACTTTTTCACTACTGTAAATACTTTAAATGTTTAATCTAACAAATGTTCACTTATATGGACACTTGTTTGACTTTTTGTTGGGTTTAGGCAGGAGTTTTTCTTTTGAAGTATTTTTAGTATTTGGTAAATAATAAAGTTGTTCAATATGTTGGTGTACATTTGACGTTCTGTCAGCATAACTATTACTTTTATTGTATTCTATTCATAGTCTGCAATTATTTTGATGCAAAATTAACTTGTAAAAACAAACATACAAACACATTTCTGTGTAATTCTGCAGGTCTGGAGACTCAGCTAGTGTCCGGCGGCTCAGATAATAAAGTGATTGTTTGGGAGAAGAAAGGGGATGAAAAGGTAAATGTTCAGTTTGCATCATAGCTGCCCTTCTGCTTTTCACTTTTATTCAGTTTTTATTCAAAATAATTGACGTTCAGCTTGATGTGTGACATAAAGCAGTAGCAGATTAATACGTAATTAGAAAACATTATTAGGAAATACGTTAATGTAACACATTGAGAGGTTTTTGACTGACATGTCGTTGTTGTAATTTTTGTTAACAGCATTACTGACCAAAAAGAGAAAAATGTGAAATCACCTGATGATTTACAACAATAATAATAAAACCTATTGCGTATTTTTTTTTAATTGTTATTTATAATCACTGTTAAATTGATCTGTCCCGTCTTTTCCCACAGTTCAGTGCCTGTGCTGTGTGTTGCGGCCACTCGGGCCCCGTGTGTGCGGTGGATGCAGTTCCTCTCTCCTCCTTTGTGTTACTGCTGGCATCCGCAGCATCCGACTCCACTGTTAGAATCTGGACTTATTCCTCCGACACGGGTGAGATCAAGATCAAGGCGTGCACTGTGTTTTATAAGATGCTTGTGGACCGGTCTGTTCTCCAAGCCTGCCCCCTTCTGGACACTGCTTGTAATGGTCAGGTGTGATGCTAAGGCTGGTTTTATGGAATAAGATTAGTGCCAAAAATATTCAACTTACATTTCTAAGGAACAAGCAAAAATGCTTCACATTTACGTTTGGCATTTAATAAAAATCAATCTTCACGTTTTTGTTTTTGTTTGGACCTTTAGGCACTAGCTTCACAGCTGTTGCACAATATTGCTAAACTATTGTGGTGGCAGACTACTTCAGAATAATAGTAGACATTTTTGTTTCTTCACATCGAAATACTGTACTGGATTGAAATGAAACCGTCGGTACAGAGATTCTGATAGGCACCTTACAAATGAAATGTATTATTATTATTATTATTGCTGTTGAAATGTGAAGCATTTTTGTTCATTTCTTAAAAATGTACGTTAGATATTTTGGCACATCTGATTCCATATGGTTTGACCAAGTTAGTTTCTTTTTAAATCTTGTAAGATGTGCAAAGTGCAACAGATCATACAAATGAACAACAGGCAAGAACATTTCACGTTGGTTTAAATGACTGTGAAAGAACATTTGAGGAAAGTGAGAAAAGGCTTTTTTGTGGAATTTGATTAGTGTTTTCCCGCTGAGGTAAAACGAAAATCTTTATTACAGCACCTCCTTATAAAGCCCTTTGTGATATATTTTTTAATACAACAAATTTTATAATCACTCCTGCTGTTTTAAAAAGCTTCATGCTGCTTTTCTATTTCTGCTTTCCACGTGTTTGACTTTCTTCTTTCTCTTTTTGAATTACACTCCTCTTTTTATGTCTGTCTTCGGTCGGCTCGCTTTTCTTTGTTTCCTGCTGGTGTGAATCTCCGCCACCTATGAATTATATTATCAGAAATAATGAGTGATTAATATTATTATTTTTATTATTGTGAGCAATTGTTATTCAGTGTCATAGCTAGTCTGGTAATATTATAACTCTGGGTAATTACACAACAATGAGAAAAGTTTGTCAGAAACGAAGAAGTATATTCAATTTTTCTATTAGTTTAATTTACTAGAAATATTTAGATTTTTTTTTTTTTAGAATTATAATGGTTCTCTTAATGGCGAATCCCAATGTGTCTAATATTAAAAAAGTAAAGAATATTTCTTGTAAAATAGATTACTGCTTTAATTAACAGAATGGAATTATTAAAAAAAAAAAAACAAAACAAGTAAACCTATAGATGTTAAAACAACTAAAATAATTGTTATAAATAATAACACAAATATTGTACAGAGAAACAACAGTGAATGTTTCTGAAAGAAGTGAAGAGTTTGTGGTTTTATTTTTATTGTGAATTGTATTTGCTTGCGTGTGTGTGTGCGCGTGTGTGTGTTTACATGATAATATAAAGTTTAGCTGCATTGCTATTACTGTAAGGACATCTTTTATTACTTATAACTCAAGAAATAAGAAAGGAAATGCCTTCCTTGGGCTGTGTGATGATGGTGAGTTGCATCATTCCTCCAACATTTACATGACAATATTCTAATGAACCAGAAACAATCCTTCCTTTGGGCAGTGCTTTTAATATTTGAATCGGTCTCAGGAGTGTGTTTTTCTTGTTTTTTCGAATATCTGGTGTAACGGATTGTTTGGACTGTTAATAAGGCTCTGTTAAGGAATACCATCATCTTAAATGGGAATGAATATTTAAACGGGCTGATTAATTTCTGCGTGGCTTTTCTCTTCTCTTCATCAGTGGAATGCCTCCAGACTTTATCTTTTGGGAGCGGATTCATGATGGACGTCTCCTTGGCGCTGTTGCCTGGCATCAGAGGTAAACTGAGCCTGTTGATTCATGTTGATGTGCTGTTTGGTTAACACAATCACTGGTTTAAATCTTTTTCTGTGCTTAAAATGTCCCGGGGTGGCTCCAGCCGGCCTCTTACATTATTCACTGCGGGGTTGTGGATGCTTTCTGCTACTATTCGCCATATATAATCACTTGTCAGATGTGTCCTTGTGCGGTGAACTAGGACGATAATTGAATCTTTCCGTCTTGCAGTACCAATACTTGCCTGTGGGGGCGATGACACCAAAGTCCACTTGTATGCGGGGCTGAGTGGACAGGTCAGTTTTTTTGTTTGTTTTTTTTAATCAAATTATTATTTATTTATTTATTTTTAATATTTTTTATATATGTATGTTTTCAGTTTCAAAGGGTTTTGGCTCTGGCTGGACATGAGGATTGGGTTCGAGGTGTTGAATGGACTGCCAAAGGTATATGGATTCAGATTTGTGCCAAAATTATCAAATGTACATTTCTAAGAAACAAATGAAAATGCTTAACATTTATGTTTGTTTGTTTTGTCATTTTCTTGCAATCTTTACGTTTTCATATGAAACTGCATTTTTCGCATCACATTTTTTCATTTTTTTTTTTTTCTTCTTATTTATTCATTTATTTTTTCGTTTGAACTTCTGGCACAAGCTTCACATGGGGGCGGCCCTTCCTCTGATTGGCTGGTGAGAATGTGATTGGCAGCAGTTGACTAGGAAGTGGAGGAGGAGTTACCTCATGTGAATCTAGAAGCCAGAAGTCCAAACAAAACAAAAAGAAACGATTGAAAAAATTTGAAGCGAATAAAAAGTTTAAAAAAACCAAACGTAAATGGGAAGCGTTTTCTTCGTTTCTTAGAAATTAGAAACAAAATTGCATCCATTAAGGTATAACCTTCAGACTGGACTGCTAAGGCTGAAAGATCTGGAATAGAATGTACATGATTTGTCGTGCAAAAATTATATTTATAATAGATGTGGTATGTTTAGATGGCGATCTGTGGCTGGGAAGCTGCTCTCAGGACTGTCTGATCAGGGTGTGGAGACTGTTCGCCAAGACCAGGACTGATCCTGAACCTCACGCAGACGCGCCAGAGATCAGACTGAAGGAGAACTGCTTTCAAGTGACGGGAGACGGTGAAGACGCTTTCTTCATCTGTGTGTGATGTGTCCTGGGATTTGCTTAACATCTTTATAATCACGTCCCATTGAACTTTATCTTTTTCAGACCGCGGTCGGACTTTTATTTTGTAATTGGTAGACTATTACAGTCGACTCTGCTCGGGCGGCCAGTTAATCGTGGCAGACACTTTATTGGGCCAAATCCTAAAGTCCCAACACAAATCTTATCTCATGACACAAATTTCTGCCACTTTATTGGGGCAAAAAATATGCTTTATTGGTAAAAAATGGAATGGGAAAAAAAGTGAGTTATAAATTGCCAGAGTTCTGATGTGAAATCTGTGAAAACGCATTACTCCTTTATCATAAATGGCGTGTCTTTGCTCTTCGCTCTTAGAGAGGGTAAAACGCTGTCACTAAACATGAAGCATTTATCAGCATCAGCAATGATCTTCAATGTTGTTATTAATGATAATCAGCTGGACCAGGAGACTCAATTGCTGTATGTAAAAAAGCAAGGGGCGTGTCTTCAGGAGGGGGCGTGTCGGGCGCCACTTTATTGGGGCAGCCGCTTAATTGGGCCAAAATGGTCGTGGCCCGATTAAGCAGAGTCGACTGTATATGTTACGAGAGTCATTTTAGACCTTCACCTGATTTTATTCACATTTGGTTTTACAGATGAACCGTTTTCAAATAAAAAAAAAAACATTTATTTTTGTGTTTGTTACATTTTATGTGAATAATGAACGCGTGTTTCTGCAGTGTTTGCAGTGACTCTGGAAACCGTGTTGGCTGGACATGAGAACTGGGTTTACGGACTGCACTGGAAACCTCCGTGTGTCACGGGTATGGCTGCAGATTTGTTTTTTTGTGCGCTCTACTGTTAGGAAAGAGGGAATTACAAGGACGTTTATATTGTTTTCCCCTTATTACTCTTCAGTGTGGAATTCCATATTATTGAAGCTTCTTTCTCATGGAAGGAACAATCACTAAATCATGTGCTTTTGTCTCCCCCTACAGGGGACTCAGGGAAAGAGCCATTGAAGCTGCTCTCGGCCTCGATGGACAAAACCATGATTTTATGGGGTCCTGAAGAGGAATCGGGTGTTTGGGTCGAGCAGGTCAGTCTATGTTTAGTTCTCACACGGCTTTAAGCCTCATGACGACACGTACAATCACAGTGTCTAAGTTCTCATGCAATCAAATCGCCCTCTTCTGTCCTGTATAATCCAATATATGATCGGGATTTGGATTCAGTTTCCTGAATTCAGCGGTGAGCTCCACTCACGAATGACGTAATGTTTAACTTGACGCCTAATAACGAATGTTTTGATCAGCGTTCTAGTGGCAGGTAACGACATTTCTTTCTCCCCGTGTGATGAGTAAGAGCCGGGAACTTTGATCTGGGCGTACAGTCACGGGCCTTCTGATGTCTGTTCTGCATTCAGGCTCCTGACACTTGGCACCTTGTCATGTGATGGTTCACGTGCACATTTCAGAAGGTCCAATTAAAATGAAAGGTTGTGAGAAGCAAGAGTTGGGTTTTAGATCCTGTGACATTCCTGGATGGATCAGGACTGCGCACATTTTGAGTTTGAAAGGGCATAAAACATGTGGAAGAGCGGCTCCATCAGACGTCCATGAGAGCTTTTCAAAGGATACAGCAGAAACCAATGTCTAGACATTATGTCCTTCGATCAGTGCCCAACCAGCCATTAACCATTAAAACAATTGTTCTGTATTGTTTTTCCTGGCCTTTGAATGGATTTAACCTTCGTTATAGGTCGGAAATATTCGTATCAGTTTGAACCATGATCTTAAGAAGAAACTTTATTTTATGTTAAAAGCATACCATAATTACCATTACCAATTATATTTTCCAAGCACAAAATAAAAATTCCAAAAATGTCGATTTTTTTTTTTTTTTATTATTGTTTTGTTATTGTGTTAATTTTCTCTAAAATTATCTTTTTTCCCCCTTTATATTACAGCCCTAACTTGTGAATTTTATCAGTTCAATGTTCTTTTTGCATGAATAAAACTAGCTTAAAAGAAATGTATTCAGAATTCAAATTCAAATTTTATTTGTCACATCCACAATTATTTTTCAACATCGTGAAGATGTCGAAAACATTTGTGATAGGGGATAAAAAATAAAACACAAAAGCAATAAAATACAAGAATACAAAAGCAATAAAATACAATAAAAAAGAGAGATAAAATATGAATAAAATACAAGTGATAAAAAAATACAATAAGGGAGAGAAATACGGCATAAATATGCAGATAAAATATGAATAAAAAAACACAAAAGCAGAAAAAGTGACTCAAGTGCTGATTTAAAGTGTCCCGTTTATAGTGACCCAGTGTGCAGTGGTGACTAAAGTGCAGTCATCGTGTTAATGAGACAGATTCTACGTAGTCTAAACTCCAACTCCCAGAATTCTTAGCTAGTGATGACTTTAGCTCTCCAACAGTAAAGGGAATTATTTAACTTTACATAATACGATGCTGTCGCTCGGCTGTCACGTGATAAGTGAACGAACAAGCGAATGATCCTCCAGTGTTGTGTCGCGGTGTGGCTAATGTTTTTCAGTTTTTCGTTGTTTGACTTTGGCGCATATTTGAAATTGGTAATTATATTCACACCCAAGTTTTTGAGCATCGAAAATTAAAAAAAAGCAGTAGTTATATTTGCGTCAATACGGTATATAGTACAGTATAGGAGATTGCATAAGCATTGCGTTTTGAAATTTACGACGATAAGTAATTGCCGATGTGTATTGTGAAAGCCTCTTCATTTTGACAATTCTCACAATTGCATTCCGCAAACAATATATCAATGTATCTCCATTCGTTCGAACACACTGTCGCTGCTGATGTGCGAATTTTGGCTGATTGCCAGTTTCTCTAATGGCCCAGTGCCAGTCACACTGTGTGTTTTAATATTCCAAGAGGATGATTTATGCGTTAAACTGCTAAAAGGCGGCATTGGGGGGCTATTTCTCATATTTAGCTGAATTTAATATCTCGCGGGCTTCTTTGCTGCGCAGCTATATGGGTTCGCCTCAAATGAAGTGAAATCCCCCACTATTTAGCAAAAGACCAGCATCACTGCGCCTAAATAACAAGGCTAAAAATTCAGCCGGCCCTCCACAACGATTACTTTAATTGGTCGGATTTAGTGGGGAAGTGTTCGGGCAAACCACTGGGTAAAATACACACTTCTTGTGTCACGACAACTGTTAAAACCAGAACCATTGTTGTTTATTAGAAAGGTTGGATAAACCCTTTAGACATGTGTGGCCCTTCTTCATGACCCAGAAGGACATCACATGTGCTATTTACATTGAGATGGAATTTCTCCGGATGGGGGAAGAGTGACGCATTAGTTGAGCTGCGATTGGCTTATCTTAAGATAAAAAGCGTGATAGTCCAAGTAGTCGTTTAGGAAATGCTTTTATCTAGAGTGACTTCCAGTTTACTTTTAAAGTCTCCACGGAACCACCTTTAGGATGCAGCACTTCCGTGATCCATTCTCACCGTTCATGCATCCATTTGTTGGTCAGTTAAAAGCCAATCCATCCACATTTTACAGAACTTGTTGCTGTTTTTATCTTGTGTACTAGGGGTGGGGAGTAAACATTTGTTTCGTTACTACATTTAATGGCTACACATAGGCATTGCTAATCGAACACAGAAGACATTGTAACAGACTGAATAGATAGATAGATGGATAGATAGATGGATAGATAGATGGATAGATAGATGGATAGATAGATGGATAGATGGATGGATAGATGGATAGATAGATAGATAGATAGATAGATATATACAGCTACAATGTGTGTGTAATGTGTCAGGAGAAGGTACCAGAAAGAGCGCTTAAAACATTTTTTTTTTCAAACGAACGTAATATTTGGCATCAAAATAAGAAAAATGAAAAAAAAAAAAAAAACATTTATAAATATGAAAAAATAAATGTTTTCAAATAATGCAATAAAAATTAATAGAATGAAAACAAAAAAAAAACCATTCACATGTTTCCGGGCATATTCAATAATACCACCAGACACAACTTTCTATGGAAGAAAAAAAAAAATTTTCGGGTAAAAATATTGCCCCGCCCCCGGTAGATAAGATTTTTGATATCTGGGAACAATTGGGATTGATCCCAAATTTTTGGACTTTGGACAATACAAACTGCTCTGGAAGCCTAATTAAGCAGTAAATTGGTGCCACCTGGTGTTCCAGCATCAAATTACATCTAAAAGTAAACAGTGGGAAAAAAAAAAGTGAAATATATTTTTTTATGGGGTTTTAAACAGATCATCAATGGCTGTTGTATGTATACAACAAATTCTCTCCAAGGGTTAAGAGTGGCTCTACTAAAAGAGATCGGTTTCTGGTTCAAAATATATAAATAACCAAAGTCGTTTGTAAATGTTGATTTCACACGACGTTACATTCACAGAAGTTGCAGCTGCTATCTGTCTGTCTCTCTCTCTTTCTCTTTTATAAAGTTTTTTTTTTCATTCACACACATTTTGAGTACAAATAATGTAATTAATGTTAACCTAAATGTAATGCCCTCTCCCCGATACCGTGATATAATACTGATACCGTCTGGACACTATAAAGTATTGTGATAAGAAAATTCACTCATACCGTCCACCGCTATCGTGTACAGTATTTTAGCCTTCAGAGCCTCACCTCTGTTTTTTTTCCTTTCACCGAATATGAAGAATTATGTCCGATTTTCCCCCAAACCCTCGGGTTAATGTTACAACACACATCATGCCACAAATCCATATCGGCGTTCCTCCTATAAACAAGAGCGATTGCACATTTTGCCCACGAGATTTCGACTTGATATACGAGTAGCCATGTGAACGGAATTCAAAATCAATCTGGTTAATGTTGCGTCTCTGAATCGCCCAGATCCGTGCCATTCAAAGTGAAGGACTAGCTTTTATTGTCATCATTAGTTCCGCCGTATTCACTCGCAACGCGCCTGTGAAGGGCATCGCAAATGTCTCTCTATCGGCCAGCTTCAAAATGCCATAACTCTTTGTTTCGGTGCTTGATGAGTTTAGTTTCTCGTTTTCCAGCCGGACTCGAAATTTGCCCTTTTGTAGTACACGTTTGGTAAAATTCAAAAACTTTTTAGTAATATTCGATTGAAAGAAATTCATTTGTTTAAAAGAAAATTGTAGTCTTGAAATTCTAATCTTATTCTGAACTTGATTGGAAATATTAAATTAAATCATACAATTAATCATCTAGTCATCAGGTCTCTGGACCAGGTGGTCAATCGGTGACCAATCACAGAGCAGTACACACATTCTCACACTCACACACCTGCGTTCAGACTCTGAGTTTGGACTGAGAGAGGAAACCGAAGACCCAGAGGAAATGATTGTGGTTGAGTTTTTTTTGTTTGCTGGAGAGCCGCACACACACTCCATCATCCGCAGTTTCTACTCTGATCCAGTGGGATTAAATGAGGTTTGTGCTGCAGCGACTCTGTAGTTTGTAATCTGCTGCGTGTCGATGAAGCTTCACAAGAAAGTCACGTGACCGTAGCATTCCCCATCACACACCGATATTGCCGTCCTCAAGCGATTTATCGTGCAGCACTATTTTGTGCGATAAACCTCGGATGCCAGATTTGTTCAGCTAGGGTTGTAATTTTGATGGAAAGCTGGAGCTGGTCACCAGATGTGGTCATATCTTTCAGCCATGGCCCAGCGAGCGTGACAAGAGACTGTGAATCATTGGACATCGACACCCCCAACGCCAATACTTTAGGAAAACTAACAGGAAATGGCCTTTTTCTTCAACTCAAACGAAAACTCTGTGATGGGTAGCTGCTGAAATTTCTGGTCGGTTGGTAAAAGTACCAGTGAAGAATTGTTCCGGGTTTGTGTCGGAGCGCAGCCGTAAATAAAAGCCGTGGCAGGTTATCGCTGGTGGCATAATCATGACTAATTATCTTGTTTATACATGTTAGCGCTTGTGCCGCGCCGCTAAGAACGTTAGACACGGGCCAGACACAGGCCAAGCTGCCTTTTCATTCCCTTTCAAAACAGGTTCACTGTGCCACTCTGCACCTTTGGGGAAATGTCAGGGTATATGTTATTGTGATATGTTGTAGAGGATGGATTCTCGAGTAAATACACACGTACACACACACACACACACACACACACACACACACGCAATACTACATGCCCCATCGATGCACGTTTCACATTTATATCAAGTATAACAAAATAATCTATTAATTATTTGGCTTTATTGTGAGTACAAGTTTTTTTCTGTA
>SOMO01000065.1:533557-544190 GCA_028128575.1 Paedocypris carbunculus
TTGGTTGAAAAAATGACAGGTGGCTTTTCAGGATTCTGGTTGGTTGAAAAAATGACAGGTGACTTTTCAGGATTCTGGTTGATTCAGCTGTCCTGGGTGAATCTACCTGCTCCAGTTTTGCGGTCACGGAGGCTGGGCGGATCTTCTGCCTCTGGGTTCATCTTATTTTAGGAGTCCACCGCTCTAAACTCCACTTCAATGCTGTGACTTCAAAGTGGCCCTCCTGCGGTCCCTGCGGCGCAGCCCGGGAGCCGCCATAACGGATTCATTACGGGCTAAACGCATCATTAGACCAGGAATCTAACCCTGAACATCGCGCACATTTAAATATGCAAATGAGACGGCGTTGTTTTTCAGATTGCCTGTGTTGCCGCTGTTTAGACGGTTTTTATCGGCGTCGTTTCTTAATGCGGCGCTCCGCGATGTCTCGGTTTTAATCACAACACCCATCTGCTCGCCCCACGAGTCTCGGATGCAAATGACTTCTAGCGCCGCCGTCACGTGACCGTGCTAACGCTAACCCCTCGCCCCGCGCTAGCGCACTCGCTCGTGAACATGCAGCTAATTTGTGAATAACAACCCTCATAAATGGGGTTCGAGTGCTCGCTGTCAAACATTATTACAGCTTCTGCCTGGATTTGGCTGGATGTGTTCACACCGATGTGCTCTTGATAAGACACACACACATCTCGAGGTCTGTAATATTTACGAGCCGCTTTCATTTCTGAGGGACAATCAGGATTTGTGACTGGGATTGTCGGAACATCCTTGCTGAGTGAAGGACACGAGCTGTGGCCTTCAGTGCTGATGGATCATTAGGAGCTTTCTGCCTGTGATGGTGGAGATCACATTATGCCATTTCTGATAGCAGACATTGCAAACTGTGAGTGATAGAGGGACACCACTTTCCATTACGGTTTCCGTCAGTGCCATGAAGATAAAGGTGCCACACACACACACACACACACTTTTTGGGTGTGTGGATATGAACCTGTGAAGATGTGTGTAACCGGTGACAGATTTGTCCTCGAGGACCTTGAGAAAATAAACATTCCAAATGATGAAACGTCTTTGCTTTTACTTGCGTCTCATCTAAAATGTGTCTAAATTTAAAGAAAAAAGATCATTTCATTAGTATTCTGAACGCACAACTTATGCCTTCCATGCATTCAACTTTGGTAGTGTTGTTCAGAGACAAATACGATAAATAAATGTTTTATTTTTTTTTTTTAATCAAAAATAGTTAATACTTGTGTAATACTTGTGTATGTGTGTAAAAGCACTTCATTGTATTAAACATGAGCAAAGTTTGAACGATACACATAAAAAAATATAATAAAAATAATAATAATAATAATAAAATAAATAACATGAAATAGCATCACATAATAAACAGAAAAATCTATTATTATTACGTATATAATAATTCAAAATAGAAAAAAAAGATTGAAAATTATATAAATGTTTAATATTGAAACATTGACACATTTGATCAATCTGATCAATTACCTTTATCTGCATTTCTTTCTTTACTTTTTAAATGTATTTACATATTCCAGTATTGATCAGTTCTCGAAGCGGATCTCAACAACTAGCTAATTGATTATTCCCCATTTTATAACAAACAATACTAGTCTATAAATCGAGAAAAATAATCATGTGATCTTTCCAGCGACTAATAACGCATGCTAAAGTGACGCGGCCCGTTGCTTCTCCTTCCAGCAGCTCAGTCGGTGATTTACGGCTTAAACGATCAAAGACATTTCGCGAAAGATCTGGGAAAAAACGCCTTCAAATTCATCACCAGCAATCAACTGATATGGGAAGCGACCCGGTCCGGTTAGTGCGAACAGAACAGCAGTGGAGTTCAAACGGCGTCAGATCTAATCCTGGTGATGCGGTCCCGCGTGTGGCTCCTTCGCTTTATCATTCCGGGATCGCGCGGTTACCTCGTCTCTGCTGGATAGACTAAGCTGTCCAGGATATAACCCCCGTGTTACCGCTAATTAAACGCGATTATAAAGCTCCGACTCGACACGGAATCTTTTGATGCTGCTAATTTTGCGGCTGTAGAAGCAAATTTGTCAATTATGACGGCGCGGCGGACGGACTGTCGAAGCGCTCCGGCTGGAATAGAAGTTGAAACTGAATTTTCTTCACAGTGGAATCCAGCGGTAATGCTCTTCGCGCTTATTGATATCTCAAAGCGGACCACCACATTTCCAGGAGTCGGGCGAAACTTGTGCTTTTCTCCTTTGAGCTCTTCAGAAGGCGAGTGTTCTCCTTCCTGCAGTCGGGAGCTGAGAGAGAGCAGTAATTGAGTCCTCGGAGGCTTGGTTTCCATGACAGGCCTGGTTTGTACTGTATTTATGCAGGAAGATATAGACTGAAGCCGGTGAGAACTTCAGTTTGGCTCCATGGTGTTTCTGGACTTGGTTTTTATGGTCCCATCTCAGGGGAAGTGGTAGGAGCCACACAGATGCCAAACTTCAGTGGCGAAAATGTATTTACAAAAAAAAACAAGAACTTAAAAAAGAAAATGAAAAGAAATCTCCTCAGTTAACAAGACCGTCAACTCTCTACCTTCTCTACGTTCAAACCTACATATTTCTCCTAAACACAAGAGAAAGGTTAACTTGCACGATACAAGCCCTTGGTTCAACCATCAAACTTAAAGCGATTAACCAACCGACCCCTCACATTCAAAATTAACTGGCTTTTATAGGCCAGTTTTCCCGCCTAAACCTGATTAGGCCAACCCACTTTGATCCGGAGGGGGGAAAGGAAATAAAGACAAATCTTACAAAATTACCATTAACACGAGACAAATAACCCTAATCTAAATAAATCATACATACATAATACATACATCTGCGATAAAACAAGAAGAAAAACCACCATCACCCACTATGAACTCAGCCCAAATCTCTAAAATGGCTGACAAGTGGTGAGTATGCAGGATTTAACTGGTTTAATAATGACTATGCCAAAGGGATGCATTTTCTTTGACCTAAACCGTAGTGACCAGAAAAATTAAATGCTGACTGTGACAAAAATCGGTGAACGGAGAACATTAAGTCTCGGTGAAGGCCCTCGTCATCACACCCATGACCATTAGACAACCGGCCAATTAAATGCGGCGTTTTGTCCATCGTCAAAGATTTAGCGTTTGTAAAAGCCAATGGGATGTGACCGCTCCAGCCAAACACAGTTGTAGGGGAATTGAGATGGAGATGGAAGGTTGGCTTCTGCTCCGCTGCCTCCCACCGGCCCACTTTACTCCAGAGGAGAGGACAACAAGCTGCCTCTTTCACTAGGAGAGCAAGCGGAAGGCTTTCTTTGCATTCTGATGGCTTGAATAAATACACATGATTGGAAAACGACGCACGTGTGGAGCAAGAAAAAAGCAGAGAGTTAGGGAATTTCATTTGATATTGCGTTTGGGTTGAGTCGACGCGCAGAAACCGACATTTCGTGTGGCACAAAATCAATTCGACGAGCAAAATGTGAAACTATTTCGCCAATTGAGTCGCGAGGTCAGTTTGTGAGGTCAAACCATGAGCTAACAGCCAATCAGAGTCAGTGAGCGGGTCTGGGGTGATGAGACGCGGAAGAGATTGAACCAAAGATCTAACAGGTGAAATCGAGAAGGAACTTTTAGTGCTCGACCAACAAGAGAAAGTCATTTATTTTGTGCGGATGTTTCATTAGAGGATTTAGTCAAACCCGTCCATTAAGACGCGCAAGAATGCAGTCGTCACCGCCCCTTCAGTGCCCAGACATTATTTGACCCGCCCACTGACGGTGATTGACAGGTTGTGCCTCCTAACGACTTGATCTCGTAAATTAACATCACAAAATAACTACTAATTTGCGTCACACGCATGCATCGCTACCACAAATTCAATTTAAAAAATTCTTTAGAATTTTTATTTTCCAGATCTTTGGCATATTAGCATTGAAATGAATTATCAACATTTCAACAATACAAAAAAAACCCTTTTCCGATTGACCTGGCCAGTGCATCGTATACTTGGAAACACAATACTCCACAATCACCACAATGGAGAAGCGGCGAAAAGTCCAGACAAAGAGACCGAGGACTGAAACCACTTTCTGATTAATGGTATTGAACTCCACACAATAATTATTTCAATGGAAATAAACGAGCAGGTCAAGCTCAGATAGCAACGGTTCCTCGCTCAAGCGGGCGATAACGACCATCTCCACACGTAAGGTCTTCTGGCGCGTCACGTGGCTCAGCCAGCCAATCACACGATGCCACAGTCACGCTTCACACATGCAATTACGCGTATGACGGCTTGTCGTCCCGTTTCTCGCCGCTTGCTTTCACTCATACATCATCCGCGCTCACATAAATCACACTGTCGTCTGTGTGGTGTCACTCCGTCGCTACTACCTGTCAGCTTCTTTTTTTCTTTTAGAGGAGGCGTGTGGTGTAGTGATGTGGCGCTGTGGGCACGGAGGCCGCTCGACTCTTCTGGAAGCTCTCCAGGATGTCAGGGGCTTCAGGCTCCAGGCCGCCTGTCTTACTGTCAGATGGTCAATGCTGGTCTGTTATCGGGTCTCATCTGCTCGGACTGGAAACAGTGTCAGTCGGAAAGCCGGTGGACGGTCTTCATCTACAAGACCCTCCGGGAAGTTTAAGACGCAGTAGAGCCCAAAGATACGGAAAGCATCTTGATAAATAGTCGTTGGCGAAGCATCAGTCACGACTCTGAGGGAAGATGCTGATGGAGGGATGAAGAATTACACAACGCTTGCCGGTGTTCTGAAATTCTATCCTACGCGTGAGGATTTCCTACATTGCTCTTTGCGCATGCGTGCTCAAAATACACACACTTGTGTTTTTTAATATCCTTTAAGCGATTACATTTATACATATATGAATATGTATATGTGTTATTGTATTTGTTTTATAACAATTAAGCTAGAACGCTAGGTTTCCTGACTTCACATTAAGCGAGCATGTCGAACTACTTGCGTTCATCAGCTTTTATACACGTGTTTTTCTAAGATAAAATTCCTGAATATGAAAACTACAGTCTCAGGCTGAGGTCACTGAGCAGGAATTATCTTTACAGTCATGCAAATGGTACATTTTGTGAACATTCGTTGAAAGTGTTTAAACGTCACCAAACTTTATTCTTTATATTCTTCATTTTATTTTACTATGATTGTCTAATTACCACTGCTATGATAAATGGGTATTTATTTTTGGGTAAAGTATTTTTAACGTGGTAAATCAGGGTGTTTGGGGGTCTCGGCATATGTATTCAGCTGAATAAATACCACCCCATCCCTTTTTTTTTTGAACGTTCAAGAAAAAGGGGACAAGTAAAAAACAAAAGCACGTCACAGTTGATATCTAAAAAATAATTCCGTTAACCGACGCCCAAAAACCGACCTAAAAAATAGAATAATAATAAATGAAAAAAACTAAATATGAAACGCAGTCCCCAGATCCCATCCTTCAGCGTAGCATATATTATCACCGTCTTCCTCGAAAAGCTAAAAGCTAAAAAAAGAAAGCGCTCATTTGGAATTGTGTGCTAATGACGGACCACCTGCGGACCGCCACATCGATCCAACTCCAGCACCTGCCTCTCATATCAGCCAAGTGACACGTTTCATTCTCACCGAGACTCGGGTCTTATGAGAGTAATGAAGAGCTGTTTGTGGCTCAGAGTTATCTGGCTCGGGTGGTCCGTGCACTGCCAATGCCATCGATCCGCACTTCAATCCAGTCGCTCGCTCTCACACTCAACCATTTCAGGGGTGTGAGCTTCAACGCAGAGCTTCTTATTAGGGAAAGCGAGAGAGGGAGAGTGACGGAGAGAGAGATACAGGGAGACTGAAAGAGAAAGTGTGTTAGAGAGAGCGAGGAAGAGAGTGAATAATGAAAAGGGAGGAGAGAGACAAAGAAGTGAGAGGAAGAGACAGAGAAGGGAGATGAAGAGCCTTAATCCAAGGTAACCTTTATTTAAAAAAGAATGATAAATAAACCTTATCCACGCTGCGACACTTAGCAGTGGCTAAATAACACTGCAAGAAAAAAAAATTCTTTTTAAATGTAATACAATCACGTGATGAACTGTCTGTCTGCGTGCAAACTAGTCCACACAAAGTGGAAACCAGAATACGTCCATACAGGGCCATAGCAAGTGGAATCACAGCACCCCCTACTGGAGATATACTCTACCACATGTACAAATAATTTTTACCGTTTTGATTTTGTATCCTTTTATCAGAATATAAGGTTTCTGGAAGGGTTTAGGTTTATTTTCTGCATGCAAAATTGGTGTATTTGTTACATATTTGTGATTTAGTTTTGTCATCACACAACAAGATAAAGAAATAATGGCACAATTTCGCAAATCGCCACCAAGTTCCATTCTCCACCCAATTAGCAATTTTCATATGAGTGAGCATTAAAGATTTTCGAGAGAATATGGATATTCCAAAACAATTTTTCAGCGAAAAGAATCCCTAACCACTACACAAATCCCATGAAGACTGAGAGCCAATATGGAGGAGCGATTCATTACAGCTGGTCTGATGGTCGGCCAAATCTGTCCAGATCTCAGGCTGATGAGACGCGGAGCGGCCAGACTGTGGTTACATAACAGAGCAGATGATCAGGAGAGAAATGTTCCTTAACACTCAACCTGCATCGAGAAATCTCATCGACGTGTATTTACACTCGCACACAAATGGACTCGTGGCCTGAAACATTTTGAGTGATTTAGTGAAGAGCTCTTTAAAGTCCAGCTCCGTGGCTCGGATGTTATTAATAGGTCTTTGCTTCTGAGGCCCTTTGAAGCCCTTTGAAGTGGCCTTGTTCTGGCCCCGTGAAGCTGTGAATGTGAAGGGCATCGGGGGCACGGACCCCTCTGATGTCTGCGCTGCCCCGGTCCCTTTACTCAACGCACACGTTTCTAGCACACGCCGCGCTTTTGAAGCCAGATTGTAAGTGTGCCAGACTGACGAACCTCCCGCGAGAGCGCAAAACAGAATTTAGATTTAGGTCGAATGCTTTTCACATCAGTTTCCCAAACAACTACAGGTGCTTTGAATCGCCGAACCAGAGCCGATGGAGTGGGAAGTAAGTTAGCATGCGAGTAAAGCGCTACGTGGCTAGTTGGTCATTCAGGAGTCTGGTGTAAGTGCGAGTGCAAATGTGTCCTGCTCTGTGATTGGTTACAGCTCCCTGTCACCCTGGAATGGGACAAGTGGTAGACAATGGGTGGATTGGTGGGTGTGAACAAGTGTTTCCTGCTCTGTGATTGGTTACAGCTCCCTGTCACCCTGGAATGAGAAAAGTGGTAGACAATGGGTGGATTGGTGGGCGTGAGAGAATGTGTCCTGCTCTGTGATTGGTTACAGCTCCCTGTCACCCTGGAATGAGAAAAGTGGTAGACAATGGGTGGATTGGTGGGTGTGAACAAGTGTTTCCTGCTCTGTGATTGGTTACAGCTCCCTGTCACTCTAGAATGAGAAAAGTGATAAGACAATGGATGAATTGGTGGGCGTGAACAACTGTGTCCTGCTCTGTGATTGGATGACCAATCCAGGATGTGTCCCGCCTTCAGGCCCAGGATTTCTGGGATAGGCTCCATCTCCCCATGACCCAGAAATGGAAAAGGCAATCAGAAATTGAAAAGATGGATGTTTACAAAACGATACAATGCAGCATCAAAGCCTTTCTTGGGCATAATGAGATATTTAAAGAGATACAATGTTGATTACAGCTCTGAGAGCTTCGCCGACACACACACACACACACACACGCAGGCAGCTGATTGGCTCGGCGCATCACAGCAGTGTGTGGTGGCATGCAGGTTAATGGATGTGCAGATGGCGCCTGCAGTGGGCGACACCTCCCTCCTCCCCTCGTCCGTCATGTCGTTCCTCCGCCACAAACATCTCATTTATCTCCTTTATTCCCATCACCTGCTTCTCATGTACGTCTGCGAGCAGGAAGTGCACTTGATTCCACCGCTTTGCTAACAAGGGAGCGGACGGGTCGATCACCAGGGCATTAGGACGGCCTCCTGGCGCGGGAGGCGGGGTTAAACAGGTCCTGCAGCGCGGATCACGTCGGCTGAAGGACGCGGGCCCGTGTGGGACGAGGAGCCGCCATTAGGAAGGCAGCCATGCATTAACGCCTCACGTAGAGCGCAGACCCGTGTTCCGACTCCTGCGGCCCGCTGCACTAAGTGACTGGGCTCGGGTTTAATAGCGCCATATGGTTCACATCGTCTCTTCTGTCCTCCTGTGCTCAGCCTCTATTGGTCCTCAGGGTTCCACTGGTCCACTCCTGGAGAGTTGGCGCTCAAATTCTGGGACTGTGGGAGAGGTGAGGGCGGGATTCGGAGATGATGGCGTTCCTATCACGCTGAGATACCCATCAGGAAATGCACACAGAGTTTCCTGTCAGTAAATGCACTACAAACTGCAAAAAAAGTGTAATAATAAGACTTCGCAGGTTAGAGAAGGTAATTACCGTAATTACGCAAATATAAGCACCCCGCAAAAATAAAGCACACCCCTGATATCTCATGTTCAAAATAAAGTGCAAAACATTTTTTTTTCTTATTTATAAACAACAGACCCCCCCCCCCATGGTGTTCTATTAGAGGTTTTACGGTAAGTCTAGACCTGCACAGTAAACAACCGTGTCTTTTCACTAATTAATTAGACAAACACTGATTCATTGGAGCTAATCACAGGCAATAAGCATATGCACAAAAACCATGTGTGTAAATAAAGAAATGCATGTGTGTGTAATGTTTTATTTGTATTTACAGTATACTAGTGTTTGTATGCATACTACATAACAGTAACAGTAATTAATCTTGACATTTAACTTCCAGTTCTCCATTTACGACTTAGTTTTCTCCTAAATATTCCTTGAAAATGTAGATACATCTATTTAGTGCGCATAATTGTATATTGCTATAATTAACACGAACATCTGGAGAGAAAACCAAAAAAGAAACACTGAAGCGAAGTCCGATGCCGATCCACTTACGAACACGTTTCCCTCCATATGCATTTTTTTACACATTGTAATGTAGCATTGATTAACATGATTAAAGGTCATCAGCTGTGAAGCGGCGGGATCAGCTGCTCCTGCTCCACTAACGATTCGATATTTAACGCATAAACAACATCTGTGCTTCGCGTGGCAGAGACACCAGTCGTCGCTGCAAACGGCTGTTCAGTTCTGGTAATCTGTGCGCTGAAACACACACAGCTGTCCACAGATTAGCAGTGTGTCTCAAGCGTCTTCGGATCAACTGAACTGGAGATCTTCAAGCTGCTGGACTCAATTCAGCAAGTTTCTAGTGGAACTGACCGATAATTCGATCGCACAAATGTGTTTAGCGCTAAATTGACAATTATCGTGGAATTTCCTAATTGCGTATAGCAGCTTAGCGTTGGTCTGGAAAAGCGCTATATAAATAAACTTGAACGTGAATGACGGAAATCCGTCCATCCTTCCATCAATGTGGTTTTCTGTTGATGCGTATTTTGCTAGATCATTTGTGAAGTATGATAGAGAAAATATTTGAGTAAAGTGTAAATTGTAAAGCGTTTACAAATCGTTTTCAATTAGTGTGTTAGTAACTACTTGTCACATTCAAATTTCAAGACAAATTTCATTCAAAAACTGAAACACTTCATTCAAAAGGGACAAATGTGTGGACATTTTACAGCTACAGTTTATTGCTACACTAATTGTATACATTTTGTGCACTTTGAGACAGTTAAAACTGTGAAAAGCGCCTTACAAATGCTCTGAACTTGAACATTTATACATACGTTTAATGTTTATTTACAGTTATTTTGATCATTTTCAAAAAATGTTCAAAATATTGTTTGATATTGTATTTGAAGTAAAATTTGAAGTATTTTTAACATTGAAAATGTACTCGAAATTTGCATATATAAACATAAATATATAAATATATAGGTAAATACAGTATGCGTGTGTGTATACATGTAGTACATGTTTTTGCCAATTCGCCCAGGCTTTTTCAAACCACATTCCAAATTCCAAGCTTCACACTCAGATCCTTCCAAACGAGTCCCAACCCGGAGCAGACGAGATGACAAATGCGTGGCACCCGCGCGTTGACTCCCAGTGGCGGGATGACTCGGGGGGATCATGGCACTTCTTCACAAGCGGCGCGGTGACTCAGAGGGGCACGAGAGCCGTGTCGCCAGCTGCGTGCGTCATTATGCCCAGGTGGATTGGCACCGAGCCAGCGACCCTGCCGCCGCGGTGGGTTTAATTAGCCGAGCTTCCAGGCGTCTGACGGCCTCGGGGGGGCGGGACACGTGACACGCCGTGTGACACGCCCCTCCGCCGCTTCCTGAGCCACAGCGGGCGAGTTAGCGGAGAGAGAGGCATGTGGTCAAGGGCACATCTGTACTGCTGAGGCAGCATGAGGCGGGGTCACGGGGAGGCGTGTCTTTGAGTACTTAACAGGAGTGTGGAACAGTAAACCTGTGACACGCATAATCAATGCCAGACGCCGCTCACACACACTTACTAGGCTTTCAGTCGGGTGGTGGAGTGGACACCTTCACCACCCCCAGTTCT
>SOMO01000065.1:596204-617735 GCA_028128575.1 Paedocypris carbunculus
CGTACTTGTTTTCCCAAAAAATAGTTATTATCCTCACTGTCCTGATTGTGACGCTCTTCGTGACAACCATCAACATAATGGCGACGTATCGATCTGCCTTGAAAGTTATGAACGTACTACAGTAAAAACAGCTTTGTTAGAGCAACCGGATTCGCTTAAGAAACATGTATGTTTTTCAGGAAGTTTTCTTTTAGCGTTCTCATGTATAGAAAAAAAAAGTTAACAAAAAGTGTTCAGATCTAATCAAAAACTATGAATAAATGAATTCCGAGCAACAGGCTAATAACAAATCAGCATCTCCATTCGGCGATCACCTCTGGACAAAAAGGTCAAAAAACGTGATAACGTGCTAGTTATTAATATACGCTGCTAAATCTGTTTTTTTTAAAGAAGTTTCCGGATTTACAGCATCAGCATCGAGCTATTGGATCGTTGCATCACATACATCAGGGAACCTCAGACAATAAACTTCCCATTAGTCGTGCGAAAACAAAAACGGTTTTCCCCGTGATAGAAAGATAGCACAAGGGCCCAATTTCATGCGAAGCGCTCGGGGAGACAGGAATGTAAAAGTCATCATTCCCTTGCTGTCTAGGAGACATTCAATTTGATTCGCACTCAAGTCGTGTTAATATCTCGGCGCATTGCGAACCCTGATGTAAGCCACTTCATAGCAGAGGGACCATTCACAATCACTGAATGCCAAGTGATGATTTGAGAAGCAAAAAGGCCACAAAAAAAAAAAGAAGATTGTATCCGGGAGCAGAACACGTAAAAAAACTGACTTCTTAACGGATTTTGGGGGTTTGTACGAATGTGCGTTTGCTGTCTTTTTAATGTTTACCTTTTCNAGAATAAAAAATTCGTAATTCATCAGTAGTTTTGTGAGATATACCAAACGAGAACTTGCCTGTGGTTGTATGTTTGATTAAAACCAATTTAGTTTGACATCCGTATACATAGTTTCTTAAAAATAGTATATGTCGTTTTCGCCAAAGGCCACATTTTAACCTTCCAGACATCAAGTAAAAGCAGAATCCCCTTAATGCTGCTTGCTATACACATGTGTGTCTATTTATATAATTATAAATGTAATTATAAAACTCAACAAAGAACCTTCTATAGATTCCATAAGTTTACTCCGGAGCTGTTGTGTGTCGCATGTTGGCACGTCCCTGCAGACGTGTAAATAATTTCCACTGCCACTCTCATTTTTGGCTCTCGAAACCATATGAAGCTTTCATTAAATTTAATTATCCGATCCATCAAGAAGCCGCCGTCTCTTGCTCTCATTAAACACATACAGTAATTGAAAAACCAAGGTACCGCACCTTGGTGTCGACATGTGGCTTGGCTGGTTAATGTGCTTCATCATTTCATCTGCATCCACAAAATACATCAGCCCATGACATAAAGCAGGTGCGAGTGAGGATGGACCACCTCATCCATGGCGGTTCTCCAACCCACAACGGTGATGATGCTCCGGGCCAGGGAAACTGAGCGCTGCTGGAAGAGTATTAATACGCACCTGGTGCTTCTTCGCTCAACAGATCTGCCATGAAACCACGTTACTTCAGCAGGAGGAGCATGAAGAAGCACCTATGACCCAACCGGACCACCTTGATTCTGGCTTTGGCCCTTCTCAGATATGCACATAGGTCAACTTAGCTCAGGTCAAGTCCTGAGTGATCGTATTATTCATTTTCTTGCCAAAAAACAAGCCACAGATGAGCCAGATGGAGCAAATCTCGGGTTCTATTTGCTGTGAAACCACAGTACCCACAATGCCGCTTCAATGGCTCCTAAATACGTTTTTTTTAGTGTCATTTCTGTGATGATTGTACTAAAAATGTAATATTTTTTGCTACATTAGAGGTGGTGTTTTACTAGAGGGTGGTTTTCAACTTGTTGGTCACAATAAATATTCGATAAATATACCAGACAAATAATTTACCTGACTCCCTTAATCGAAAATAAAGCCAAATGTGTGGTTACAATAATAAATACAACTCTTGCAATCAAGCAGCTCCAAATTGTCAGATGAACTCATTCCTTGGAAGAGCCAATGGGAAGCTTGCATGTGTTGCACGCAGTTCTTTAACTCTTTTTAAACTTAAAAAAAAAAAAGCATAAACATGTTTACATTAATTTGTTGTGTTGTAAAAAGGAGCAATTGCAGCAATTTGTCTTAAAAGAAGCGCACATGGGTTTTAATGCCGCTTGGTGATTTTATGACTTAGTATTAGATGTGCTTATACACATTATTATTAATATTTTCATCAATCCACTGGGTCAGTATGACAAGACCCATAGGACACAGGATGTGATCGAGCAGTCACTTGTGTGTATAAATATGTGTTAAGGGTGGTGGTCTATTGGAGGTGGTGGTCTATTGTTCAACCCTTCCATCATAGTGGCGTTCTATTAGAGGTTTAGCGGTATAATTAGTGGATTCACATACTTGTGTTTAGATTATCATTTAAAGAGCTAAATTTAAAAAAAAAAATCAACCAATCAAACGAAGAGTTGGAGCTAGCCTCAGCATCTCTCCAGCATCATCAGCATTTAAGGACCATTGAAAGCATCACATGGACTTCTTTGAGAAATCACATTGCACACGAGTCAACCACATGCACCTTCAGAATGCACCTAGCCTCAAACCCGGCTTCTTCTTGTCGAGATACGACCTCTCAGCACAGCACGCCACAACTTAAAGAAAAACATGTATGATAGGATTGGCCTCAAGGAGGAGAGGGGAAAAAAGAACCCAAGTCGACCTCTCCGGGTAAACGCTTTGGCGGCGTCCAATTATTCCCCGTCTTGAAACAAACGGGCATTAGTGCAAATTTCCTCTCTCCTGGAGGGAGCTGAGCGTTTATGTGGAATGGAGCTGGGAAATGGCCAGGTTCTTGGTGAAATGTCATCGGGCTCCGAGGCCGACCACACATCCGCGGACGAGCCCGGAGATTCCTCCCAGGAATTGCTTCACATCAGAGATTCTACAAGTACATTACATCCTCCAGCCAAGTGGGCCGTTGTTGACCTAAGTGTACAAGCTCCACACAAATCCGAGAAACCACCGGACGGCCTTGGAGGATCCACCAGCACACGTTCTCTTAAAACGAGCATTAACACACTAAACATCCCCTTGGGTTGGAAGCTTTACGCACTTCCTTTCATCCCCATCACGTTTCTGGCTCATCTTCGCCCATCTTTGATTCAAGACGCCAGTGCGGTATTTATTTATGTCACAGAGGAAGTCATTAGCGGAGATGTTGGGCATGAAGTGGTAAATTTGACGTGGAGATATCAAATAAGACGCAAACTCAGAAAGAACCGCCACCAACCTGCACGAGGTTCCATCCCTCCAACGACTCGGCGATGATGGAAGTGACCGAGGGACACACTCCTCCGAAGATCATTAAATGTTTTGGACCGTAGCAGATTGCATCAAAGAAGGCACGCAACCCCTTGGCATTGTCACACTGCGGAGAGAAGAGGGGGGAGAATAACCATGAAGATCAGACCGAGTCAGGCAGGAAGTTCAACAGTTAAACGCCCAACACTTCGAAACACTTCTAATGGCGTGAGTAGGTGCAAATGCACTTCATTCATTCCCCTGGAAAGCAGGTCGCAACCTCGGTGACCAGCCGCACTGAACGAGCCCGTATGAACTACGTGCTTCTTTCATGAAGCAGCTCGACGGAAAAGCCCAAATGAAAATAAAGGTGCGTGTGAAATTTGTGAATGTGGAAACAGGAGAGGCCGACCGCTGTGGCGCCGTACAGCCGTTTCACGTCGCCATGGCAACGCACCAGAAAGAAAAAAAATGCGCTGAAAGAAAAAGAAAAGATGTAGCGGGGCTATTGATTGCGCTGTGAGCCTCTAACTGCTTTACGTTTGATTTTCCGATGCTGGTAATGATATTTCAGCCCCTGGTAAACACTTTGGAAGGTCAATTAACAACAGTCAGTCTGACCGGACTCAATCCCGGTCGTAACCAGAAATGTCTGAACACGACACGTCCTGACCTGAAAGCCAGTTCGGCCTGGTGGTCGGCTTGTAGAGACACAAATAGCTTGCTAACAGGTCAAAGTATATATTAGGGGAGTGATAAGACACTTGTGCCATGAAAAAAATAATAATAATAAAAAAAAATGTAAATGGAGAACAATTGTATTTGAAAAGAAACGTTCAAATACGGTTGGTGCATTTTGTAATGACCCTTTTGGAACTAAACTTTCTATTTTCATTAATTGCACGCGGTAATAACCAACATGTGAACCCTGCAAAATATGATGCCATACATTTCCAGGCAAGTAATTCCACAAATGTATTACAATAATTGCCAAAAGTATAAATAAAAAAAAAAACACAAATTTTCAGTTAAGCGCAGACAATAAACACACTATTTATGAACAAAGACAAGTCTTCCAGTAACTTGCAAAGAATTGTAGAATAATTTAGGCTTCAAGTTCAACTCCACATCAATGTACTAGTTGATATTATGGATATTTTTTTATTTATTTAAATATTTAACCCTGAAAATCAGGTTGTCAAACAGCAATATAATAACACAGATTACTTGTTGCTTTAAATTTAAATGGAATGAAAAATAATTTGAAGAAGAAAAAAAACAACAACGTGAAAAAAAAAAAATCTAATGTAATAGTAATGATGTAACGGAAAAAATGAATCCCGTCACATCCCTAGAAGATATGGTAGATCTTTTGAAGAAAGCTCTTTCTCGCCGCGATCACATGACGACAGAGAGTCTTACACAACCAGTGCTTCTCTATTTCTGACACTCGATCACACTTGGTAGTGTTCACTGGGCAGTCAGCTTCAGTGTCAGAAATAGAGGAGTAGAAAATAGACCGTGGCGTATGAGGAGCTGGATTACGTGACGGAAGCAAAAACGCCAGAGTTATGAAAGATGGGATCTGCGTCTTCATCCTGCAAGAAAACACCATGGACTGGAAATCATCACCTATTTGAAATATTCGCATTCCACTACAACTAAAAGGATGGGAAAGAAATCTGGATTGAGAAGTAAATGAGAGCGCCGTCATCCAGATTCCATCGTCAACAGAAAGCGCATGTTTTTGCCTCTAGTGCCGTCATTCACTCGCCATCTTCCTCGTTTCCATTCTATCTGAACACCAACCGTTTCAATGTGATCAGTTGCTTTATAAGGCACAAGCGCACCAGACGAGAAGGCTTTGGCCAGGTTGTCATGGGAACGCAGTTTTCGTTTAAAGGACTGAAGGAGAAAGCAAAAACGTAACAATCGTGAGATGATTAATTAGTATTCAAAGGTGAATTTCAGGGATTAACATTCGCAACAGCTGGCGTCAGTTTGCAAAACGCGAAAACCAAAACGCCAAATACTGGATCACATTTGGCAAAGTCAAGTCAATTATTTAAAAACTGCTAGAAAATGCTTCAGGATTTAAAGAGTGGTGATTTTAAGTGAAGTAAACTTAAAACCTGCCAAAATATATTTTCCATAATAAAAGCTCAAATATACACATCTAAATTTCACTTCGAACTATATGATTTTCAACAAGAAGAATCGTGTCCAAACACTTGTGTTTTGACACTTGGTACAGTATGTCAAGGTCTGTGTCCATTTCAATAAGTTCAAAAGTCCAGGAAAGGTTGAATTGTAAAACGTGAATCTTCTGTATTTATCACAATCACGGACCAGGTGAAAAAAACTGATAAGTTCAGCTGCAACAAAATGCTAACAACTGTTCGTTGAGCAACCATCAAATACAAATGCAATGCTAAAATGTAGAATTGACCAGTAAACTGAATCCTATTTAGGTTTCTCTCTCGAGTGTTTTTGTTCCTAGCCATTGTCACCTAATGGCTTGCTCACAGAACTATGGTATCAGAATTATTTTTTTTCGCTTCTGATTTCTTCCGTTCGTTTCAAACGGAAAAAAACGAAACAAGCAAAAAAATCTGAAACGATGACAAAACGTCAAGATCGCAAGCAAAAAATAAAAAAACAAACGTAAATGTGAAGCATTTTCGTTCGTTTCTTAGAAATTTCCGTTTGATATTTTTGGCACTGATTTGATTCCATACAGAACACGTTTTAGTCTTACTATCAAAACGAACGGCTAGTGGAGTGGTACCCAAAGTAGGGGGCGCTCTCCTCGCACTAGAGTTTCTCTTTTTTTTTTTTTTGAAACTTTACTTTCAAGTGTAGCAGGGATTGTTCAATTAAAAAAAACAACTGCATTATGATTCGTCCATATGCGTAATATTGAAATTGCTTGTTAGTCTGGAGTGAACACTACCACTAGAGTTCTTTGCGATGGAGAAAGTGAAGAGCCTTGAATAAATGGATCTTGATCGTGACGTTGGACTCTAGGTGGACTTCTCCAGCAGGTGTGGAAGAAAACCAGCCAAGACTCCGAGCTCCAAAGAGCGAATCGTCTAAAGATTGTTGATCTTCGCTGCAAACCATCGTCGGCGTGGTTCCCGCAGGAAATGCCGGTTATTTACAGCACCTGCTGCAATTAGCCGTGAAGAATTGACGTATTAGCTGCATGTGCCGATCCATCACGAAACGCAAATGAAAGCAAACATATTGTCATCACAACACGCAAAATGATATTCGCAAGGTTAAATGACTCACTTATCCGCCGGTATCGGACGAGAGCGAGAGGGGAAGAGAAAACAGCCAGACAACTTTGCAATCGCTAGAGCAAATGATTTGGAAAGGACAGTGCGCTAAGTATTATTAATGGAACTATTTTCTCTGACATCTTCAGCGTCAGAAAATGGCCACCCGAGGTATCGTGGCAACAACAAGGGATAATCACGCTAAGCTAACCATGATGAAACGGCTTGTTAACAGCGGCAACCACAGCAGCTGCACCTGTCGCCCGTCAATGGCAAATTACTGCGGCCCAGTAAGAAACCTGAAGTCTAAAGGAGCGACCGTGAGCATCAGACCAAGGTCAAACGTGGCTGAGACGACGGGCGGAAAGGCTAATAAAAGTGACCCGGTCACCGGATTTCCTCGTTTGCCTGTGTTTCATCCATTGCCGCGTTTGAGAGGCAGCAGTAGGTTTGTTAAGCATTTGAATCCGTGAAGCCCAACTTTCATAAAAAATGCAGTACCGTTTAATAGTTTGGGGTCACCTAGACTATTTTGTGTGTTCCATGAAAAGTCACACTTTATTTTCTAGGAACAAACATGGACTGTCGAGTTCTGACTGTCATATGAAAGTTCTTTATTTCTGGCCATTTTGACCGTTTGACTCCACAAATGTGATGCTCCAGATTCTCAACTTGCTCAAAGGAAAGTCTTCTTTAACCAGCTAAACCGTTTCCAGCAGTGCTAACATGATCAAACAAGGGTTTTACAATCCATTATCCTACTGACACAATTATCAAACACACTGTACCTTTAAAACACTGGAGTGACAGTTGATGGAAATGTGAGTCTATACACTTATGCAGATATTACACCAACAACCAGACATTTACAGCTACAATAGTTATTTACCACATTAGCAATGTATACAGCGTATTTATGATTAGTTTAAAGTTATTTTCATTGACAAAAACAATGCTTATAAGAAAAAAGACATTTCAAAGTGATCCCAAACTTTTGAACGGTAGTGTAATTTAGTCTAGATGCCAAAACATGAGAAGAAAATTAAAAATCCGTGAATGGCGACCCCGAGACTGGTTTTATACTGTAGTTGCTTTTCAGAAACCAGTTTGGCAATTGGGAAAGCATTGATTGTCAGATTGTCACAGAATGAAGAAGATGTCCGCAAAAGAAGTCCAATTTTTAATGAATCTCATCAGATTTGAAACCCCAAAACTGTCTGGAATATCCTACATGAGCTATAAACATGGAATCCAAAAGTTTAGTCCTACTCTGGACAAAAAAAGCACTTATTTTTTCTAAACGTTTTGTTTTCAGTGAGTTCAGCATTAGAAACCATATTGAAAATCACCATTACATCCAATTCCATTGTTTAAGAGCATGAAGCAGGCAGAGATGAGCATGACGCTGGCAGATTGTAATGCTCCCTTCCCAAGCTGGAGCCTGACTAATCCCAATCGTCCCCGTCCAAATCTAACGCCAAGATGGCCGCCAGTGAGACACTTTTCCAAAGGAATTTCAAGAAACATGTTATTTCAAAGTCAAACTCTTCTTTTGACACGATTTAGAGTGGGATTTTAATTTGGAGTGACACCTACATCTGGGAACCTTGACAACTAAAAACAAAAAGAATATTTATTAGCTCTAGGTTATGAGAAAACTAAATGTGTTATTTAATAATGTACTTACGTAAGCAATATGTGTGTATTTTTACTGGAGCAACAAACTCTATTTCAAATTATGTGTTTTGTCCCCTTCACTAAACTTTGGTTCATTCAATTCCACTCAAATGCATAAATTCAATTCTGTTTTAAACGTCTCAAGACAATAAGCGTCTCGGGCTTTCAGACGTCTGTGACTGTTACAGCCATGTTCACTGTGGGAATGTCAATTTTCAATGGCGTAAAGTACTTCAGCAGATGGACTTTGTTACTTTAAGTATTTTTGGATACTTTGTACTTGTACTGAATAAAAAAATATAAGCAACGATGTAAAAGTGATTGTGGCATCATTTTCTACCGCGATATTGCCATCTGCAGGGCTCTGAAGGTACAGGATGCTATTTATGTGTTATTGTATTGTAATGAAGTAATTTGTACAGTAAGCCATCCATACTCTTACTCAAGTACCTGAGTAAAGCGCAATATAGAGAATCTGTATTTGGCTTATTTTTCTCCTACAGTAAAATAAAGTTCTTAAATGTAAGCAACATTCATGCATTTGACTGTAGGACTCTCAGAGGTAGCTCCTCAAAATGTGATCTGAATAAAGTGTCTGCTGTGAGGGAAAAAAAACGCCTTAAGCTGGTAAAACAGTTTGGCTGAAAGATGAAGAATGACAAAATGCATTTAAAAATTCTCCGATCCGTCACTTCCAGAGGAAGTTGTGCTTGAGGCGGAGATGCCACAATAAACAAGACGAGAGTATAAAGCAAAACTATATCACTGCGACATCCAGCATTTTCACAGTGGTTAAAGGTTTCTACAACAAGATTAATCGCACCGTGCACAAAGCTACTGTAAGAGAAAGTTTGTTATTTCGTATCCAAAATGGCCGAAACATGCAGCGGTAAATATTTGGCAAAACTGTGAAAGGAGACTGAATGTGAAGAATGGCAGTGGAAGGAAAGGCCATTATCAAGTTAATTATTTCTTGGCCCAAGGTCCTTAATTCTCCTCAGGATGTCGACTCTGGAGAGCCACAGAGGGGAGGAGGGGGTAATTACTGCCATTTTGGATAATTGTTGTGATGTGGTAGAGAGAGCATCAAGCCGGGATGAGGGAAAAGCGTATGTGGTTCACCTCTCAGGGATGTGCTCGGGCCGGCTCCAAGTCGGAGTTCAGCCCTCTAGAGCTTCTCCAAGTAGAACACTGTCTGGCTTCCTTTCCCAAGTTTCCAGTTTTCCCTAAAGCAGTCCTGTGGCCTGAAAAACTCCCTTTCACACTAAACTTCTCACAGTACTTTCCTTTGAAAAATGGGAAAGTTTAGGCAGAGTGGTAAAATAAAATCTATATGCAAATGATAAGTCAAAGATTAGTTTTTCATTCTATTCACTTCCAGGATACACATTGTTTGCCAAGAAAAAGTTCTAGTTCTTCACTTAAGTACGCATCCGGTTAAGTAGGAATCGTGGTAAAGTACACATCCCGCTTAAATGCGCACATCTTTCCCTTTGAGATCTTTCAAGATGATTTCCTGTTGAGGCTCATTGAGACGTTTGGGGTTGGCTGAACTTCAAGCTTTCTCTGGGAATAGAGACATTGAGATTGCCAACACCACCTTTGCAGGTTGAGCCACCGAAAAACCACCTGGCTATGGATGCCACCTGGCACATGGACTGCAGAAATCCAGCCACAAGGAATGCACTATTGATCCATGACTCTGTTCCCAACAGGTTATTACTAAGACTTTTGTTTCCTGTAGAAAACCCATTTCCAACCTAAGCCTCCCCCTAAACTTCCATTTATTTGTCATTAGGCCTGCAGCCTTGACAGGAGACCAGTGCGATTCCAGAAAGACGGAGAGAGAGAGAGAAAGGACAAGTGAAGACCTACAGCTTTTCTTGCTTTGGAACAACGGGGCATCGGGTGAAGCCTCATTCCCCACGTGGGACTTAATAATGCTGCATCTCTGATGGGGAGTGACGGAGTACTCGCTCCGGCCCGGAACACGTGGTCCTTGTCTGAGACAAGCGGTCTCGCCAATATGATCAGGCTAAAATACTTCTCTCAGTCAAAGTCCTTATCCCCTCCCCATCCGCTCCAGCCCATAATGCCCAGAGTAATGGGCGCCATTCATCAAGCTGACTGCTTCCTGGACACTGGGCAGAGCAAAAGGTGGAGGCTGAGTGACATGGTCAAATTAAATTCTGGCCGTCTTGAGTCAACAATGCACTTTTCTGTCAAGTATTTCATAGGGTAATTATGAAGCACGGTACATTCTGTTTAATAGTTGGTTTAAATTACATCTCATAGTTAGACTAAGCAAATATTATCTATACAGTGGTACCCGACTTACGAAATTAATCAGTGTCGAGAGCCGTTTCGTTCGTGCCATAACTTCATAAATTCAGACAAATTTTTTTTTTTAGAAATGATAAACTATTGGTAATAAATGTAATAAAAACATGTTACAGTACAACAAAGCAGTTCGGCAGGTGTTTATAATGACAAACAGACAATCTCATGCCATCTTGAAATTACNNNNTTTTAAAAAAAAAAAAAAAAGAATACTAGACCTCGATTAATTATGGTCATTATTTTCCAAATCTTCTATTTATGGGATCTGCCCAAAACCTTTTACAAATTCTCTAATGAACAAATATGTTTATTAAGGTCGCTTGTGCTGTCCAAAGCCGCATTTACAACAAAACAAATAAAAAAAAACTTAAATTGCACTGTCGTTGTTCAATATTTCTATAATAATTTATTCTTTAATAAGTTGCATGCAACATGCTTTTCATTTTAAATGAATTTATACATTTTAAATGTTCTTAATTGCAAACTACCCCCCCCTTTTTTAATTATATGACTAAAGCTGTTATCTGTACATTTAAATCATGTTTTTGTTTTGAATTTATTGAAATGTCGAGTACTGAAGAGCAAGAACTCGTACTGGTTTTACTCATACTTGTTTTAATGGTGCATCCCTACAGGATATAAAACACGATTCTATGAAAGTGAGAACTCGTGCTAAAAATACACTGTGATGCAGTACAATTTTCAAACAAACAAAACGACAAAACAGTCAACGGTGGTTTACTGTATTCTGCATACACCAGTATTCGATTTAGCTTTAGCCTATCGTCTACATGTATATCCCATTGTTTTTCCTGACATGGCATTAGGCGAAGCTGCTTCCGTCATTGTGCGAGACGGGTTTTTGGTGTGGCTTCAGTCGTATAGGCAGGAAGTGAAGCCTCGCCTGCCGATGCTCCACAGCAGAATTATGCAGGAGCATTGTGAGGATCCGAGCTGGAGAGCCTGTTGAAATGAAGCTTGGAGAGCTGCAGACCAGCACTGATTGTGTGGCACAAAGCCGACACCATGCGCACAAACGCATTAACCTGCGTGTTTACCCACACCCAACAATGACCAATGGCGATCATCAATCAGCCTACAAAGCAGCGAGAGCTTGGTCTGCTGAAGAAGTACATCAGACAGATCACATACTGTATGACGAAAGAGCTGTAATTCAAGATTAGTCGGAAACCGTCATTTACGCACTTGTGTTGCATGACATGAAATAAAATCTGCCATATAAGTGTAAATGCAAGAAAAAAACAATATAAGAACATAACAGAAAGACAAACAGCAAACGTAATAAACACATCTGTTGTCTCGTGTTACGGATAAAGTGTTGCCGTCAATGAATAAGCTCCATGAAGATGTACATTGACTGATGACTGAATATTTTTCTCATAAGACAGACAGACAGACCGACAATAATAACTCAGACAGAATTATAAGCATAAATACAATTTGCATTTTCACAATTCACAATCTGCCTTCATAAAAACGAGTTTTGGGAATATTTTCCGAATCTACAAAAAATACAAGAGCAATTTCTCTCTTCAAGGCCAAACCTCCAAAAATACATACAAAAATAATTCTAAAAAAAAAAAAAATATAATAATAATAATAAAACATAATAATGACATACAAAGGCTAAAAATCTTGCCAGTATATTAGAATATAAACAAACATATGCAGCGCACTGCACATTTTGCTCCGTTTCTTAGTTTCTGTTTGCTGGTTTATTTCACGCGCTGAAACATTCACACATCACAAACATCCTTTAAATTACGCATTAAAGCAAACCACTCATTTCTAATTCATATTTTTCCTGCTCATATTGCAAAGACTAAAAGTCCGTTCTGACTCCCGATGCATTTTTGACAACTCAAAAAAGAAAAGCGTGGCGATTCGCCTCCTGTAGTCGTCCTCAAGCAAACACTCCCAGTGATCACTGCTGGAATAAAACTCACAGTTCTTTTACTTTCTTCTGCTACAATAAAAAGAACCTTCTCAATACACAATTAGTGGCCCGGAGGTTGTCTGGGAAGTTCTCCTGTGGCGCGCATGTCCACCACCATCGCAGCCCAACGCCGACTTAACAAAAGCCTCTGCGCATTGTAACGCCGAAAAAAACAATCATTAAGCCGTTTTTTTTGCCCGACAAGAGCCAGGGCAAAGAAAGCTAATTGCTCTTTATTGCAGCCTGTAGCTGACAATCCTAGTCGTCTACGTGTGTGAACGAAACGAGCGAAAGCATTTGACCTCAAACGTGCCGTGAGCTGCATCGTAATGCGACGTGGACAAACAGGAAACCGAGAGCCAATCAAAGACCGTTCAATCCGCGTTCAATCAAGGTGATTGTACAGTTGACGCCATTGGACGCCAACCGAGTGACCAAACAACTCACTGGAAGACCCGATGCCAGGCACAGCGTTGCCATGGATACAGAGAATCTGACAGGAGGGAGAGAGAATCTGTTGAGAAATTAGGAGGCAAACTTTAAACCGATGATATGGATGAAACCGAATTGACCGTGGCACTCATCTAGAACATTCTCAGATTCTACTTCCTTCTTTTCAACCACCAATATGTGCGGACAAAACAGTCGTCTCACTGCAAAGCCCAACACTCTTCAAGGCGTTAAACAATTAATGAGAGCGAAAGTACGAAAACATCCAGCGTGACGTGCCAAGAAACTTTGGGAGCAAAATGAAACGGCTTGAAAATAGCAGCACCTCATTATAAAAGACTATGCATGAAGTCTGGGTCAGCGGTTACGCCAGAGAGACAAAAGAGAGATGATGAGCGAGTCGTCTTCACAGGAAGCGCTTTCCAGAGCTGAAACCACTACGTAACGCTTTCTCCAAGGGCTGAATCCGACGTCGTGAAGCTTGCGTTAGAAAGCCAGCGTCTAAGTAGGTCAGGAAGCCTGTCAGCGACTCCCATCGGTGTTTTATCAATGGCGTAACGCTCGACAGCGCGCAAACCCGTCGCTCCGGACTTTTCCGAGGTTTAATTGTTCATGTTCGTCTCCCGCGGATCGACGATGTCGGACAACCGACGGCGCTTGGAAACGACTTCACNATATCTTAATATGATTAGTCTTATCACAAATCAACCACCATCTTATTAAATATAGTGCGAAACAATGATCATTTATGGCCATCAGTCTGATACTGATGTTGTGATAAAGTCCTGTCGTTTTTTTGAAACGTGCTGTACAACAATGAAAGCGTCTTTCCGATTGACACATCCGAGCGTTCGTCTCGAGACGATGATATTTAAAGCTGATTTCTGTGACATTTGAAAACTCCCCTCCAGCGTAATGACAACAATGGCTGCTTCTCTTCCTGTGACGTCCTGTGCCAGTCGCTGCTAATATTTAATAGCCTCCCTACGTTTTTCACAATGTGCTCGTTTATGACGCATGTTGTTGTTTTTTTTTTTTTTTTTGGTGAATGCGGCGTTCTAGTTCAATTTTACCTCTCAAACGATCAAATGAAGAATATAGCTACAAGCAGCAATGTCGGGGTTCAGGCTTTGGTTCTGAGTTTGTGCGAAGTAAAGTATTTAAGGTCAGGGGATTCTCAGGATGGTTGTTTTCGTCATAATTTCTAAGCTTATTATTTAAAAGAAATGTGTATTACCGTTATGTAATACAGGCAGCACACTTTCTTGGTTCTGCCATAGTGTGACCACAAAGTTTTCATTCCAACTTTCGATACACTTTACGTGACGCACCATTTATTTAAAAAAAAAAAATTTAAAGTTATAAAGTTGGTGCCCAGAAGGGGACGGAACCCATATTAGAAATTAACTACATACTGTATAAGCCGTATAGACAATGTATGTGGAATGAGTATTATTTATCAGTTTCCTTTTTCACTATTGAACTGGGGTCATGTGATTTAGCGTCAACCCCGCCCCTTTCCATGATGTGACATCACGATGACATGCATTATACATGCAGATTAAAAGATGGTGACGACATAAGACAATGACATTTGTAAATTGTACCTAGTGTACATTATACATGGTCATTATACATAGACATTATAAGATGGCAGTAACTTTGTTCTTGAGTGATGTTGTTTCCCGATGTTGTTTTTCTAGTGCGAGTGAGTAAAACTTGGAGTTAGGAACCATTTAGCGATCCACTGACGTCACTAATGTCCTCTAAGCAAACCCTTTCCAGCCAGTGAAACCAGTGCCATCTTGGAGTTGTGACTAAAAGGCCTGTCCTCCTACATGAGGATCTGTCAGCGTGTCATTAATTTGTCTCCGCTGTGGTCATGGTAACAGGCCCAGATGGCGCAGCAGCTGCACGAGCGCATCCAGTCCTCCAGCATGGACATGAAGCTGGACGCCCTGAAGGATCTGGCCAACTCTTCACGAGACATCACCTTTGCTCAGGAGTTCATCAACCTTGACGGCATCTCGCTGCTCACACAGATGGTAGAGAGCGGAACGGAGTAAGTGTTTCCCTTCGTCATCCCCGTCAGTTGCCTTTTTGATTTTTGGCTCCGTCTGTCCCGTCAGCAGGGTTTTAAACACGGCCATTGTTCCCTCAAACAAACATTATGCATCAGCCAGATGAGCGGAGGATATTCGGGCTCCCTGATGGATGAATAATAAATGAAGCGTGTACTTGGGTTTCATTTGCTCCTCTCGGACGGTAACTCAGCCGTGTGGCCTGACCGTCTCGGGTGAAGGTTAAAGTCGAGATGGTCTGTCTGCTGAGCTGGTGCTTTTCCAACTCGTAGTCGGACCGTCCCATGAGGAGGAAGGGCTGTGCCAGCAGATACGATCTGCCTTCAGTGGAGAGCAAGACGGAGGAAGGGACACAATAGAGATGACGTCTTGGAGGGAGCTTTAGAAACTGTTGCCAGATATTCTAAATACACAAAATCTGCGTCAATTTACACTGGGGAAAAATAAAACCCAACTTGGGCAAATTAACCTATCAGCGATTAAATACATTAAATCTTACTCTGAAAATGTATGCAAATTGTAAAGACGTGTACATTTCTCAAACACTCATGACAATTAGTCATTTTAAGTAAATTTATACTGCTTTTAATTTCACCTTAAAATGAGTACACTTTATTAAGTCGTATTGTGAAATGTACAAGCAGTAGATTTCAATGTATACAAAGGATTGCGCTAATTTCTAATGAGTGTTAAGTAAAGTCTGCTGCTTTTAATTTCACATTAAAATTAGTCATTGTGAAATGTGCTGGTCTTAAAATAAAATTTCTAATTGGAACAAAAACCTATAAGTATCTAATACATTTAGATTATTTATTAATTCAATTATAAATTTATTTTACTTAAAAGGTGCTCAACCTGGCAACCGGCTGCCAAAGTTGGCCTGATGCCTTTTGTTTTCTCAGCAAAACATAATTTTCAGGAAATAAAAAAGGAATTCATGCAATAGTTTAAACTCAATTTTGGTTTTAAATTACGTTTTAACGAGAATATTTTCATTTAGTGTATTGCTACATGCGTCTTTCTCTCCCTCCTCAACCAAATGTAGACTAATTTTCGATTTTAACTTGCACTATATATTTATGTTTCATCATGTCTGTGCTCTGCAGCGCTGACCATGATAATCATTTCCATGGGTTTGTTTTAAAATAAAGCTGCTCCCGACCTCAAAGAGTCACTGTGTGGCTTTCTGCGCAGTCTTCTCATGCCATTAAGAACCCAAGATGACACACCACTGCACACGCTCCAAATTCCTGCTGTGGATTCTTTCCAGCCACTGACCAGCCGGTGGTTACTCCAACGACGCACTGGGTTACTCTGGCCTAGACTTTATTACATCACAGGGGCATGAATGCCATTCGCTAGGGAGGGTAACTGATGCAATGGCTCCCCCTTTTGGCCACGGCCTACCATCGCTTTTCATAACCAGGCGACATGGCGGAGATTCCAAGATCTTCCTGGAGAAGTTCAGACACTGATGTCACATGATGATCATTCACCCTTTTTTCCCCCCCATCCTTCTCTTCCTCCTTCGGTCCATTCATCCACCCACCCAGCAATGTGTCAATTCATTCGTCCATTACTCACTTCAGTCATCTCATTGTCCCTCCATCGTTTCCAGAATCATTTTCTCCATCTGTCTATTTACAAACTCATCCCTCTCTTCCTCCTTCGGTCCATTTAATCATACTCCCACCCACCCGGCAATGTGTAAATTCATTCATCCATTACTCCTCCTAAACATCTATTCGTCCCTCCATCACTTCCACCATCACCTTCTCATCCATCCATCTATCTACATATCGGTCCCTGTCTTCCTTCATCTGTCCATTCGTCCACACCGCAGCAATGGGTTGATTCATTCATCCATTACTCTCTTCATTCATCTATTTGACCAGCATCACTTTCTCCATCCATCTATCTACCAATCCATCTTTCTTGTGCTGTCATTCATTCATGAATCCACCCACTCAGCAATTTGTTAATTCATTCATACATTATACACTTCATCTCTTTGTCCCTCCTTCTCTTCCAACGTCCCTTTCTCTATCCATCCATATACCAATCTATCCCCCTCTTCCTTCCTCTGTCAGTTCAATCATCCACCCACCCAGCAATGTGTTAATTAATTCATCCATTCTTAGCTTCATTCATCTGTCTACCAATCCACCCCCCTCTTCCTTCATCTGTCATTCATCCATCCACTGGCATAGTAATGTGTTGATTCATTCATCCATTACTCACTTCGTTCATCTGTTTGTCCCTCCATCTTTTCCACAATCTCTCTTTCTATCCATATTATCTACCAATCCATCCTCTTCTTTCATCTGTCTGTTCATTCATCCNTCGACTTGTGAAAACTACACAGTGAAGTTGCTTTAGGTTATATCGCCTGCTAAACGCGAGTAAAAAAGTGGCTACAATTGTTATCCATTTATTTATTTCGATGTGTATCGACAGTAATTTAGAAAAGTTAAATTCAATTGCTTCGAGATTTGTTTACGCACAAATCAAAAGAAGAAACAGATACGACAGCAGAAACAAGTCTGTTTGAACGCAACGCTAGTAAATCAACCTGACAATCGACGCACAACAGATTGCTAACGCATCAGCAGACATCAGAGGTCACGCGCCTTCATCTTCATGTCAAATGAATCCGCTTAAACGCAGCGTGTGGAAACCCGACAGCCTGTTTTCGATCTGCTGGAATAACTTTGAGACTTTAACGCCTTGGTAATTTACACTTCCATAATTACGCAAACCTCTAGCTTCTCGTTTTCCCGCGCTTTCTCATTTCCCCGTTGTCACACATAGGAAAGCGTGGTGATAACTGCTGATTGATTAACTTCTCGTCTCCCCAGGTTATCACACCATCACAAGTAGTAAACAGCGAGAAGACAAAAAAAACCAGCAACCAAAAAACACCTTGGTGACAAAGCAATTTTCATGTCCTTGTGTGCCACAAGGAGACAAATATATCAATTTGTGTCAATTTAAAAACGCGACCTCGGTGTGTTGTTGTAACTTGAGAGATTGTATTATATAGAAATAAGGCCGTTTGCAAAGCATGTTTTGAGGACGAACACAAACAACGTGGATATAATGACCGCCCTCTTCAGGTGTAAATAAACCAGCGTTACCTCATAGAGAAAAGCCAATTCTGTCGGGGTTTTAACCCTTTGTTTATATTCTGAAGGGGTTTTAAGAGGAAAACAAAAGGCTAAAAACGCAAATGGTTCCATAATCAACACGTCCGAGTCGTTTGAGATAAAAGCAAACAATGCTGTTTTTGCCGTTTCAGATGAGAACTAAACACCCGACTTGACCTCAACTTAAATAAATGAACGCAATACTCACGCACTTGCTGTTATGAGGAGAGAAAAACTAATTTCACATAGAAGTTACGTTTTTCTTTACCGCGCTATGCCGCTACTACAGGGGCACGAGCCGCGGTCACGTGCGCGGCTAATCAGCGGCACCTGCGCAACTTGGAGGAAAAAAAAAAACTTCCACGATCCAGTAAACAACACAACTAACGACAAAACGCGTCCGACGATCCACAAATCATACACAACTCCCATCCCGCGGATCGCCCCGTTTGACCCCGCATCACAGCGCGCGCGAGGAAAAGCGACGGCATTTACCTCAGTGTCGTAGATTTTGGTGATGAGGGAGAAGGAGTACTGACGGGACTCGCGGATGTGCTGGATGGCGAGCTGGACCGCCGGCTCGATGCCCTGGCTGATGCCGCTCATAAGCGCTGATTCATTCATCGGCATCAGGACCATGATGGGCAACTTCTCCCCGTCCCTCGCGTACCAGTTGTTGTCCAGGCCGTGTCTCGTGTAGTCGTTGCAGACCTTCGCCAATGCGGCTGGAATTCCCAGGACGGACGCGAGCAGACATCCCGACAGGAGGATCATGCCACATCTGCAGTCCCGCCGGGCCGGAGCCATGCTAGCGAACAACTCAGATCCACCGTCTCTCACTGTCCCGCAGTCTTTTCCCTCTCAGTTGGAAAGAAAACGCATTGTAGGTCTCGTGCGCCGACGCGTAAAACCGGTGGCCGTGATGCCGCAGGCTTTCCAACCTGCGCCTCTCACCGTTCCACGCCGTTAAATTCTCACCGAGCCGATCCTCGCGCTCAGCCCCAGCACATCACATCACCAAAGGCGCGCATCACCATCACAATANCTCTCACTGTCCCGCAGTCTTTTCCCTCTCAGTTGGAAAGAAAACGCATTGTAGGTCTCGTGCGCCGACGCGTAAAACCGGTGGCCGTGATGCCGCAGGCTTTCCAACCTGCGCCTCTCACCGTTCCACGCCGTTAAATTCTCACCGAGCCGATCCTCGCGCTCAGCCCCAGCACATCACATCACCAAAGGCGCGCATCACCATCACAATACGCAGAGGTGTGTGTGTGTTTGTGTTTGTGTATGTGTGTGTGTGCGCGCTCGCTAGTGCCAGTGTAAACCGAACACGCCGATGTAATAATAATTATAATCCGTGCAGCTGGTGAGTGGNGTTCCACGCCGTTAAATTCTCACCGAGCCGATCCTCGCGCTCAGCCCCAGCACATCACATCACCAAAGGCGCGCATCACCATCACAATACGCAGAGGTGTGTGTGTGTGTGTGTTTGTGTATGTGTGTGTGTGCGCGCTCGCTAGTGCCAGTGTAAACCGAACACGCCGATGTAATAATAATTATAATCCGTGCAGCTGGTGAGTGGCATCTCNATTTAAAAAATATTACAAGACCGGAAGCAAGACGGCAGGCCTTTTTGAAAAGGCTGTTCGTGTTATGATCATCATCACTTTAATATACACGTACACAGTCTGCATAAAACAAGAGCACGGACTCTTAAAAGAAATGGAGTGTGATTAAACCAGAGCGTTGAAGGTCAGAAACAGATGAGGCCACGCCCACCAGGAGCCTCGGCCAAACTACCACTGTAGTTACAAACCAGCCCCACACTGGATTACATAATCACTCCTTTACGCGGCTGGTGAAGGTGATTTACTATGATGTCAGGCCCGCACAGCCCAAAGGATTTGTAATAATAATCAGTCCTGGCAATTTCAGGAAGTGTATAAAAGTCCTGACGCGTGACTTTGTGGGACTGTTTGAAGCAGGAAGTTCTTTTAACTCGTCAATGGTCCGTGCCAAGGACTGGTGGGCATCACATAAAGACTAGTGATGCACCGAAATGAAAATTCTTGGCCGAAACCGAAAACCGAAAAAAGAGGAAAACCTGTCCGAAAACCGAAACACCGAAAGAAATTATGGCAATTATTAGTAGTACCATTGCATTTATTGCTACAGTATGATGGTGTACTAACTTTACTAAAATCAAGGCATTGCAAATGCATACATTAATAATACAGTTTCAAAGAATAAATGAATTATATTTTATACTCCTGATTGTTGCAATATGCTTAATATTTGCATAATTTATAATTCAAACTAAAATGTTACATAAAACAATACATAAACAATAAAATACATGCCTACTGGCCTGCTGAAAGGTTGTAAAATTAAATGTTCTTCACACACGTATTGTTGTGTAAGACCAAATGGAGAATATATTTACAATGTTATCAAACTTATGACATAAAAGCCGTGCTACTTTTAAATATAAGCGAGTATATAAATGTTCAAATAAAGTGAAACCTAACTTCCTTTTACACCTCGAATCAAAGCGTATAAGCTTTTTTGGTCATTTTTTGTTTTTTTTTTCAGTTGAATATTTCAGTATTCCTCCTTTCTTCCGGGTCTCTCCTCCTCTCGACACACTCGCACGTAGCGCCATCCGCAAGAACCCCGGCGTTCCGAGTCCAGGTTTTCCGCCCGGAGGGAAGATGTGCAGATGTATAATTCACACAGTTTGCAGTGGAATTAAGCAGATGGAATCTAAAATGCACAAGTTGACGTCTGAAACGCTCTCCTTGCTGCGAGAACAATATCCCTCTGAAATCATGCAGAAGGAGACGACTATTTTAGGCAAAACGTACAAATTATACATATACATTATTAAATATTCAGACGTTAACTGGCATGAAGCTCGGACGCGAGGGTCTTCCCAGGCGCTGACGTTGGTTTGCTGTTCTGGCAGATTCTCTGGACTTGACAGGTTGAGCATTAGAGACTTTTGCCGGGTTAGACAGGTGAGACCCGCGCTGAACAGAAAAGACCCGATACTGGGAATATTTGGAAAGGAACCGGAGAACCCTGGGACGTGTCAACAACTCTCCTCGTGTAACCTCACATCAGCACGCATCACAGACTCCTCTCCCTCAGCAACACTGCGCAAGATTAATTGAGGACCGAGAGAAAAAAAAAAGACTAAAAAGACCAATTTACTGTGCTTGGAGGGGAGAGAGGGAGAGAG
>SOMO01000066.1:25337-40586 GCA_028128575.1 Paedocypris carbunculus
TATTTAAACAAAAGAAAGATTGCATTTGTGTAGAATTTTGTATGGAATCTCCGCAATCCGCCTTTTCATAGCGGTCCAATCATCGCGCTGAAAGCTTGAAACAGGCGTATAACTTTGCAAATTATCGAATAGACGCTCAATGTAAGTGAGGGTGGGTCGGGGGGGTTCAATACTTTTGTGAAATGTTGACATTAATCGAAGGTGCAAGAGCTTGACAAGTGTTCCTAAAGATTTATAGATTTATATTGGCTTGGATGAATTATCTCTGAGGTACCTTTAATCTTGATTTAATTAACATTCAAGTGACGAGTTGTGCCTGAAAGAATATTTGATGATGAGATGTGTGTCGTAGATAGTGCACATATCTGCGCTTCTCAAACACACTCGAAAGAAGCGCATTTTTTTCTAGATTCTAAACAAGTTTAGGGACGAGCAAGATGGACGTTAGGTGGCAGCAAAGAGGCTTTTTGAGCAATTAGACACACGATGCAGTTAGGGCTGTGCGATGCATTTACATGGTTTTAATTTCGAGTACAAATTGTTGAAGTATAATTGACAATATTGTTCAAAACACTCACGTTGATAACAAATGACTAAATTGTATAAATAATAAAAAAGGGAAACCGTTTAATTTGATATAGGCTTAACTATAATGTAAATTCATAACTAACGTGTGTGTGTGTGTGTGTGTGTGTGTGTGTGTGTGTGTGTGTGTGTGTGTGTNAACATCTTTAAAAACTAAACCTAGCAATACTGAACTGAGGTTGTGTGTGTAGCTGTCCATGGTGCTGCTTAATGTTTCACTGAATAACCGCAAGACTAGTTAATTGTAGAAACCAATAATGAAACTTCTATTTAACTATTCTAATAGCTGAACTGACTTGACTAGAAAAAATCACATAGATTTTTTTTTAAATATTTTTACATTTTAAAAACAATACGTCTTAAAAAGGTATTAATATTTACAGAACGTTTGCCTGCAATGAATTAGTTCTAAGTTTGTATAAATAAGCATTGCATTAAATCACAGGCATAGGAGAAAGATTCATGGTTTAGGTCATTAAAATCAGTTTGTCTCTCTTAGTTGAATTAGTGTAAGGACATAAATAACAAGCCTATGATATCATCAGCAAAATCATTACTGCTTAATAAAGACCACACAGATGTATAGAGAAGATGAGGTGAGCAAGAGCAAAACCTGTTTCCAAAAAAAAAAAAAAAACATAAAACAAAACCGCTAAATCAGCGGTGAAGAATTAAGTAATGGGGAGGCTTGAGCTTTTCCCCTGGGGGGCAAACACACATGCTGGGGGCACTTGAGCAATGGTCCGACCGGCCAGTCATTAACACACAGGCTGCTCTTACCTTCATCTAAAACAATACACCCAGGTTATATCCGTCATCTCATGCTGGCGTCAGTCTGCTGTCACCTGCCTCTCCTTTCCCTTCTCTGTCCCTTGCTACATTGAAATTACAGCAGAAGTAGAATGTAGCATTGTTACACAATGTCGTGAGCTTATTAATACCCAGGACTTCCAAAGAGCCCGGCAGACTGATGCTGGTGGACGACCTTTGGCATCTTGTTCTTTTTGGAAGTTGCAGGGACAGGTTGCATCTGAGATATGGAACTTTTCCCCCATGTCAGCAGCTTTTAAGGATTTGGTTGCAAGTTAGTCCTCTGTTTGTTACTTGGAGCTGATTGATTGTTCTTTTTAATTGGGTGTTCTCCTTCACCACTTCACACTTCCTGTTTTTATGGCTGTCATTTTGTCTTCTAGGCTTTCAGTTGATACACTTGAGCGTGAGTCTAATTTATAGTTGATGAGAATAATTAAACTTCCCCAGTGTGTGAGGAATCAGATTCTTCAGAACTGTCTGTTTGGTCACACAAAGGTCAAGGAGACACGCTGTGATTTAAAAAATAATATTAGGTTCTAATGCATAAACTAATATTTCAAGTAGATTAAATATGATACAAACTAATCAAAAATAGTCAAAAATAATAAATGTCTAATTGACTGTTGGACACATAATGTTCAGTTGTTAAAATACCACTGCACAAAATGTTAAACATGATAGAAAAAAAAATATTAGAAAAAAAGTGAAACGTGACATAAACATTGAAGGAGGTTCAGAATAAAATTCAAACCTGGGTTTTCTTGCTGTCCATTAAGGTCTTAAAAACGTTTGATATAGAGGCTTGGTTAAACACATTTTGGTTTTTGACAATATTTCAGTTCAGTTTTCAGTTGTATTTTTGCAACAGACCTAAGCATTAAGTAATGCATCATGGCTGGAGATCGCACTGAAGTCCATCAGGTTGATGAGAGGCACATAAACCTGATGTTTATCCTCCAGGTAAAAGGATGTGTCGGCCCTTTAAGAAGAAGGATTTTACCTAAATAAATGCATTCGTTTACACATGAGACCATTTGTGTCTTTACAGATAAAACAATTTTAAATTCATTTTTGTAGCAAGTTGTGCCTAATGTAAAGAATTTCACGTCAATACTTTTCAAACGTCTGTATTTGTGCTAAGGGCTCTCTATGTTTTGGTAACTGATTTTGTATTTGCATTTATTGTGCATTCATATTGTTACAATCATGTGTTTACTTCTTTTTATGTCTTTTTCATTGTGATAGGGCGATTATATTTGTCTGTCTCTCTGTCTGTCTGTCTGTCTGTCTGTCTGTCTGTCTGTCTGTCTGTCTGTCTAACCATCTGTGTCTGTCTGCCAAACAGTCTGGTAGTCTGTCTATCTAACTGTCTGTCGGTCTGTCTGTCTGTCTGTCCATCTGTCTAACCATTTATGTTTGTCTGCCTCTCTCTCTCTCTCTCTCTCTTTNGTATATCTTTCCTTGTGACTAACAATGCAGTAGTTGATTATTTTAATTGTAAATGTTTTTTTCTTTTTTGAACTATAATAGTTTTTTTTTTTACATTATTTTTCAGAAATCAGTTCTCTATACATATTAATTTACTATAACTATTGCTTTACTTTATTTTGCAAATAGCTACTTTTTTATCTACTGTTTCAGAATTATATAAACCATATCCTATGAACAATGTGCAGACGCATAAAAACCCTGTTTTTCAAAAAATGCTAGCTCATCAACAGAAACTAGGAACCACTTTATCATATTTATCAATCTTATACAGTTAAATAATCCATACAGAGTTTTTTTTTTCACCCATTGCAGAATTATATTAATCTCTACATGCAAGTAATGTGCAGTCACAGCTCGACACTGAATTAAAAATTGCTAGTCATCCTCAGAAACTTGAAACCTTCTGAAAAAGAGGGTTGTTTGTTTGTTTATAGAAACCTGGTTTTGGGAGGGTTGAACAATCAACATTTCTCACATGAGACAGGCGTACGTCAGGGACCGCAGGTCCCAGTGGTGACAGTTTAGTCCCCCGTCCGGAGATCTAGATTCCCACTTCCTTGTAACGTGATGCTTGTGCTTTTCAGTAAAGCAGCTCTTTTTTGCCGGCTTGCAATAGGAGATCAGCCGGCGCTGTATGAGTACACAAGCGAGTGGAATGCGCCGGTCAGCTTGCCCAGAAGCCTCCCCCCCTTACTCTCCTTCTCTCTCTCTCTCTCTCTCTTTCCTCCCTCCTCTTTTGCTAAGCTAGGGTCCCGCTTAATGATTTTGAGAGAAACACAGCTAGCCGGGGAAAAGAAAGCAAGCGTTTTATGTGTGTGTTTGTGGTCGCTTCACTGGGAAAGGGGAGGAAAAGCGCGAGGCAGCCGCTGGGCGGACGTCCTTGTCCTTGAAAAACAGCACCAGCAAACTCTGTGAGGGGAGCCAGGATCCAGCGTAAGTAAGGCACACCTCTAACGGGGAGGGACAGCGGGGTGTGTAGAAGACCTGGTGATCTGTGTTGACCCGCCGGGCTGGAATGAGCCTCGCTGGTTCTGGATAGGTGCTGCTTGGCGCTTAAATGCTTAATGCTTTTGACAGGAGATTAGGTGCAATGTAAAATGCCTTATGTCTCTGAAAAACCCTGCCAAACTTGGTCCGGTAGCATCTAGGTTTAGTTTTGTACCTATCGTGGTAGTCTAGAGATGGACCAAACGGCAAGCAACTGTGACATTGTAATGTGTAGTGGACGTAAAAAATACGTACATTTGTATCTTCATGTACTACATTAGGACCAGAAGATTTACACTGATGCCTTTGAAGGCCATGATGGCACATTAGTAGTTCATACTAATATAGAAATTGTATTCACATTTATTTCTAAATCATGTTGTGGGGCTGTTTTTGGCACAACCAATAATAGGAATGGTATATTCATAAGTGAAGTGAGAGAGATTGTTATACGACCACTATGGAACGTATCGAAATTGTGTTCTGCATTTAACCATCCAGTTGCACACACAAACCAGGAGCAGTAGGCAGCCTTGAGCTGTGGTGTTGGTGTCCCTATTTTGTCCAAGGAAACTCACCGGACTGGGATTCGAACCTGCAACGCTTGGGTGGCAGGTCCAACTCCCTACCACTGGACCACAAACTGCCGGAAATGGGGATTGATGTGAATGTGCAGTTAATGCTGACGGAATGTTCTTTTTCTGGGTAGACTATTTAAGGTTATGCATCCTGGGCATTGTTGATGGATGGTTGTGAGTTTACAGAATAGTCAAGTTCTTGGGTCACTCCTGGAATATTTCTGTACAGCACAAGGGAACCTGCAGTGACTGCTTGATAATTCAGGTCAGTTGTTCTTTAAGAAACCCCTTACTTTGCGGCTTATCAATATCAGGTAGTTTAAGTCATGTAGCTGAAGATGGGGTTTCAACAATATTGGTGTTTAGATCTGTCAACTAGACGGTCTTTACATTTGTTCACTGTGTTCATCCTTCTCTAATTGATACCCGGAGCTTTTTGGATGTGGATCGTCTGTGAATACCCACACCAGTGATGCCAGCCCTGACCACCACTTGTTTCTGAAGAAAATTACACAAACAACGGCTGTTAACCCCTCCAATCATTCACCAATTCTCTCAGTCTAGATTAATTGATAATATTGGCAAAAACAGAACGTCCAGAGTTGTGCAGATGTAGGCATCAGGTATTTGCAGTCCGGCTTCTTATGGGATGTGAAAGTCTCATTTATGTACTAAAACCCACTGTTCCTGGTAAAGATCTATTTATTGCTAATCCCTGGTTTGCTTCCTAGTGTGCAAGGCCTCGGAATCCTGTAGACTTTGAGCAAAGATGATCTTCTGATTAGTATTCCAATGCCATAATGTGTCCGTTAAGTTTACATGCTGACTATTTCCCCAATGTATTCTAAGACATGTTACGCAGCGTGTCGCTTTAGTTCAGTGGGATTTGACTTCTTTGCCGTTGTGAGAGTAGTCTGTGCATTAATTTCGGAACACTAAGGTCTTTTGATTTTCTGGAAAGTTGGTGATCCTCGTAAAATGCAGTTCCTCTTTCGCATAAGTGTAAATTCATTATCTTTAAGGGAAGTATTTAGATTGATAATCCTTTGCATTAACACTTTAAATTAGAAACTGCACAGTAGCTCATGTCACTGTGATATCTGGGATTATGCTGGGTAACAGTATCACTTTATTTTTTTAAGGTTTTTTTTAATTTTGTTTTTTTTTTATTTTTATTTTAATAAAATATTATTTTGCTACTCTTAAATCATTTGTCAAGCAGTCACGTTATTTAAATCTGTGCAATTTGAGGATTAAGATGAACAGTGCATACCAGGATTTTACGCTGATGTCCATCAATTGCATTTGACTCAAACATGAACTAGTCCATGACTTAATCCACTATCAAAATGTTTTTTTTTTTTTTTTTTTTTTTCCCCATAAAACACTGACAAGATGTAAGGCTGAAACATGCTATCTGCTGGGCCTAAGTGTTGGGTTTTAAGTCATAGAGAGATGAAGCTTAAAAACAACTGGTCTGCATATGATTGTTTCTTCTCGGTCACTCAAAATCACTTTATTTGGAACCACATAATTTTGAACTCTTGTTATTATTTGAAATTATTTTTTCATATGAGAAATCTCTGCGACGAGTGTAGTGTGTAGTTTGCTGGGAATTGATGTTTGTAGCTCAAAGCCTGGTTGAATTGTGGCTTACTGGAGGAAATTAATCTTCTATAGTTTATTAGTGGAGGCCACACTCTGAAGTATCCTTCACCTTTTGAATAATTAACAGGCAAGCTAAACAATGTGGTAGATAGATGCCATAAATCTGCAGGCAGTGGAGGAGTGTTCCTTCTCCGGCATTCTTAAAGGCTTTCAAGTGATCTAAACAAGGATGCAATGAGAAGAGCGGATTGCTCCGTCGCTTCAGGCTTGTGTATCTTAATGTAAAAAAATAAATAAAAAAAGGATGTATGTCCATATGTTTTCTTCCAGTGTCTCCTCCATTGCTCGATTGCTCCTGGGTTTTCTTTAAGACTTGGAGCTTTTTGTTAAAGCTACTCTCAAATTCTCAACAAATCGATACCTATAGATCCCCTAATTGGAAGCCATTAGTTATGGGGTTTATAAAGCTAGTAATTATTGTGTGTAATCTTGCAGAAAATTAAATTTGGAGTCGTGTACAGTGAATTGAAGAGTTTTCCTTTTTTCCCCTTCTTTCCTGCAGCATTTACTATCTGTCAGATTCTTCACAATCCTACGAAGCACAGCAAACTTTGTTGTACTTGTATGACTCGATGCATTAATATGGACACGTTGAATAAGAGGAGACCATTTCTGACCAACACTGCTGAACTGAAGAAATCAGTTTGGGGCAGAGGGGCTCAAATGCCCTGTAATGAACTTGTGAAGGTCATTGTAGAATAAGAAATCCAGTACATGTTCCTTATTGTGCACAGTTAGTTATTCGCATGATTATTCTAATTGACCCACTGGATTCAGGACAGATATATAGATTCTTGTTTCGTCTAAGATCGAACTTTGTAGATTCACTATATTGCACATATTCTACATCAATCTACTTTATTTATTTATTTTTTGATTTATTGTTTTTTTCCTGTCTCTACTTTTCCTACTTTTAATCAACTTCACTACAGTTTACATCTTTAGAATTTGGTATCAAACAAATTCCCTCTTCCAAACTTGTGTACATTTGAAAAAAGTTTCTTGAAAAGACAAATATTTCGTTTTCTCACATTTTCTCATAAGTTGTTTCTCATATTTTGCTCCATTTGGTTTCTTTCACACAAGCTTTTAAAATGCAACCACACCTTTGAACAATTTTCCTGAACACCTTTGAGACATTTAAATTCCACTATTTTTGAAAGTGTTATTGCAGTGAACTATTCTGCTGAACTGAGATCCAATCAGATTACAGCCCTGAAGTGATTTTAGGTATGTTGGTGCGGTTAAATGAGTTGGACCTCAAAGGCCACGTTTTTTTGGCAAAATATAAAGCCAAAAATATTGTGAATACAGATTTTCTTTTATATCAGTGATGTTCAACCTGCGACCCATGGGCCACATCCCCCATGAAGGAGTCTCATTTGGCCGCTCTTTTATTTCTATATACAAATATTGATTAGCGTTTTTAGTCAATTATTATTATTTAGTAACATTAGAATAACTTTCAATCTGAGACAACCTTCAGACGACACTGAAGGACAAACTTAGAGAAAATTGCGGAGTCATCCATTATTGTTACCCCCCCAACCCCCAACCCCCCACCCTACAGCAGCTAGACTGATTTTAATTCTATTCTTTATATTTTGAAATTCACAGCAATTGGTTCACCAATAAAAATAATGTTTTTTTTTTTTATGTTGGATTAGAAGTGAGAAAGAAGAAGATGAAAGTTTTTTATTCTTGTATCCTCAATTTAGAACAGAACCGTTAACAAAAAGCAGTGCACCTGCTACATGGGCTTCTTTTAAAATAACTCTCGTTTTTGGTATTTGTGTATGTGTGCGTGTGTGTGTGTGTGTGTGTGTGTGTGTGTGTGTGTGTGAGAGAGAGAGAGAGAAAATGTTTGCAAGCATCGCATTTAAAAGTTAGTTGCTTTAGCTTAGCTTTTTGGGTTCTTTCTTGCACAAACTAACCAGGCTGAAATGCAAAGTAGCTTTTGTTTAGCTGTGTAAATGAAAATTGCTAATCAATTTTACCCCTTATTTCATGGCCTGTGGTTTCTGCCCCACCCCCACCAGCTGGTTAATCATGCACAAGCTGAACACTTCATTACCCAGGACATGTTTGCCCCTTAGCGCTTTCTCGCTAGTAAATTAGTTCTTTCTATTTATACAGGTAAGGCAGGTCAGAGGTCTCCGGGTCGCAAAAGGTAAAGGGATGAATTTAATATAGCGCCAGACTCTTCTGGCTGAGAGCCTCCCAGAAGAAAAGCCCTCCAACTTAAACAGTTTCATAAGGAGAAATGAATTGGCACTGTAGGAGCGCGGCTCTTTTTGTTCTAGCCTCAGATTGGTCCTGCTGTGTTCTTTCTGTGCTGCTCTGCTTGTCCTTTGAAGCCAAGTGCTCAAATCTTTGAAGCCTGTTTCCTAGCCGAAGCCTGTTTTATCTGCTGCTCCTTCTTCACCAGGTTAGCACTGATATGCAGGTTTAGGCTCAAGTTTTAGATTTTAATTTTGCGGTTTTCTACAGACGGGTTGGATTTTAACAAACAACACTTGTTCTCTTTTTTTGAGCGCTGTGCATTTGGGAATTGCAGTATGACGGGTTGTTTTTAAACAGCAGTGTTTTACATACACATAATCCAGCACTTGTTGTTTTATGACCAAGATTGTAAAAATCTCAAGATGCTTCTTCTCCAGCTTTTACAGAGAAAGAGGTGAAGTTGATTTATTTCACAGTTCTGAATGGAAGCTCTCGGTTTAGGTTTCTGCAGGTACGTTCTTGGAGGTGGAAAATAACATCTTTGATATATTATACTTGAAATGTATGAGAGCCTGTTTATCAGCATCAGTGAACAATATGAAATTAAAATATAGTTCCAGCAGGGATGTGAGTGTCCGGCCTTTACTTACGGTTAGAGGTGGTTGGCACATTTAAACAGATTCTGTCTTGTATTTGTACAAAGCCGGCATATTTAAGATGAATCTAAAATGAGATTATAAAATGAAAGTAAAAATGAAACAATTATTAAATCAACATTATTATAAGTATATACCGTTATAATTAATATGTTTCTATTGATATTTTTAAATAATTAATTATCTAATAAAAATTAGTTTAATGGTAATGTATTATAATAAATGATTATAATATTTGTAAAACAAAAAATTGCAATAAAAATTATAGCATGCATTTTTGACATTTGTGTGAACATCTAAGGAAATTACTAAAAACATAACAGTGTTTACATTTTTCTTGAACTCCAATTTTGTTGAATAATTCTGACTGTACAAAGCAGAATTAAAGCTAAAATGTAAATGCAGCTTCTGGCTTGAGCCTCGTGATCACACACGTCCATTCGCATAAGCACAGGTTAGCACAGGACTTCTAGCTTAACTATAAACCATCGGTTAATGTGTTTTTGTAACAGATGTGGCTAGATCCAGTACGAGTCCTTTGGGGTTCAACCTCTAATGAAAAAAAGTGGCACTTTTAGGTGGCAACAGTTAGAGTGGCAAATTGGCTATAGGAGGTGCAGCTACAACAATTATTTGAGATTTGAGGAATTTAGGATAAATTTAGGATAAATTTAGGATAAATTTAGGATAAATTTAGGATAAATTTAGGATAAAACTATAAGTCATGTAATATATAAGTACTGTATACAATAATTGGTAAATGTAAAATTAATTACAAAATACATGATAAATGCTTTCAAGAAGTTTTGAACACCAGACCTAAGCTCTCTCTCTCTCTCAAATTATTTTCCCTCTTTCTAAAAAAATAGTGTGTGTGTGTGTGTGTGTGTATAGACGCATTTTTTTCTTTAGTTTTGCAGTCCTGTCGCTGAAGGAGAGTGATCAGCTTTGAGGGTAAAGCGTCCATCCTTCTCATCAGAGTGCTGTGCTCCTGACCCAGTGCAGTTATAAGAAGTCTGGCTTGAGGAGTCCATCAGCTGCTACGGAGATGTTCTCTAGGGGTCTCTGAAATCTGGCTTTCCTCCCTACTTACCCCTCAGTTACCCAGCGGTCCAGAGCCTCTAAAAATAAGCCTGTTGCCTTCGTCTTAACCCTGATCCGTTGGCATCTGATTTCATCTTCAAGGCCTAGTTTAAACCACTGAAACAGACATTCCTCTATTAATTCATTAAATGACACAGCTGTGCAGTGCTGTGTCATATTTTCCTTTGGCCCTCACACTGAGTTCCAGAGATGATGTCGGTCTGTTCTGCTCTGCTGATTTGTTCCTGGCCTCAAGTCGTTGGATCACATCACAACTTAGTATTTTCATTGAAACCGGAGCATCCCCATCACGTGTCTCTGCACACAGAGACGGCTAAACTCGGAGTCATGCTTTTTTCCAGTCTCTTCTTCTGAGGTTACTAATGTTTACATCCCATAATAGCTAATACACGCATCTTATCACATTTGAGCGAGGCAACGTGCCTGCGATGCTCTCTGGGCTACGCAATGGAAAGTCAACGTTTCAGTTTCTTCTGCCACGAATTTGTCATTAGCTCGTCCAAAAGTAGAAGAGGTAATTCAATGTTGAGTGCTGGCAATCAGAAGCTACTACGGATAAAAATCACAGTCGCCTGTTTTTAAATCTCAAAATCACATGTAGGTTTTTTTTTTTTTTTTTAAGTTGTGTCTTGTTTTGGGACGTGCTCATGTTCCTTAGATGGCTCCTGCCAGGATGCTTAGCATCTAACTGACCTGAATTCTTCTGCTCACAACAGCCGTGGGTCAGATGACCCCTTCATGCTAGCATAACGTTGCGGTATGATTCATGCTGAAAAGCACTATAGGCATGGGGTGAATTTGGAATTGAGGGATAGCTGTGACATCACCATGCAATGTGTTATAGATTGATGAAGTGGAGTGAGAGTGGCAGATTGTCTTAAGCAGTATTACTCTCTTGGAGTGACGAAAAAGCTTGGTTTCTTGTGCCTGCAGCTCCCGGCGCTTTTCACAATACATTCAATGAACTGACTTTGATTACAATCTCGCAACAATTTTACCACTGTTTGCACTTCTGTAGTGCTCGACTCTGATTGGCTAGTGCAGAGCTCATTGGATATTTTTCGTGCCCCCTCTCACCACGCATCCACTGACTGTAATGCAATAGTTAGTTTATTGATTCAACTATAAATATCTATAACATTGTATACTAATTTACATTTAATAAACACAGTAATTTGTGTATATCAACTCAAAACAAAAAGCTATTTTATTTTTCATTCCTATCTAACGGTTTGCCATATTTCCTTCCATTTTCACTTCTCTTATTACTCAATCTGTTATTGCTTACTAAAATGTTTCTTTTGTCAGAATACACATGAATACTCAAGGTCACTCAAGGTTTGTACTTGTTAAAAGCAGTCAAAGACACACTTTTTTAGCCAGCTTTTAGTTGTCAGCATTTTTAGGTTTTGACTATTTTTATGATTTTATCGCAGGTTTATAAATTAATTATTCTTTTTGATAATGTATTGTCTTGTTTAGTTATCTTTTGTGTCTGTGGTTTTTCTATGTGATCCTATATCCATTCACCTTGTGAACCACTTTAGTGACATTATCTGTGAAAAGTGCTATATAAATAAAGCATTACTTAGTTTATATGTAGTAAAGTATTACTACAGACCGTGGTTTGAACCTGCAACGCTTGTGTGGCAGGTCCAACTCCCTCTCTTTTACTTTTAAAAGGTGTTAAACCGTATTTTTCTTGTTGTGAACCTTTTCAATATTTGTTTATCATTTCTGGAGTGTTGTCAATTGTATTGACATAATTCAGATTACACTGAAACAAAGGGAGTGCGATTCTTTCCTTTTCTTAAGAATCGAACCCATGACCTTTATCATCCTGACTGATTCACAGTAGCTGCAGGGATTCTTCCATTTAAACTTCTCAACTTAGCGATTTAAACGAGTATTTGCACATGCAGCAATTGATGAAGAATCACGAAGAAACATGGAATTTACCAAACTCAAACAAAAGTAGAGCAGCACTGCAAGCGCGGGCACATTTCAGTCTCCGAACAGGCTGGTGCGGCCCCAGCGTCGCAGATAAGACGGCAACCAGCAGCACGCCACATCTTCCCGAGTGACATCAGCCACTCTGTGATCTGGCACACTTTCTTTGGGTAACAGATTAAAAAGCCTCTTGGTACTTCCTTACTCTGGGGGGCTTCCCTGCTCTCTATTTTTCTTTCTTTCCATCAGGCTCTTTCCAAACAGCGCTTTTCTCACTGCTTCTCTTGTATTATTGTTCTTTCATTTTATCACCAGAACTCTGCGTATATATCCTATACATTCATTCCAACGTGTTTTTACATATATCACACGCCACACTATTAAGTTCATGGCAGTGTAAGATATCAGGAGGGAAGCTCAAGAACTTTTTTTGTGTTTGCGCACGGCGTCAAAGATTGAAAGCTGCTAATCCATTGTGCTGGCCATGTGGAAAGGGCAGACGTATTTATAGCAAACTGAATCACTCCGCTCATGAATTCACTACGAGGACTGGTTGTGGTATGTCTCTGCTGCAAATAGAGCAAAGCTCCGTGCAAACTAGACTTAAGACGCTGGATTCAGCAAGTGTCTTTTATAGTGAAAAGGTGCTGTGAAGAAACAGGTGGTGTAGATATGAAGAACACAACTGTAAGCGGGTTTGTACATTACATGGTACTGTACACACACACACACACACACACACTCACACATATGAAATTGATAGTTGGGTTCGTTGGGTTGTTGGTTGCCACAATGGGTTGTTTTCTCGCCTCATATTGAGAAGGAATGGGTCAAGATTCAAGTTTGAGACCCAGTCGGGGTCTTTCTGTGTGAAGTTAGCATGTTCTCCTTGTGCTTGTGTGGGTTTCCTCCAGGTCTCCGGTTTCCTCACACAGACCAAAAACATGCATGAGAATTGGAGTTTGAAAAAAGTGGTTCAGAAAATGGATGGATAATTTATTTTTGATCTGTTTGTTCCTTTGCTGTAATCAGTTTAAAGTTAGGCCTAAATCAAGTTCATATATCTAATAGTTTAATGTATACTAGTTTTTATTTATTTATTTATATTTATTTTTTACAATATTACAGGTATTTTGTAAGTGCAAATTTCTGGCTCTGGGTTTGAACTTTCTCATGATTTATGTTCTTTCAGGATCAATCTTTCAGGATGAGTATTTTCCTTTTTATAATATTTATTTTACACTTTTTTTTTTTTTGTTTTTAAGTAACTTGAAAAACAAATAAATAATGCAGCTTTAACCACGATGGCAGCATTGCTAAATTTCCAAAGATGTTTTTTTTTTTTTTAATACTTCTGCCAGCATGAGGGTGGAAGATCTTTGTCTTCTGAGTTGTGTTGAGTCCATTTGAGAATGCGTGACTGCTCTAATGCTGATGATTTGGATGTTTTTGCGAACGTCGGAAGTTTTTGCAAACGGTGAGTCATTTGGCAGACGTCTCCTGCGATGGAACATGATGATGCATAAGGCAGAGATTACCCAGAAGCCTCGGAGAGACCCTGTCATTTCGTGCCATCGCTTTCTCACTCCCTCACTCTTTCTCCCCCACTTTCTGTGTTTTGCCCACTTATATCGTTCTCAGATCTGCAATGGTGCTTGGAAAGCAAAAGTGCTTACGTCCAGCGTTTTCTGGCTCCATTGCCTTTGCCATTTCCCCTGCACAATAGCCACGGTGACTGTTTCCTCCTAAGATGATCGTGGAGATAAACCGTGAATCAAGTCTGAGTAGATCTGACTCTCAGGTGATTTACATGGCGTGCAGATCGTCTCACCATTCTTTGGCTGGAATTAAGTTTATTTCCCATCTATCACCCTCTCTATCCATCCATCTGTTTTTCTCTTCTTCGTTTTATTTTTTTATATCCATCCCTGCTTCTAACCTTAATTCCTTCATCCATCTATCCATATTCTTTTGTCTGTCTGCCTGTCTATCCATCCTTTCATCCACATTCCTCTGTCTGTCTGGTCCATCCATCAATTGATCCATCCACCCACCCATCCGTCCATCTACCCACCTACACACCCATCCATCCATCCATACATGCATCTATCTAGTGGTCTAGTGGTAGACTGACACTGACCCTGACATGCTGCTGGAGTTTGCTCCCACTGATCCAGCTTTGTGTGTATTCACTACCCTGTCTGTCCATTCATCCCTCTCTCTGTGTCTTTCTCTCACGTGTATTTTTCCATCACCTTTTTCTCTCAATCTAACTCTTTTTCAATTTGTATCAATGTATCCATCCATCCATTTCTATCTATCTGTCTGTCGGTCTGTCTGTATGTCTGTATGTCTGTCTGTCGCTCTCTCCCCACCATCTCTCCTCCCTCTCTTTCTTTTCTCTTCTCACTCAACATTTAGTCAGATTTAATCTTATGCGATTTCAAAACTCTTTATCTATGTAATAGCTATTCGCTGCTGGAATTAAGTTCATTTCAAACTGATTAAGTTATAAATAAATCTTCGAAATGACTTAAATCCAGCCTTAAAAGCAGAAACTAAAAATTGCCACAGTTAATCACAACACTCATGAGCAACCATTAAACTAGATTCATATGAAATTGAACATACAAATATGAATTACCATCCTCATAGAATGAACGCTTGTTTCTTTATCTGTCAGAGAAAATTAATTGCTTCTCCGTCTTTTTGCCAGTGTAAACAGAAAAAGAAAAGTGTTCCTACAAACGCGGCATCACAACCACAGACACATCAAATACCAGTGTTTCATTTCTGTAACATTATTTACTGATATGTTATAAGTAATAGCTAATGCCATCTTGTTAATACTTGGAGACAAAACAGATGAATGTTTGAAAGCATCGAAATGTGTGAACCGGACCCCAGAGACCACATCAGTGTGCGATGGCTTTTTTCATTTCAGTTGTATCGACAAAGCTCGACATCCCCAGAGAGAATATGAGATGTATTCTTACACAGGTGATTGAATGTTTTTCTGCAACCTCTTTTTATTTGGAAAAGATTTGTTAAAGTACTACAAAAAATGTATTTTATGTTTCAGAAGGAGCTTTTGGCATTGAATTTGTTCTTACTGTACTTTTAGGACTGTCTGTTGTAACTGTTTATGTATAATAAATACACAGAAGGAGAAAGTAAATTTAAAAACTTTTTTT
>SOMO01000066.1:58671-75905 GCA_028128575.1 Paedocypris carbunculus
AGAGTGAGAGAGACACTTCCAATCAATAAGTAATAATAAACAAATAAACAATCAAATGCAAACAACGAGTGAATTATATCAGTAGATAACACAAGAGCTTCCTCATGACCTTCCTAAGCACCACCTGATCTGTTCTAATGTTCCCAGGCGGGTGTATCAGTTGAATACCAGTAGCATCTAATATGTTTAGACATAGCTTGACTTCTCTTTTTATTCTTTAATGTGTACACACTCTTCTCTAAGCCCAAGCTGCTAATGAGAGCGGGGAATGGAGGATACGCAGGACTAAAAATAAATGGCTGTATAGGAGTTTGCTCAGTGATTTTTCCCATTGATTAGTCGCATAGCTAATGCACGCTCATTCCTCAGCTCAGCACTAATTAGCATGCTCAGCTCAGCTCAGCTTCAGACCAGTTGACCAGCAGCCTCTCCACAGGCCACCGGGACGTTACGCTGAGCACCAGCCGCCTCTCTTACTCGGCTCTTGCTTGGCTAGAACATTACTCCTCTACTGACTTCTCTTATTGAAAGTGCTGAATTGTTGCTTCTATGGTAGTGGGTTTTTTTAAGCATAAAAAACAGGCACTTTTCCGTGACTTTAAGCAGTGATGCCCAACCTGCGGCCCGCGGGCCAAATCACATGTGACAGCTCTCTTTTATCGACTGATTTATTTAGTCATTTTCGTCCAATTGGAAGGTTTTGACTGTACGCTAATATTACAATAATCTCCAATCGGAGACGACCTTCAGACATCTCTGAAGGACAAATTTAGAGATTTAGACTTTTAATCTAAATTTAGAATCAGAAATTTAGAGAAATTGAACAGTTTATTTCTGATCTGTCTCCAGAGAACTTTTCAGATTTGTGGACTTCTTTTCTCACGTTTTGGCAACTAGACTGAATAAATATTTTCAAATTATGATCTAGCACCACCCTATCTTTGCAGGTTTGAATCCTGGTCCGTTGGATTTTGCAACCGAATGTCTTTGAGCGAGACACGAAACTCCACAGACTCCACTGGTTAAGGTTGCCCACTGCTCTGGGTTTGTGTGTGTGTAACTTCACTGGATGGTTAAAAGCAGAGCACTTTTTGATATGTTCGATACTGACAAATTCACTCACTTTCCAATCTGTTATAGCCCGCAAAATTCACAGCAAAGTTAAGTTTGGCCACTATATTACAAAACTTTGGGCAACACTGCCTTTCTGCATGCAACATTAATTACCAAGTTTAATTTTATAATATATAACTGAAGACCTGCTTCTTACTATGAATGTCTCAATGAAATGATGCTAGCACTTCCTTTACCATTCCCTGGATTGATTCAAGGCTCTTGACATATGTAATACACCACTATAGTATTGTATCACACTTACATGGAGTGACATGATGTAGTTAGCCGCTGCGCTAGTGATTAATGGTGATAACAACCTGAAGGTCCTATAGTGCTGCGTGATGGCTTTATTTGACTCTCTTCATGCCTGTTCTCAGTGGCTGGCCAAAAAAATCCCTTACGCAATGCTATGGGAAGCGTTTGAGAAAGTGCACGGCAGTATCATAGCGGCACTTAGAGGGGGATTAGATTCTCGTCAATGTGCCTCAGAGGCAATGCTAAAGTTACCCCTCACAGGCCTTGGCCATTGACTGCTACGCTAATGGCTTAGTCTGTTTCCTCCTGATGGGCATCGACTGTAGGCTTGATCAATATGGGTTTCCATCCAGAATCTGAGCGGGATGCTCAAAAACCGATACGCTGTCCGAATAGCAAGAGTAAACCCCGGAAGTAAATGAATTCGTTATCAAACGGTGGTCATGCTAATAGTGTTTGTGTTGGTTCTGGAGTGGAATAGTGGAATAAAGTTTATGTGTGGGTTTTTTTTGAGTCCTTCTTCCACTCAAATATTAAAAATACCTTGTTACTAACTGCATAATGGTGATAAACATATTCTGGAACAAATCCTAAATACAAAACTTAAATACTGAGCAATTCTGGTTTCACTTTCAATCCTATTGCACTCATATTATCTGATATTTNCAACAACAAACCATCTTCTTTTTCTTCTTATAAAACAAATCTAACAATGTAACAACAAACTAAACAAACAGCGTATATGTTCATTTTTTGTCAAGGTGTCATCGTTATTAACACAAAAAATTGTGACACCAAACAGACAAACGAAAACAATCAAAAAGGAAACAACATATACATCAAAACGAAAAAACTAAAGTTATGCATTGTGACACCGATCAGAAAGTGAAAGAACTAACAAAACCCATAACTACAAACAATAAAAGCAACAATGTCATGCTTGTTGATATGATATTGCGATTGTTATGACTGTCAAGAGTGTGTGTTTTCAGACAGTAGTAATTTAGTGTTCTCTCTGCTCTAAATGTATATTATTTGCCAAATTTCCTTGCTATTTTAGCTTAGCTAAAGCATCTCTCTGCAATGGAATCCAGTTTCTAGCCCAATTGAAGACAGCCAGGGATCAGGTCTCAGCCCCACTCAATCTTTACCCTGGAGAGTGTACATTCTTTCAGTCAAACCTATCGATCCGCTCTATTTCTGGACCTGCAGTGAGCCTATCCCGGCCTCAGTTTTGGTTCCTCTGTGAGCATTAACTCTGACGACTCAGGATTGCCCCGTCTTGGCAAACGGGGGTTTCGTTTTGGGGCCCGTTTAGCGCTCTAGCAGGACCAGAGCTGGTTGGTGAGAATGGTTTTGCCGAAGTTGGCACTTCAACCTCAGGACATCCCTGGCGACGTGTGCGCGAGAGCTATTGTGAGTGATGCTCCAGAGGAAGGGACGGAAAAAGCCAACAGTGTGGTTTGTCATCTTCGCTGAGAGCTGGTAACCCAATCCGTTATCATTCAGACCGGAACAGCAGGGGGATGATCATGTCAGATGTTGCAAACTCACAAAACCTATTCCCTTTGTTGGGCCGCGTCTCACAGATGAACACATTCCTTCTGTCATGCCCACTTTCCTTCCTTTTTTTTTTCTATATGGAAATACGTGCCTTCCATTATTGGTGTATTTCTTTAGACGTGTCAGGAATTCAAGGCTCGGGGCTATAAGAGTGGCAGAGCTTCAATTGGCAGCAGTCAGGTTAATAAATTCTGAATAGAGATGCATAAATCAGTGAGAAGGGCTGACTTTTTTTCCTCCTAGCTTTTGCTTTTCTTCTGCTCTCTAAAAAGAGGCCTTTAGAGGATTGTTGTCTATCAGTCCAGAAAATGGAGAGGAGAATGCCTTCAATACCCAGGGCTGGTTAGCAGATTGTCATTTTTAGGTTTGATGTTCCTGGGTCTAATTGTCTTTCATGTGAACAATGGCAGCCGCTCTCTGGTGAGACGAGGCGAGCGGATGGAGGGAGGGCAGCCTGTGCATAGCAATGTCCTTTTTTATTATTAGCTTGTGAAATTAGCAAGCTGGAAGTCGTTACAAGGATTTTCAGCGGCCCACCGCCTCTCCCCCCTAAACAGTTCGCTCTTTTCTTGTTAATTGTAATGCAGGGCTGGTTTGTTTGTGGACTCGCTGACAATAGGACCAGCAAAGTCTGCGTTAATAGACTTTTACTCGTATCCCTGCACTTCCAGTCTCAGTCCTAATAAGGTGTCTGTCGTAGAGGCGGAATTTGTTTAAAAAGCGTGGTAATTGATGTATTGCGGCGAGTCCGAGTGTGGCCCTGCTTGATTAATGTAGGGATACGTGTCTGCGGCTACGGTGTGTGTGCTGTTTTTGTCAAGCTGATTATAAAAAGCCCCCTTAACTGGGTCTGGGGAAAGTGGCAAATGTTCCTCTGTAAACTACTTCATAGCCACTGTTAAAAGACCTGATGGCTGCTGATGCCTCCTGGGATTTGGTGCTTTTTTGCTTCTCCATACTGATCAGAAGAGCAAAATGGCGAGAATATGTGTAGACAATGCAGACTATGCCAATGATTGCGGCGCTTAACAATCTTATAGGGTTTATTTTCCCCCTTCATATAGTGACAATCCCTTGAGATGCTGCTTCAAAGGTTCATTTGGTTTCACTTTTATGCTCCAGGGCTGAAGCAAAGAAAAAGTTCATTTTCGGCCGAGTGATTTATCTTGGTTTAGTCATTTTGTAGTTCCCTTAGTCACAAATAATGAAGACCTAAAGTTCACTAAGATTCACTTAAGTTTAAGAGAACTTCAACTGTCTCTGTTGCACGTTTGCTTAAATGTTCCTAAAGTGAATATTGTTTGTCCTTATGTTTTCCAGATGGTCATAGACTAAATAATTTGTCCTGAGTTAAAATGTAAATTCTTATTTATATTTTAATAGCATNAGTTTATGGTGTTTTACATACAGTATGTGGTTATATCATAGTAATATGGTTTTACTATCATTCTCTGTTGATTATGATCACCATCCTAATTCAAAGCCGGGTAGCAGATACGGTTCTAAACCGATGCTCAAGGCGATGGGACCTCAATTATAAAACAGCAACACTGGTCATGGGTTAGCCTGTGCAAAGCTGCCGTCCCACCTAGACACACACGCGCACACACACCAACTCGCTCTCACAGTAAGATCGGCCTGAGGCTTTCCGTTCTAATTGCCACTCCACAACAATGTGGCAAAGAAACGCCTTTGTTATTGGCCCTTTGTGCGTAAGCGATCCACCGATAATTAAAGCTAAAAGCCCTGGAAGTTTTTCATATAAATAGTATTTCCTTCTGAGTTCAAATGAATTCTTTTAGCGCTAGTAGGCTTCCAGTCTCCTTTCAGCCTCGTCTTAATTAGTATGTTCGTCTAAATACATTTAGACAGAGCCGGGGTTTTTTTTTTCTGTCATTTTGCCATATTAGGCGGGCATTGTGCACGTGTTGGTGTGTCTTTTTCACACCCCAGATAACACACTGTTGATAAAGTCAGGTGTCTGGCCTTTATCACTCCGAAAGATTCCAGCGCGATTAGGAGAGTGTGAGAATACTGCGTTTGGCGAACCTGAATGTAGAGAAAATGCTGTTCTGTCCCGGCACAAATGGACTACATCTGAAGTGGCAGTTTCACTGTTCAGATAAGCTTTATTGGCTTTTCGGAAGAATATGTTGGATTGACAATTTTATAATTATTCTTCATTTTGGAGCCATTGTCGTGTCTGAATATAATGTATCCGCACCAGTTCAGCGTTTGCTGTAATAACCTGAACAAGCAGTTGTATTATTAAGGACTAGCTGCTATTTAATTGTATCATCATAAAGAGTTTATGCTAATATATTGTTTTTCTGAATATGCATTATGGAGCTTTTTTTTTTCCCTCACTGTTTGTATTCGTCTCCAGCCAAGCCTGTAGATTCTAATATCTTGCGTGAATATAAAAGCGTCCATGTGTCTCGAAATAGAATTGCTGCTAAACGAGAAAATTGAATATTTATATATTTAAAAAGTGGCTTGTATTATGCATTTAAAGCTGCCGTAGGATATAAAATGTGACCAATAGTAAAATAGTTCTGAAAATTAGCTTGAATAAATAGTTTCGTAGAAATCCATCACCATGATTAACTGCTAATTTAAAGGCCTGGTATTCATTACAGTCAGTGAGTAGTCTGCACTGAAGCATCCTGGCTTTCTTGAATTAAAAAATCCACACATAATCTCCCTTCAATGGAATCCTCCCTTTGAGGCCCCGCCCGCTGTAATTTCACTACCCAATTACCGTAATGTGGCGTGGAGGAACGGGTTAGATGTTTCCACCCGTAGGCAGAGGCTGGCATCCGTAATCCTTTAGAAGCACTTAAGAAATTGATGTTAGCGGCTCCGTGTCTGTTAGCTAGCCGGCGGCCAGCCTGATTGCACAGTCTCCTCCCTTTAATTGGATCATCAGAGTGTGATCGGAGTTGTGCGGCTCAGATTATGTAAGTCTGACTTTGAGTCTGCTAACCTGAGCGGGCTTCGCACTTGCTACCTGTTCTGACCTCAATGTGCCTAAGTGCTTCCGTTCATCGGGGTGTCTGACGGCGCTCCAGTCACTTTATAAAAGCAATCCTGCATGCTTTATTAATTTCTAATGTATATTTTTATGTGGCATCCCAGGGTGTATATTACAGTGACTCTTCTGGCTCAAAAAGACTGGATTAATCATTTGGGGTGAAATCCGCTTAGAGCAGGGGAGAACAAGGTTTGTACTTGAGCTTGGGAAGATCTTATATTTATTGATTTAAGATTAATTAGCAGATCCAATTATCAATTAATTGTATTCACTGACTTTTTTTTTTTTTTGTCTATGGCCTGACCCTTGTTTGAAGCAAAACAAGCCTGCTGTTAAAAATACTGTAAATGCGTTGGGAATAAATTTATAAAGGTGATGTTGAATGTAGTGTTAAGGAATACGGTCCTGCCTGTGCATTATTGTATTTATCCCTATGATTTGTCTCGTCTTCCAAACGGACACTGGCCTTGAGGAAGTTGCCTCTGTTTTGATGGGCGATTGCGTCTCGGAGTTGGGTAGTGGTAGTTCACGAGCCCCTGCACCTTTTAAGAGCATCAGCAAGTGTGAAAAGAAATGATTACTGTAAATGGCCTCATTGTGCCTCCACGCTGGCTTAGTTGTGCTTGACTGGGCTGAGAGCGAAGGAGGAGGGAGGGAGAGCGAGGGTCCTGTTGCTGAAGAAGATAGAAGGAAAAAAAAATGGTTGCTGTGGAGGACGGTGGTTTCTGCGTCAGGTTCACAGATGGATGTGCGAAGACACCTGGGGTGAGAAAAGTATTAAATATTCAGTCTTAATAAATGCATCAATTTATTAATTATTATCAATTAGGATATAGAACACATACAGAATACTAAAAATTCAGATTAAAAGTAGGCTGATGATGATCATGGTTCAAAATTTCAAAACCTAAAGTAAAAAGTCGTGACATTCTTTTTCAATTTGTTACTGTTTCAGGTAAAACTTACTATGAAAATGTTAAACTGTTAACTAAAAATCTCCGGTCATAATTTCATGGGTACATGTTTATCTATGAACATTTGATTTGAATTTGATTTGAATTTATAACCAATTTCCTTGTTTTAGAAATTTGATTTAGAGTTTTTGAAATTTGAAATGCCGTAAGAATAAATCCAGTGACTTGCATTTTATTACCTAAACAGACTGTATTGCTCGGAGCATCAGACAATGAGATCTTCCTCTTTCTCCAAAAATCTTTACATTTGTAATATTAAAGTCACCTGATGCCGTTAACCTTTCCGCTCACTCGGGACTGCCATTTATTTGACTGACACTGTTACAGCTACTCCTCAAATCAAATTCCATTTCTCCTGTTATTCAAACACGAGAGGTTCATTCTACTGGAAGAGGGCTGACGCCGGCCAATGAAACCAGCCACAAAACAGCTGAACTCACAGAGAACAGTCTGCGATTGCTTCTGTCATCATCAGCCTGCCTACAATATTTGTGCCCTGATAAATGATCCAATTCAATCACAGCATCCAGTTTGCTTTGTGTGGTTTTTGTAGGAGTGTGTGTGTTTATGAGGATATTGAGAGAGAAAAGAGAGAGAGAAAGCATATTTACCTCCCTTTATTAAATCTCACAATTGTCTCGAGATATGTTGGGACCATAAATTCAGTTTGTGGTTCAATTTAGAATATCAAAACAAGAGGCTTCTCTCTGCCCCTGTGAATGTGCTTTTTCGGGGGTGGATAAGGATTCAATGCAATGTCATGGAGGTTAAACTGATGCACGGAAACTATTTGATAGCTGTACATAGTGTGTGTGTGTGTGTGTGCGTGTGTGTGTGTGTACATCGCTAATCACTATTTTTTTATTACTAAAGAGTTACTATATTTTGGAATTGTATTTATATTTTGTCACAATTTCCATTTATGGTGTTTATCACGTATATTCCGTGTATAAAAACATTACAAAACAGAAAACAAGTGTCTTTTGAAACTTTTTGTTGTCTTAATGGGGGAAGCCATAGAGGTGTGGGCGGAGTCTGGGCATGGCCATAGAGAATCGAATGAGCCACCTTCACTGTATGAATAATAATAATAATAATAATAATAATAATGAGTATTTGTAGGGCGCTTTTCACAGTTTTAACTGTCTCAAAGCGCACAAGTCTTAAGATTGTGTCTGTTACTGAGAAAAGTTTGTTTGTTTGCATGATTGCTTTATTGGAATTACATTATCTGTGTAGAAAATGAAACATGCTGTATGTTTGTTCACTTGTAATGCATTTACGTAATAAAAAAATATTGATATTGATATATAAAACGTGTCTACATTAAATGAGACTATTTGCAATTTTCACAAATTTACGCAAGACAGGCCTTTACATAAAAAGCGTTGTCATGATTGTCATTTTAGCCAATATTTATAAACACTTTCTGTTCAAGTTTGAGATTGAAAATTGTTGAAATCGTTCTTTTAGCTGGATTTTAGAATTGTTCACGCCACAGTGTTTCTACTTGTGCCTTCGGAATGGGATTTTAACTTGGTCACACCTTGACACAGTTGATGCATAAAAAAACAATGGCCCCACAATTTATTCGTTCCCACCAAATTGAAACTATTAATCAACACAGATCTCATTAAGCTGAGCGGATCCTTCGCCATCCCTGACTTATATCCTCCCACTTTCTTACATTCTTCCAGTTTCTTTCATTTTTGCCCGTTTTATGATGGGGTCCGTGTATTAAAGTGGTGTTTATGTGCAGTGCACTTCTTAGTTTTCTGCAGTTTTACGCTGGCAGCGTTGTCAGATCTTTTCGACTGTTGCCGTCTCTTTGACATTTTAAAGTCTCCAACAGCTTGAAACTTTGAAAACAAATACTTTGTCACCAGAAGAAGAAAAGCCCCATTTAATAAATGAATTTGTTGTAATGTGCCCACAAAGTAGCCCCCCACTCTTCCAGCCACTCACTCAACTTCCTGCTCTTTCTCCACCATCTTCTCTTGTTAGTCAGGAGGTGTTGTGCATGCTGATACACAAAAGGCTCCACATCTTTTTCAGCAGGGCATAAATTACGCCTGTGGTGCGGATCGTCTATGAGTGCTTTCCCCAGTTATGGATTGCTGCGTTCTGGACTTGACAGGAACATAATTAGAACTCTTGATGAAATCTACAAAATTATTCCTCCGTGGCTTCAGTGGTCCTGAAATGTATCCATATTTGTCACTGTGCGCTTGAAGGGCCTGTTAGCGCACAGCAGTAATGGCTCCGTTCATTTATCCTGTAATCTGAGGATGATAGAGGAATAGTTAGTCGGATAGATAGATGGAGACAAGCGGTGGGGGTGGGTGGAGATGGCTACCTACTCGGAATGAGAAAGTGGTGCATGTTGATTAGTTGCCATCTTACTTTTAGCTGGAGTTGGAGAACATGAGCACAGAGATGAAGATTTCCTGCAAGATGATCCCAAGATCTGAATTTAGAAACATTTTTTGGTTAAAGAACGTATAAAAAGCTGCTACAGCTTCAACTTTAACTACTTTTGCTTTCGATTCAATAGACCAACTTACAACTCAGTGGGAATAAAGATTTCATTTTATTTGATACATAAGTGATACATGATTTGAAGAACACACACTTCACAAAATTCAAGCCTGCAATTTGAACACCAAGTCTCAACTCTCTAGGCTACAACTGTCCAAAACCAGCATTTTTTGTCCATAATGTATTGCTGACATTTGTTCTATCAAGGAACTGTGTGTTTATTCTGGCACAGTCATTATACATTTTTTTGAACTTGTCTAATTCAAAAAGTGAGAAAGTTATGGTAGATGTTCGCAGAAGTTTCTGCCAAGAAAGTATGTTCTTTATGTCTGGCTAATCTTTTTCTTTGCAATTTGGTGGTATATTTTGACTTAGCTGCGTATTTTGCATGACAGAACGAATACATAAGTTAAATATGAGTTGCAGAAAAAAATCATAGGTGAGGGAAAAAAAACTACAATTCATTGTTGCCATCCGACCCTGATTTTATTTCTAGTTTCGGAATGTTTGGTTGAGATTGGTCACAATGATTTTCAGACAGAATTAAGATGATGGTCTGGAATATGAGAACGTGATGCAGGATTTTCATCACAAAGTTTTCTCACAAACCTACCTGTCACAAATTCCCCATCACATTCAGTTCTTTCATTTTCAAGTTCAGAAAACATCTTTTCTTAATATGCCTTTTTGAAACATTCAATCTTGGCAATTGTCTCTTCTTGCGGCAAACAGTTGTTTTTGTGTTTAATTTAAATGATTTCAATAAATTATTATAGCGAAAGCAATAACTTTTAGTTTATTAGCATGAGAAATGCTTTACGAGGTGAGTTTTTGTTCCATTCATATACACAATCCAAATTAGCCAAATGCAACATTTCTCAACATTTCTGTTTCGGGTCCATTTATAATAACAAGTAACTGGCCATTTGTAACACAGTAAGAAATAACTCACAACTGGATTTTCGCTGGCCTCATGATTAAAAAAAGATCACAATAGAAGAAAATAATTCACAGCTTAAACACCGGGTACTTTTCAGAGTTCTCTAAATTGCTTGATCCTGAACTATTTTCTGGTGAAGTGAGAAGCAACTCTGGGCCTGTCATGGTGGTGCAGTGAGGCAGAAACAGTTTGTGTTTTTAAGCGTAGTTCGTAAAAAGAGGGAGGGAAAGAGCGACAGAAGGCTCATTTAAATGAGATATACACCCAAACCACATATGCATGGCTGAAAGTGGGTGGAAATGAGAGGCGGATAGAGGAGACGCTGAAGAATTGAATATGGATTAGAGGGATGAATATTCTATTATTTCAGGCCATTCTCCTGATCTCCGTTATGCTCCTCAGTGCTCGAGTTGAAATATATTGATGTAGTAGAAAGATCGGAAACAGTGGCCCGTGTAGTACAAGAAAGATGTGTTGGGTTTGCCACTTGAGCCATGGATTAAGGCAACGACACGGTATCAATGTGCCTCCCTCCTATCTGAAGCCAATTTACACCCTGTTTTATGGGGACGTGGATCTGGTTTAGAGTAATGATTACCAGTGTGCTTTTTTCTCTAGGCCTGGCATTAGCTTTGCATGTGCATTGTACCTTAAATCTTTGTTGCTTACGCTTCTATGCAGCAAGACTAGGGATCTGCTTTGGCCTTGGTGTACGCTTGTAATCTCTGAGATGATTACGGAAGTCTCTTACCCCCTGCAGAAAAGCCTAGAATGATCCCCAGGGTCTGGGATATGTACTTGCATACTGCTGAAACGTACAGTGCGTCTCAGAAACTGGAATAGCAAGATCAAATGTGGGTCATGGTAGCACTAGGTAGAGGATATGCAGGTTTACTCAACAGGAGGTGGCTTCACGTTTGTGCTTGCCTTAGAAGTGACCGTGTATAGAGCGTTAAAGTGTTCTTGCATAACCAATAGGCATTTGCAAGAGATTTAGCTCAGAACGATATGAGTAAAGGACACAAGGTTATTTAGCACAGATTTGTGCATTCTATAGCACGTCTCAATAATATTGCCAATTTGTGTGGGGATCATGCATTGTGAAAAGTTATTACCTCATTAAAACACGTTTACAAACAAGATACAATTTCTGAAGAAATGTCTTGGGAGAGATGTTCACACTAGTCTAAGACATTTCCTTAGACATTTCCTGAATGAGGACAAAATGTCATACTATTTCTCTGTGCAATACGTTTATGAAAGACAAAAGCAGACCCAAATAGAAAGGAGGAAACACCAAAAAGTTAATAGAGCAGGTTTCTAGAAGCTGATAGTTTCTCTTTGGATGAAAACACATTACTTCATCCCAAATCATCTTTAAATCACATACAGCCAAGAAATATTTAATAGCAAACGTGCATTTATGAAATATATAATCTGATTCAAATTTGCTTGGGCTGTGTCAGGATTCTTTGATTTGCTTAATCTAAGTTAGTCTAAGATAGACTACATTATCTTAAGGACTCCATGTGTTCTTCAAGGGCAGCATCTTCCTATATAAGGTGAGCGAAACCGGACCCTAATGGCTTTGAAGGAAAGAGTGAACACGGGGAGAATAAGGTCAGACAGAATGAATAAGACAGATAAAGCCCCATCTCTTTATCAAAACAGCACTTCTAAGCTGAACAGTCAGCTTACTAAAGCTTCTGTCACTTAAAACCAATGATACCGGTGGCTCACGCACACACTCAGACACAAAGAAAACCACGTTTAACCGCAGTATGTAGTATGTAACTCCAAATGGCCCCCAAGTTGCTTGAGATAATCTCACTGGCAGCCGGAACTTGTGGAAAAGTGACCAATATTGTAAGAGTATTGATGGCAGAGTGGTTTGGCAAAGGTAGCCATTTGGATTTAATCTAGAAATTTCATAGATTTTCTTTCATCTAAAAAATTGCACACATGTCTGCAATTAGATGTGTCAAGCAACAAGAACTGTGGGAAGTAAATGTAAAAAGGGAGACATTTTTTTGGAGTGATTAAAAAAAAAATGTGGTATTTCACCTAAAAGGAAATTGACATACAGTGTTTGCAAATCTTCTTTTTGACTTTGAACAGCTACATTAGGACATGTAGCAGAAACTAATTTTAAGACAATGGAAACCGAGGAATGCAATTATTTTGTCTTTTAGTTTCTGTATCAAGTAAAATGAAGAAGATTTATGTGCGACCCATGGTTTACTCTTTAAAGAGGCAAACATGCAGAAAAGCCTGTACGTTGTAATTCTGTCCAGATCGAAAGTACAAAGTGTACAAATAATCTAGGGATTCTAGCCATTCAGACTTGATGCCTCAATCAAAACGTTGAAATTGCAACGACATAATTCCAGTAATTTCCCCCCGATTACTTGGTTTCACGAGGGAGATTCCTTACCTCTCGTCTGGCCATATATATTACATCTCTAATAGCACTTTGTGACTCAAAGAACTTGATGCTGGAGCAATTTGTCCTGACAAAGGAAGATGTTTAGATGTGATCACACAGACAGGATGGGGGAATGACATGCGGACTGGCTTGTTTTCAGGGACCTCCCTCTTCCCAACGGCCGTTTGCATTGTTGTCATGTCCTGCTTGACTGCCGGCGTCTAATCTTGAGGGGTACGGGAGCAGAGACTCCCCTGGGTTTGTCTGCTCGGCACCTTGTTAGACAGCTCCTTCAAGAGCACTAGTTCCTGCCTCACCTGTCACCCTCTACTCGCCTTCTCCTCCATCTCTGTGCCTCTCAGTCTTTTCCTTTTTAAATCTCACTTTTGCCCCAGACAAGTCGGGCTGTCGTTGGGAACCTCTGTATTGCAGTGCCACGGAATGAGAAGTTGTCACCAAGCACAATCGACAGCCAGTATTTATTAATTCATATTTCAAAAAGACAAAAAATAACAAACGACCAAACAAAAATTGTAATATTTAAATTGGTTTTGTTTCAATACAATCACTACCAACCCATTTACTTTACAACCAAAATACAATGTACGTACTTGAAACTGAAGAGCACAAATAAATGAAAATGTATCTTCCCATTCCCATTAGCATGTACATACGTAAAGAGTTTCAATGGTTTCAAACGGAAGGCGGCAATGGAAATCTCATTAAAATGTTTTTTTTTTTTTTCAATTTTTTTTGTTTTGTTTTTAACCACCACCAAACATAATGTTTGAAACATTCTTATGTTCATCAAGATATAATCACAAACAATACTCTCTCTCTCTCTCTCTCTCTCTCTCGCTCTCTCTCATTTTCACTTGCCCAGAATCACCATTTTCAGTGTTAACATGAGTAATACAGATAGCGGAGGGCTTCACCTCTCCGTGCAGTCACTGGTTTGTCTAGTGAGATAGTCTTCTTGAGGTTAGTGCCTGTGAACAGCCCATTAGAATAAATTAATTGAAAAGGATTAATGATGGATTTGCGACGACTACAGATGAGAGAGAGAAGAGTTTATAGGACTCAGAGAAAAGCAGCTCCCTAAGCTACTCGAGAGAGAAATTGGAGGCAATCCCCTGCACCCCCCATTATAATAAGAGCGGGGTGGACTAAATCGCAAAAGTTTTAGCAATAGCCACTATTGCTTTTTGTGACATGGTAGCATGCAGCTAATCCGAATATGGCTGGTAAGTGCTCCTCTTAAATGCATGCTAATTATCCCGTCCGCCGTCCGTGACCAGAGTCAGGAGGTAATTGGCCCGCAGCAACGTGACAACTCCAATCATCTCTCGAAATTAGTCGCCCTTTATAAGGCCAGGACTGCACTCCCCCTTCGATAGGGAGAACAATCAATTTCATAAGTGGCCATGCGGCCCATTGTTTTACATTAATTAGACTAATTGCAGTGTTGGACTGTTGTGCTGCGTGAGGGTGGTCTTTTAAAATGCGTTTTTGTTGTGCGTATGCAGAGTCTCTCTGTGGTGCTGTGGTTGTAAGTCAGGGCAGGTTGGGTCTCCTGAAGTCAGGGTTCTGTGACTGTGCCTTTGATTGGATTTCACAATGTGGGCTACGTCCCATAAACCATGTCTATGCGTAGGACAAAAATATAGGCCATGTCTTATTCATATAGCATTAGCCCAAAGGCACTCTCACCCAGCCTCATATTTATAACCTGGATTATCTTACCCACTGATCAGCGCTAATGGCGTATTTAGCCAGGGATGTGGGGATGCACCTGATATAAGACTAAAGATGCAAGGAGCCGACGAATATCACGGCTCCAGTGAAGGACAGTCCATCTTATCCAGATAGCGCTGCCATAGATTTGCATCACAAATCTCCCCATAGTTCCAGAGTATGGAGAGGATGCAAGGTCCAATCAATAGAGTATTTTGTTTCATACTTCCAACACGTTCCGGTACTTTTATCAATGGAATTTTAGCATTAGGTCATTTCATTTATTGGTAAGGATAATGCATTGAATATTTGTAGTCAGGGCCGGATTTAGTCAGCCCCAGTAGGGGGGCATGTAGAATATTGGCGAGGAAGTGTAAGTGCGCTTCTGGGTGAGCTTCTCTAACTATGCTGTCATCATATCAGTCCACCAATAAATCTGAAGAATTTTAATCGTGTTCATCAGTAGCTAGTAGAGTTGTTACGATACTAGAAGTAGCAACTTCAATACTATACTGAGAAAAGTATTGATACTCGATACCATTTTAAATACCACAGGGAATTGTGTTTTTTTCATTAAGAAAAAAATACATAAGACTGGAACATGAAAATGTGTCTCAATGAGAAATCTCAAGACAATAAAGTTAAACAATAACTATAAATAAATAAAACATGTATATCTTTTATATCATTATCTTTTATATTTTCCAGAAGAAAAAAAATACTCAAATTAAAAGCTTTTTTAAAAGATTAAATTACAACTAAATGAGTGTGTGTGTTTCCCACCCAGGGGGCATGTGGGGGTCAGTGTCTTATATATACACATACTCTTAGGCAAGTTATACACTCAGTTGTAAAACCAGTGATGTTGGTAGTACCAAATGGGATTTGAACCTTGAACCTACCACCTAACCACAACTGCTCAGTACGTATGGATCTATGTTGAATAAAAGTGGCCAATCCTGTAAATAAAAACTGTCTCACAAGGTTGGTACAAGGTACTGGATGGGTCTCGGTGCATTTGTGAAGTCTAAACAGCCACACACATTGATGGTAATGAGAGGAAGTTTTCTTGACAGAGAGTCCTCCTCTGTTCCCAGTCCTTTACGTCTGTCTTCTCTTGAGAGCAGATTGGGTTTATTTGGTAGGAATAAGGATATTATGTGGGATCTGAAGTCATGAGGCAGGTTTGGATCTGTGCGAAGCAAAGGAATCTCATACCTGCAGACTCTACAGAGGCAAGCAGCTTCCCTGGAGATCTACTTAAGCAGTGCATAAAAATGAACAAGGAAAAGCTTTATCTCTCTTTGCACTGCTATGCTCAACACATCATGTTAGCAGAAATAGAGAAGAAGAGCCTTCACTCTGTTCACCCAGGTATAATTTTACACTCAATATCACAGGGTGAGTTTCCTAACTGTCCTACATAACAATCGGTAGCTCTGGTCTTAAAATATTTGGGGTGAACTGACACTGGTTGACCCATTTGGTTGGTTTATTTAAACCATTGACTGAGGTGACATGAATGATATCTTAGAAGTATCTATTGTAGACCAAATTTATTGAGAACCCTCCACCCTACTAATATCTTACTGTCTGTTGTCTCTCTTTCTCTGTCTCTGTCTCTGTCTCTCTCTCTCTCTCTCTCTCTCTCTCTCTCTCTCTCTCTCTCTCTCTCTCTCTCTCTCTCTCTCTCTCTCTCTGTCTCTCTGTCTCTCTGTCTCTCTCTCTCTCTCTCTCTCTCTCTTTCTCTCTCTCTCTCTCGCTCACACACACACACACACACACACACACACACACGTTTTGTCTCTCATTTCTCTCTCTCTTTTCTTTGGCTGTACAGGACATCATTCTCTGGATGTTTCTTTTTCATTTCTTTTCTCTCTCACTCTCCATCTCTGGATAATAACTGTTCAAACTAATTGTTAAAATTTGAGCAAACAGTAATTTCCTCATAAACTTTCAAAGTACTGATTTGTGCGGTTGTGGTTTTTCCACAAATGCTTGGTTTATTCAAAATAGTAACTAAAGTGACATGAATGACAAAATCTTGAAAGTGACTTCAGAGCAAACACACTTTCAATCTGGCGATGATTTTTTTTGCAAGCCCATAATCTTTTTAGTGTTTAGTGAATTTGCACACTGTGCTTTAACCTGAATTCTTGTGTACCGTTCTCGCCAACTTTCCATTGAGCCTAAATCACAACGCCTGTTGTTTGGTCATATCTGCTTATTGTTGGCTGATGCATTGCTTCTCTGAAGGCCAAGTTGTGGCTGCCCGTATCTCTGAGGGGAAATCTAGCTGAGTGACTTTATCTGAAATGGGGAGAAAGCAGGAGGCACTGGGCTCTCTAAGTGAACCAAATGTTGCTTCTGGCAACAGTAGATATGCCCATCTCTAGTCTCGTGCTTGGATATGAAAGTGGCATTGGGCCTTGTGCCTATACTTTCCTAGACTCTTTCCTTGAACTGAGAGGATGAAGGCTGAATGTGAGTGTGATAACTGTGCAACCAATATTAGAGAAGCGAGTCCCCTATCCCATGTCAACGTGATTTTTGCTAAAGTTGCATATTAAATGAACAATCATGGACATTTTAGAATTCTGCAGGGCTCTTCTTAAATTCCTAAATTATAAATAAAGTTGAAAGCAGCAATGG